>PVKB01001742.1:0-366055 GCA_004027205.1 Ctenodactylus gundi
CGTGAACGCGCCAACACTCCTGCGTGTAGTGTCTGAGGGTAGACGAGATCTTCTCACGTTACAGTTTTCAGGAACTGTGGTGGCCACTACCTAAAATGCCCCCAAAGTGCCCTGGGTGTGGAAGGTGACTGCACCACAGGGGCACACCCCTGGGCGACTCAGGTCTGGTTAGAAGGTGATGTCCGGGCTGAGGCGGGTCCCTGGGGTCGTGACCCGGAAGTGCATATTCTTGTCCGTGGCTCCTGCCTTCCCTCCGCTTCGTGGCTGCTCTGCTGTGATCAGCTGACGTCCGAGCCAGGCGCTTGCACCACTGGAGCTGCCTGCCACTCACCACCAAGGTCTCTGCAACCGTGAGCCAAAATGGACTTTCCTTGCTCACCTTGTGGGCACTGTGAATCGTGTCCCAATAGCAAGACAGTGACTAAGACAGGACCTAAAGTTCTGAGGATCCCCTGGGCTCGTGACTCTCAATTCAGCCCTGGCCCAGGCCCTGGTCTAAGGATTAAACCATCCGTAAAGTTATGGACTGGCTCTATTGAAGCAAAGCAGAACGTTAGGACAAAGCCAGGGTATGTAATCCTGAACACCTTGTTTTGTTTATGGTCCTGAGGATTGAACCAGGGCCTTTGCCCTGAGCTACAGCCCTAGACCGTTTTAAATTTTAATTTGAGGCAGGATCTTGCTAAGTTGCTAAATTGCCCAGGCAGAGCTTGAACTTGTGATCTTCCTTCCTCAGCCTTCTCAATGCTGCGGTGACAGGCCTGTGCCTCCAAACCCAGCTGTGCCTTTACTTCTAAATCTTGCGCTGAGGCAGAGCCAGCTGCCCCGGGAGGACAAGTCCCATCTGCAGCCTCTTTCTGGTTCTTTCCATGGAGGGTTCTTTGCAGTGTGTGCAGACGTGGGGCTTCCAGGCCTTTTTCCTGCTTGATTTTTTGCATCTTCTCCTCAGAGCTGGAAAGATCTGGAAAGCAGCCTGCTGTGTGCTCTTCTGAAACAGCAACCCGTCAGGGAGTCTGCGAGCGTATTGCAGGGGATATTCAGTGTGCATCATTTATCAGTGGCATCTACTTATCTTTAAGTAAATATGCGTTCAGTAGTGTGTACACATACGTGTTTCAAAAAAAGTGTGCTGAGATGGAGCTCATTGTGTAGGCCCTGGGCTCCATCCTGATACTGCAAAAGAAAAATCAATAACTAAAGAAGCAGTCAAGTCATAAAGAATGTGTTGTCCTTACCAAGCTATGATCAAATCAAATTCCAGCAGGATGGGGACACAGGCTTCTTAGGCCCGGTTAGACAGATGGAGGGGGACAGGACAGTGGAGAGAAGCAGAGCCCTGCCCTGGGAGCCACCGAGGGATCTGGTCTTATGCCCATGTGATGACACAGCCCAGGCACATCCAGGGAACAGCCAGGCTCCTGCCCGTGTCTCTGTCCTGCCCACCCTACAGACAGGTCCTTGGCTGATGGACTGCAGCCCAGGATCCTCCAGAAGCCCTGTCCCCAGCTCCCACACTCTTCCTGGAGGCAGCCGCCAATGAGGCAAGGAAAGAGTGTTTGGGTGGCTGCGCCTCTGTTCCCCCGGGGCTGGCACCCTGGGCTGCCTGTCTCCAGCTGTCTGTCTAGACAGAGCACAGATTGTACCCACGAGATACTGAGCTCAGAGCTCCAGGCCCGCTGTCTTTGGGGGCAGCCTGAGAGTGAGCTGCAGAGGCAGGAATCCAGGAGGGAGGTCCTGGAGACTTCCTTTTCCCATGAGCCCTTGGGTCTTGGCAAAACCACATACAGCCTCATCTGTAAATAGCCACTAGGTCCAGGTGCTCAGGACAGTTCTGTTTTCCCAGGTACCAAGTCCCCGTAGGAGCCATGTGAGCACAGCACTGTGATTTAGATCTAAAATTTCCCCCAAGATGAGCCTAGTGGCCGAAGTTTCTCATTTCAACACTCTGGTAGGCTGAGACAGGAGGATCACAATTTCAAGCCCAGCCTGGACAACTTAGCCAGACTGTGTCTCAAAATCAAAAATTGAAAAATGATCTTGAGATATAGCTCAATGAGAAGGCACCTGGGTTCCACCTCCAATGTGGCCCACCTCCCGTGCCAAAAAAAGTCTTCATATGCACCATAATTTTGTGAATCACGGCCTTCTAAAGACTTTCCAGGGATAGACAGGAATCACGATAGGTAGATGTTGACATGTGTGAACCCCACGGGTATTGTTCCCCACTACATCACAGGTTAAGAACTACTCCTCCTGGGGCTGGGGCAGAGCTTCATGATCAGAGTGCTTGCCAGCATATGCAAAAGCCGTGGGTTCCGTATTCCAGCACCACATGAAAACCATCCTGGTGTGGTGGCACACGTCTGACATTCTAGCACTCAGGAGGCTGAGGTGGGAGGATTACCACGAGTTCAAGGCCAGCCTGAGCTATGTAGTGAGTTCAGGACCAGCTGGTCTACTGAGTGAGACCCTATCTCAAAAACAAACAACAAAAAAAAAGCCGTGTGGACTTCACAAGAAATAAGGCTTGAGTTCCTTCCTCTTATGTATGTTTGGTGGCTAAAACTTCTACAGTGTGATTATCTGATTGATAAATACTTTTGGAAAAATTGAACATAATGTCTTTTAATATCCTATGGGCATGAATTTTCAAGCAATTCAATACTTACCACAAGTAATGCTTTCTAAATTTATAATTATTGGTCCCAGTGGTACACACCTGTCATCCGAGCACTCTGGGAGGCTGAGGCAGGAGGATCACAACTTCAAGCCCAGCCTGTTCAATTTAGTGAGACTCCTCTGTCTCCATATCAAAAATCTGAAAAAAATGGACTATGGATGGAGTTCAGTGGGAAGCCCCAATCCCCAGCAGAGAGAAGTGAATAAATAAATAATAACCAAACCAATCATGGATATACAGTTATAATGTTGGCTTCAAATAGTCATTACTCCTCTTAAAGAAATAAGAAAACCATAATGAATAATGACAAACAGTAGCATTGCTTTTTATATCACCCATTAGTTTTGTACATAGAAAATAACACAAACCCAAACACGCATTTATATGCTCAAGATAAATTCTCCTCTTCCACCTGTAAATGCGACTTTGACTCTCCCGGCTACCTCTACTTGTTAGGAGCCTTCTGTCCGTTGGGCAGGCCTGTGTCCGTCTGCTCCATGGACATGTCCGTTCAGGCACAGAAGGAAAGCCCGCCAAGGCTCCCCGCCCTGGTGGCACCGAGGCCCGGCCATCGTTACCCAGCGTGCAATGCGTGATCAAAGCCAGTGATGACTTCCCAATGATGCCTCCAAGTTGCTTGTCTTTTCCTTCACATCTTGTCCCTCGCGAGGTGACCTTAGCCTGCTCAGGAGATGGTGTCCATCCTAGGGTCACCCAGTGAGGAGCCCAGGCTGGCCAGTAATCTTGACTGGGGAGGGGCAGCGTAGAGTGTCCCATGGGGAGGCCCGGGAGTTGCTGGGCACCTCCTCTGTTAGTGCTGCGTGACGTCAGGGAGTTACCTCATCAGGCGGGGAAGGATTCTGAAGCGACGTCATTTCCCTGAAAGTTCTCGTCTTCGTTGGCCATGTTTGTATCTCCTCTAGGATTCAGTGAGAAGCTTGTCTCTCCCAGCAAGGGTGTTTGGACTTTCACAAATAAGACAGGAATGTTTGTGCAAACTCATGAATCTTGTCTAATGATCCCCATTTCTGTCACAAGCCTGGCATCCCAGCACACTGGTAGGGTGAGGCAGGGCAACTGTCAGTTCAAGCCCATCCTGGGCAATTTAGCAACTTAACAAGACCCTGTCTCACATAAACAAAAAAAGGGGGATAAAGATGTAGCTCAGAGCAAAGGCCCTGGGTTCAATTCCTAGTAGCACACAATTAATAATAATAATAGGAATTCTGATTTTTTGGGGGTCTGAGCCCATAATATATGCATAGTCTGCTGGGCTTTTCAGAATTGCCAGGGAGAATTGAAAATGATCAAATTAACTTCCTTAATGATCAAAAGGGTATGCATAGGATATGATTTCATTAAAGAACTACATAATCCACATGATCTCAAGGTTAATGACAAAAAATGACTTCACATTTCATATAACAGTCTTAAACTCCCAGGAGGCATTTGGACAAAGGCTACAGACCTTCAACTAAGAACAGACCCTCATTTGTTTAATAAGTGATTTCTTCCAATTGCAATTTACTTGAATAAAGGCATTCAATGCCTCAATGACAAACTGTTGATACAGTTGACCCAGGAGATACTGTTTTTGGAGCTCTTATTTGAGGCAGCTCAGTGGTCAGCTGACAGAGCTCAGCAGTTTTATTCTTTGCTGGCTGGCAGGTAGATCCAACCCAGTGAACGACAACGGCGTGAGGATCCCCACGCTCCAGGTTGAAGTGGCTGTGTCCATCCACCATACTGCGAAGGTTCGTGCTCATGTGCTCAGTAGCATTTTTGCTGCAGCTTAAATGAACAGACCTTGAGGTCATCAACACCACACTGGACATGAAACACAGACATAGGCCCACCCTGACTTCTCTCTCACACGAGCCGTAAGTTATAAGCAAATCAGTGATGGTAGTAAAAAAGAGAGGGTAGAGAGTGAAGCCACAGCCTCTTGGGGAGCGAGTGGGCGATGAGAGCAGAGGGTGGGGAGGAGGAGGAGGAAGAGAAGGGGTGGCGAGGGGGGCAGAGGGACAAGAAGCTGCCAGCCTGTGAGTCTGTATGCCCAGCACTCGGAGAGGCTGAGGCAGGAAGATCCCAAGTCTGGGCCCCACCTGGGCCCACTTAATAAGACAGTGTCTTAAAAGAAAAAAAAAAAAAAAGAAAGAAAAGACCTGGGATGTAGCTTGCCATGCAGGCCCTGGGTGCTACCCCCTGTATGAGCAAGGAAGGAGGAAAGGATGGAAGGAAAGAAAAAGAAAAAAAGAAAAAGAAAAAGTGCAAAGCTCATGTCTCTGCACGTGGCTGGAGCCTGAAGAGCAGGAGGCAGGTCCCAGCGCCTGGTGGGAAGGGGGCACGGGACCCCGGGGCGGAGATGGAGGTGGGGTGGGGAGGGGCAAGGCGGCCCCCGCTAAGGCTGGCACTCATGGTGAGCTTGTGTGCGGCCTCTTGTGCGACCTGGCTCCTGCAAGGAGTGTGAGAACAAATAGGAACATTCACACAAACTCATAAATCTTGTCTATCCATCTGTCTCTCTGTCCCTTTTCTAGCTCAGATTGTTCAATTCCTATCGATCCATCTCCGAGTTCACCAACTGCCCTCTGCAGTCACTGTTCTGCTATTAAATCCATCCCATTTTTTGAAAAATTCAGATAATCTGCCTTTGAATCCCCAGGTTCCCCTTCGGGTGGGCCTTGCCCATCTGCTTCCCCACTGGGCGGTCTGACCTCCACTTTCACGCACGGCTTCTCCTTCCTGGGCTTCCCCAGCATTCTTAGAGCAACTACTTTAAGTGTTTGCCTGCGAATTTCAACAATGGTGTGTTTTTAGTTTTGTTTTTAGTGACTGTCTCTTGCTTTGACAGTGGTCCTATTTTCACAATCCTTTTTCTTTTTTCTTTTTCTTTTTCTTTACTTTTTTTGTGGAACTGAGAATGGAGTATTCAAACTGAATTTGGTCTCCAGCACTCCCTCCCCTGTTTCTCGAGACAGGGTCTTGCTGTCTTGCTCTGTAGTCGAAGCTGGTTCTGAACTCACTATGTAGCCAGGCTGGCCTCAGGGCAGTCCTCCTGCCTCAGCCTCCCAAGTGGTTGGATTACAGGTGTGCACCAACATGCCCGGATTATGTGGTGCTGGGGAGTCACACCCAGGGCCTGTGCTTGCTAGGCAAGTGTTCTAACTGCTAGGCTGTGCCTTCGGCCCCTTTAGCCGTCGTCGTCGTCGTCGTCTTCTTCTTCTTCTTCTTCTTCTTCCTTTGATTTTGAGAAAATCACTAAGTTGCCCAAGCTGGGCTTATACGTGTGATCTTCCTGCCTCAGCCTCCCAGAGGGCTGGGATGAGAGGTCTGCACCCCCAGGCCTTGCTATGGGTTGCTCCCGTGGCAAGCAAAGTGAGGTTCCATCCCGTCATTGTTAAAGTTTGGCTGATGAGTAGTGGATCTAGACATTTCTCTGCAGACTGGGGTTCTGTGTTCTACCTGGCAACCCCCTTGGCCAGACCCCACTGCAGTCCTGTCGCAGGTGTGAGAGCTCAAGTGCTGGCCATTTCCTTCCACGAGGTGACCTGGAACGGGCACAGACATCACCCTGAACCCTTCAGACACCCTGTCTCTTCTCAAATCCCCCTTCACTTTCTGGGGGTGTCATTTGTCATTATCCTGAATTCTACCCCTCTCCGCTGTCTCTCCCTCTGGTGACATAGAGTAGCTCTACAGACCAGGCTGGTCCTGAGCTCAGCACATATCCCAGGCTGCCTTCAAGCTCCCAGTTAATCCTCCTGCCTCAGCCTCCTGAGTGCTGGGAATATAGGTGTGTGCCACCACACCCAGCTGACTGATTCTGACTTCTCTCATCTTACCCCTCAAGCCTCAGAAAAGATTTTCAGTTGTGCTGTCCTGGCTGCTCCTGAATCAACTCAAGCATTGGCCTTTCCCTGTCATTTTGACAGGGAAAAGAGCCAGAAGTCACACTGGGGTGCCAGATCCGGTGACGAAGGTGGACACGGCCACACTACCATGTTTTTAAGAGCCTGCCTTTCCATGGTGGCATTCGGCAGCAGTGTTCACTATAGTTTTGATCCCACTCTTAAAGACACTCAAGAAAGAAGACTTCTAGAACTTTCCAGGACTCCTTCCACAAGGGGTAAGCGTGGTGGGATGAGGGCTCTGGAGGTGAAAGGGATGGCCTTTTTTTTTTTTTTTTTTTTTTTGAGACGGGTCTTGCTTTGTAGCCCAGGCTGGTCCTGAACTCACTGTGGAGCCCAGGCTGGCCTTGGACTCATGACAATCCTCCTGCCTCAGCCTCTGGAGTGCTGGGATTACGGGAGTGCGCCACCACATCCAGCTTATGTGGTGCTGAGGAATTGAACCCACGGCTAACCTCTGTGCCATTCCTCCAGCCCCTAAAGGGAGGGTTTTGAGGGAGATTCATGGCCATGAGTTTTCTAACTGTAATACATTTTTCAAATTAGGGAGTACAGTGGACAGAGCATGGTGCTGTCACTTTGGCAAGGGCAACCAGAGGCCGCTGGACGGTGCCCCTCAGCCTTGGCGTGTCCCTGGGTGAGTGGCTGCTTGGAAGGTGTTGTAAGGAGAGGGAGGAGGTCGCTCCAGAGGTGGAAGTGGCGAGAAGAGTGCCCGTTTGGGAGTGGCTGCCTGTGACTATGTTTATCACATGCAACTTGACGTGTGATTTTGGGCCTTTCACTAAGACGTCCTGACCCAAGTTCCTAGAACCTACGTGGCAGTCAGTGGACTCTTTCCTGCAGGCTTTGGCTAGAGACTGCTAGAGAAGGGACTGAAGGGACCAGAGGGATGTTCTGCAGTGGTCAGGCGAAGATGGCTCGCACAGGTTGAATAGGAGTTTGAGGGCAGGTGAGCCAACTGGCAGGAATGCACTTTTTAGAAATTCTGGCATCTGAGATAAGGTGTCTTCAAAGAAAGAGGGTGCACGGGGACAGAGAGGGAGACATTCTGTAGTTAATGCCAAGAGAATGGATCCGTATTTACAGCCTTAAACTCAGATGACCTTGGTCATGGATGAAAAAAAAATGTACAAACGAACAAAAAACTTTTTTGCAGTGTAACTCCTCTCACCAGAGTCAGTTTCGTCCTCCTTTTCGTTTCTTTTCTTTCTTTCTTTCTTTCTTTCTTTCTTTCTTTCTTTCTTTCTTTTTTTTTCTTTCTTTCTTTCTTTTTTGTGGAGATTGATAGCAGGGCCTTCAGACTGAGATATACTCCAGTTCCTTTTTAGTTTTGATTTTGAGACACTAAATAATTTGGGCACTAAGTCCCTAGGTTTCCCAGGCTGGATTTGATCTTGTGATTCTCCTGCCTCAGTGTCCTAGAGTGCTGGGACAACAGACCTGGGGCACCTGCCCTGGTTCTGTAGCCAGTTTCTGCGGCAGCATTTTTGCCCCTGACTCAGGCAGGGGCCCTCAGGTGCACAGGACTCATACAGCGAGGTCTAAATTTACGGTGGGACCAGGAGTTCCCAAGCCACGCCCAGGGGAAAGACCTAGACCTCTGGCGGTCACCCTGAGCTCTGGGAGGTCTTAAGTTCTCCTCCTCTATGACTCGTGTGCTGGACCTCTGACATTCTGCGGGGTTTGGCTCTCCTCAGAGGCTTCCCACTTGGCATTTATTGCATCACTTCGTATAATCCTTCTGCCTTTGGACCCGTCAGTTATTTGTAAGCAAGTGGTGATACCGCCTTGACCAGAGAACTGCGCCCTTTGCAGCACTTAAAAAAAAAAAAGCTCAGCTCTCCCGAAAGCCCCTCTCCCCTTTCTTTCTCTTTTTCTTTTTTTTCGAGTACGTGCACTTGTACCTGTGTGCACGTGTGTGTGTGTGTGTGTGTGTGTGTGTGTGTGTGTGTGTACATGATACTAGGGATTGAGTCCAGGGTCTTCACACCGAGCTACATCCCCAGTCCGCTCACCCCCCTTTTTTTCTTGTAGTTGCTGTTTTTTGAGACAGAGTCTCACTCTATACTCCAGACTGGTCTCAGTCTGGCCTCTAACTCATGGCAATCCTCCTGCCGTAGCCTCCAGAGTGCTGGGATTGCAGGGGTATGCCCCTGGCCTGGCTCCTGTGACAAGCACTCTAATGGCTGAGCTGCGCCCCCAGCAAACGGTCCCCCACCCCAACACAGCCTAGTCCCTTTCATTTTTGATTTTGACAAGTCTGTAAGTCTCATGCGTTGCCCGGGCTGGGCTTACCCTTGCAATCCTCCTGCCTCAGCCTGCCAAAGTGTGAGGATGACTCGCCTGAGCCATGACACCCCAGCTGAGAGCTGTGGTGGCCTGCAGGTGGCTCAGTGCTGCCTGCAGAGGCTGAGACCATGTGGATTCCGGTCACAGGAATGCCAACCTTGGCGGAAAGCAGAAGGCGGCAGCGGGGGGGCCCATCAACCCCAGCACTCCCGGAGGCTGAGGCAGGAGGATCGCCAGTTGAAGCCCGGCCTGGGCAACCTAGCCACTTAGCGAGACCCTGTCTCAAAATCAAAGCCAAAAACTGGGCTGAGGATGGAGCGAGAAGGCGCTAGGCCGGACACCCAGAATGCCAAAATAAATGAGCCCACTCTCCCTGAGCTTGGGAGGGGAGGTTATTGTGAACTTGGGAAGGAGAGGTCAGAAGGACCCCTCCTGGGGCTGTGGACAGAGCACAGTGGGAGCGCAAGGCCCTGGGGTTGATTCCCAGCACGCGCGTGCACACACACACACACACACACACACACACACACACAGCCTCTGAGCATTTTTCTGTGCCATGCAGATCACCTCCACCAAGAAATATGAGGTGTGATTGAAATACACAATGACTGTTTGAATTGGAAATGGCGCGTCACCCGGAGTCCCCACCGCGTCCCCCAAATCCCGAGCTGCTCCAAGGCCCCTCTCTGGGTCTCTTTACGAGGTGCGATGGCCCCGTGGCGACGCCGCGCAGTCCGGGTGAGAAGGCATCTCACGAGGCCCCGCAGCGCCCACCAGGCCCCCAGTCCATGCGACCGGGGCGGGGGAGGGGGGTTGGTGTTGGGAAATGATTCAGGACAGCAAGGCAGCCGGGACAGTGCCCGGCAGGCCCTCAAGAAAGGATATCACGCGCAGCTAGACAGCACCGGGACAGCGGGCACTGCGGCCTGTGCAGGCAGGGCGGTTTAAAGACTCATCACAGGTGTTGGGCACACTCAGACTTCTCTTTTTCCTTCTAGATTTCCACTCCTTAAATCAAGGTGTGACCAGAGATGTCAGCAGCTGGCAATGAAGGTCACGGATCACCCTCTGGCCTTTTCTCTAATTAGAGCCTTGGGGTTCTACCAACAAAAACAAAAATTTAAAAGCATTTATGCTACATTGAACCATTAAGCCCTTACACCCATGGGAAGCTATTGTTTTGTGAGGTTACAATGACATTCAACTTGTTTGGTAATATCAGAGTGAACAGAAATTTTATTTTGTTTTATTTTATTTTACTATTTTGTTTTATTTTGCTTTTGTACTGGAGATCAAGCCCAGGGCCTTCATCGAGTTAGTTTTGAATCTGAGACAGCACATCACTGAGTTGCTGAACTGCCCAAGCTGGGCTCATCTTTGGTGGTCCTCCTGTTTCAGCCTCCCAGAGTGTGGGGATGACAGGCCTGACGCCTGCCCTGGCACCAGGAGAAATGCTGAAGGCCCAGAGACCGCGGAGTCAGGAGCCGTCAGGGCGCCTGGTGGCACCATGGGTTGGTTACACTGTGTCGGACACCGCATGCCTGTTTCCACGTGGTCTCCCCGCATCCCGGAGACCTGAGACATTCATCTGTTCAGAGATGGCCCTCTTTATTAACAATACATTCCATGGGTCCACTGTCATGAGGCAGCCTCGTGTACATGCACGCATGTACATGCACGCGTGTACTCTCCACCAACTCCACACATCTCCCTTTTCCATGCTACTGGCTCCTGCCTCTGCCAGGCAGCCCTGGCCAATCTTTTCAGAGCCAGCTTTGTTGGCAGGTAGTGCGTGCTCTCTCTCTCTCTCTCTCTCTTTCTCTCTCTCTCTCTCTCTCTCTCTCTCTCTCTCTCTCTCTTCCTTTTTGGTACTGAGTATGAAACTTGGAGCTTTAGCCCTGAGTCTGGCCCCAGCTCATTTTTAGTTTTGATTTTGAGACAGGTTCTCACTAAAGTCACTATTTTGCTCAGGCTGAGCTCCAACCTGCAACCCTCCTGCCTCAGCCTCCCTGAGTGCTACGATGACAGGCCTGGGTCACTGGACCTGGCTAGAAAACGGTCCTTCCATGCACACATGTCCACAGAGGTCAGAGCAGACCATGGCTATGAACTTGCCTCTTGGTCCTGTTTATACCTGCAAAAAACCTGGTGGCCAGAAGCAAAAGCAGGGGTGCCAGCAGCTCTAGGGGCACCTGTGGGGTTCCTCCCTCAGCCACCCTCTGGTCGGGGTGCCCCAGACACCCCCTCACCCCCCTTGTGGGCTTCATCTCATGTACTTCCCATTTTTCCTGCAATTTTTGTGTGATTTTGGCAAAAAAATGACTCCATATTTCCAGCACCTTGCACAGCAGTTCCAGGTTGAAAGTGTTTGATAAATATTTGCTTGCTGTGTTACCTGCTGCTGGGAGACAGAAAGATGGGGTGATCGTGAGCCACCGTGAGCACCTGCAGCACAGCAGCCGCCCCCATAGGGGTCCCTGCCAACCCTTCTCTCTTTTCCTTCTTTCTCCTTCTACATATTTTTTTAAAACTTTTTATTTTTTTTTCAAGTACTTGGGATCGAATTCAAGGCCTTTGCACTGAACTACATCCCTGGCCCTTTTTATTTTTATTTATTTACTTATTAGAAAAAGACATGCTGAATTATCCTCCTGCCTCAGCCTCCCAGAGTGCTAGTTTGACAGGCCAGTGCCACCACACTCAGCTGAAAACATTGTGACCTCCAACTAACAAACCATATTCAGGTATCCACCTTATGTTGAATTTCAAGAAAGCAAATTCTTCCTCAACTCTCTCCCAGAGTTAACAAGGGCACTTACATGGCAGTGCCTGGAGAAGCTCAGGCCCCGCAGGGGCAGGGGTGTGGGACAACAGGTTGTCACTCACTTCCAAGGCAGTGTGGTGCCCGACTGGCACTTCGTGGGTAGGAAATGAGCTTGCCCTTCACTCTCACATCTGAAGTACTGACCAGTGAAGGGGCAGGCCTAGGGCTGAGCTGCGCTGCTCACCATGCGCCTGGCATATGTGTTAACACGATGTTCTGCAGTGTCTGAGTTACTTTTTCGTTGCTGTGACTCAATACCCAACATCCATAATGTAGGGAGGGAAGATTTATTGTAGCTTACAGTTTCAGAAGGCCACAGTCCATTCACAGGTGCGCAGCTGGAAAATGGTGGAAACCCGTGGCAGGGCAGGAGCGGAGCAGGGCCAGAGCCAGAGCTCCAGCAGCAGAGATCCTCACGGCATGGTGGTACACAGTGAGACCCGGAGGAAGGGCAGAGCCAGCACATGTCCCTCCAGGTCAGGCCCCAAGCCCCACCCCTTACAGCCAGGCCCCGCCTCCCAGCCCTACACAGAATCCACAGGTACATGAGGCTTCTGGGGACACTCCAATCCAAACCCTGACATGGAGCATCTGCGACCTCTGTAACTGCTGGACACGGCTCCGTTCCCAGGGAGACGTGAATCCCACCTCTTCAAGGCCACGTGGGCTTGCAGGTGTGGTGGTGCAGGCCTGCAACCCACAGTCTCTGGCAGGCTGAGGCAGGAGGATCACAAGTTCGAGCCTAGACTGGGAAATGGGTGACTTGGCGAGCACCTGTCTCAAAACAAAAACTAAAAAAGGATCTAGGGGTGTGTAGTGCAGTCGGGAGGCCTGGCATGACCCCCCCCCCCCCCCCAGACCTGGGGAAACCCTGCCTGACTCGACATGAGCCAGTGTCTCACCCATCTCTGTGGCCCTCACTCAGCCGAGGGAGTTGCTCCCCATTTATTTATTTATTTGCTGTCTTTCTTATCATCTGGTGGCCCTGGGAATACAGCCAGGCCTTCACACTGAGGCGCACGCATCCCCAGCCCAGTTGCTAGTTTTAATTTGAAACAGGGCCTCAGTAAATCACTGAGCTGCCCAGACTGGGCTCGAACTTGTGATTGTTCTGCCTCAGCCTCCCAGAGGGCCATGCCTGTGCCTCTGGGCCTGACTTATTAAAAAAATAAAATAGAGGGGCTGGGGGCACAGTTGGGTAGTTAGAGAGCTCCCCTAGCATTCTCAAGGCAGTGAGTTCAATCCCCCTGCAGCACACAAACATTAGCCGTGTGTGGTAGCACGTGCCTGTTGCTCCAGGCCTGGGGAGGCTGAGGCAGGAGGACTGCTGGGAGTTGGAGGCCCTCATGGACTATATAGGGAGCTCAGGACCAGCCTGGACTCCAGATTGAGACCTTGTCTGATAAAAAAAAAAAAAAAGAAGAAGAAGAAGAAGAAAAAGAAGTTAAGCTATGGTCCGGCTGCACACAGCATTCACTTCAAAACCAAAGTTCTCGGTCCGCCTGTACTTAGCGGGGCGTGTAGCCATTACCTGACCCAGGAGCGCAGCATGCCCGGCGCCAGCCCTGCCTATTCCGGGCTCCGCGGCTGCCTTACAGCTGAGGATCCGCAGGGTAAGCGCGGTGTTTCAAGCTCCTAAAGAGGGAAATGGCCGTCAGCGGCATGAGAAAGCCCAGCTGCCTCCCACGCAAGCCCGGGTGGCTGGAGTGAGGCTGAGGCAACCAGACCCCTCAAAGATAGAACAAAAAGGGATGATAACATGATACCTTTAATTTCTCACTTTTCGAAATTAACTGTAATGTTGCTTTGTTTTTTCTTTCAGTATCCAGCCTAGAGCTCTTACACTGGCCTACACACCCAGCCTACGCTTTGGTTTGGGTTTTAAGACACAGTCTCACTGAACTGCTAAGTCACCCAGGCTGAACTGGATTTGCAGTCCTCCTGCCTCAGCCTCCCAGGGTGCTGAGATGATGGGCCTGCGCCCAGATCATCATTTCCTACTGTGGTGAACAACAGCTTACAAAGTGGCCCGGAGCCTGTTGTGGCCTCTGCAGTCACAGCGTCCCTCACAGAGAGCTTTTCTGTCTGTGGGTCCCGCGGCGGGGGGAGCCGAGGAGCCACGTGGCCGCCCAGCTGTCCTTCCCGCCTCATCCTCCCCCCATCCCAACCTTGGCCTCCTGCTTCTCCCAGCCTCAGGATATCTCCCGACCTGCAGCCCAAGGGTGAAGCTTTTTCACCAAACAAGCCTGCAAGGTTGCTGGACGCCAGCCAGGATGAGGAGAGATTCCATTTACTAGCGCTTGTCTTGCTTAATCTGTTAAAAGGCATGGCCGCCCCCTCTGTGGGTTGATGGCGCAACATGGGGCAGGTACTCCAAGGGAGAGCTCCTACACCCATCACCCGGTGGCCCAGACGCAGATGCCTCACTTCACAGGCCACAAGGAACAAGAGCAGGAACTGACCCGGCCCCAGTCCTAGGCCTGCCCAACCTCGGGCTGCAGGAGCCCGGGCCTGTCCCCTCCAGGGCAGCGTCCCCCCAGATCTCCATTTGTGGGACAAATGTTGGCTCCCCTAGGTTTCTTCCAGAAATAATAGCTCGGTGGTTTCCTGTGTGTTAGGATGCAGGAGAATAACGTGGCTTATTCTGTATAAGGCAACACAGGCCCTGAATAGTCCCCACACACATAGACACACACACCACATCGCACACACTCATGCACACGAGCACACACACCTGCACATGCACACATGCACACTCATATACACACATTCATATTCACATGGCACCATGCATGCACACACGCTCATAAGTGCGCAGGCACGTCCCAATTCCACCTGTACTGAGGCGACCACAGAGCATCAGGAGCCAGCGCACCCAAGGTCTGACTTGGCCTGTGAAGGCAGGGTGTGGCCTGTGGAGGTGGAGTGGGGCCTGTGAAGGTGGGTGTGGGTAGCTGTGTTTCTGACCCTTTGACTCCCTTTATTTCCATACAAAAAGCATTTTCTAAAATCAGTCACTCAGTATTTAAAGCCAAAATGGAAAACACATAGCATGAAACAGTAAATTCTTGAGGCTACATGTCTCAGATTTCGTTTTCGTTACATCTAGGGGCTCTTTCTCTGTGGGGCGGGGTGCGCGGGTGCCCCCCTTCTGCTCTGGCAGCCTGGTCTTCCTCATCCCTCCCTTCCCTTTTCTCTCCCTCCTTCCTTTCTCCCTTTTTTGCCTTTTCTTCCCTCCCTCTCTTTCCCTTTGCCCTCCCCTCCCCCACTTCCTCTCTTTCCTCCCATCACCCCCTTACCCTTCCCCAACACCCACCCTGTTACTTGAGGAGGACTATTCCCACACCAGCGTGGGCAGCAGGGGGCAGGGTGGCTCCTCCTATGCAGTGAACCGGCAGCCCAGGCCCTGGCTGTCACCCTCAGCTGGAGTCGAACCCACACGCCTGCGGGTGCCTTCCTGAGGCCGGAGACGCCAATGGAGGGATGCTCTGCCCAGAGCTTCCCTGGGAAATCTTTGATATATATTTACTTAATAGTTTTGTGGTCTTAGAGTTTGAGCCCAGGGTCCTTGCTCTGAGCGGTATGCCCAGCCCTTTCTTACTTTTGATTTGGAGACAGGGACTCCCTAAGTCACTAAATTGCCCAGGCTGACCGAACGTGCGATCCTCCTGCCTCAGCCTCCCAGGTGCTGGGATGATGGGCCGCCTTGGGAAGCCTCCATGATGGCACATGCTGCGTGCCTCAAACGCTCTAGAGTCACGACCAGGGTGTGAAGGCGCCTGGCTGGCCTGCGCTGGGCTGAAGAGGGAGTCGTGGCCCACGAGATTGTTTTAGGACATGATTCTTGGTGACCCCTGCTAAGGGCCGATTTTGTCACCTTGAGTTCATTGCGCACGGTACCCCACCTCTGTCCCCGGTGCAAAGGAGATTGGGACTACGGCTCCCACCCCATCGGCTCCAAGGAGAGCTCTTTGACACCCAGACGCCGCTGCAGTGGTGCTCTTCCTGAAGGTTTTGTTCCGGTGGGATCTGATTTCAATTTTTAAACTGAAGCCTAGAATCCCAAGGATCTGTCAGAGACAGAAACTCCACTTGGAACCTTCTGGGGCACCACCGTTTAAAGGTCACTGAGGATCTTGCCCACGTGTTCTGAGACTTGCCTAGGAAATGTCCAGGAAGATTTTCCAGAACTCGGTGGCATCTCAAGAAACTTCTAGGCCAGGCCCGTGTAACTCACTTTGTTATTTTTGGCTTCGACTTCCTGAAAGGAAAAGGGAAATCAGTGAAAAATGTTCAACAAGGCCAAAGACATAAATATTTTTTAAAAGCGCGTTAGACGCCATTGCTGCAGGGGAATTTCTCAGTGATCAGTACCAGCAGCTCTGAGCAGTCTGGTTTGTTTTGCTTCTTCACTAATGGAGATCAACCCTGGGGCTTTCACACTGAGCTACACGTCCAGACTATTTTTTTTTTTTAAATGCTTTTATTTTGAGACAGAGTCTCGCTAAGTCACTTCATGGCCCAGACTGGGCTTGAACTTGCCTCAGCTTCCCAGGGTGCAGGGATTCCGGGCCTGCACCATGGAGTCTAGCTGAGTTTTATGTAGTTGACACCAAGAGGGATTCTAGCTCAAAATAAACAAGGTGTCAGAATCCAATCCCTTGGCCCGAACTTCTTGTCTTTTCCTGACTAGTTTAGATATGACTGCGGGTGAGCAGTATCATCTAAACACTACATTTAAAAACTAGGTGAATCAGTTTTGGGCACTAGTCACAGGATCACGAGGTGTGGTGTCCCTGGGGCTGGATTCATACGTGCAGTTACTGGATATATATGGCAATGTGCATTTATCGCAGACTCCACTCTGAGTCTGAAATCTTTTGAGGCTGTGTCTTCTGCTCATGGTATTATGGTAATAATAATTCTGGGTAATAAGTTGCTTATGATTCCTCATTGCCTACTGCCCCAGCTTCCCACACCCCTTTCTGATCCCTCCTTCCTTTGCTGATTCCCCAATTCCACATGACAACCTCACCTGGCGTGTGACATTCAGCGGCCAACAGTGGACTGCCAGATCCACAGGAAACCTCTGGGGCCGTTACCCTAACCGTGGACAGCAGGTAACACGTACAAGGCTCACAGGTGGAGCTTTTCAGTGTTTTTCTCTAGTCCTTCTCCAAACAAAATCCATTGGTTCATCACCTATACCTCAGACAGGAGGCTCATAACCAGAATATACAGGAAACTGAAGAAAAATAATCCCCTCAAAATCAAAGACCCAGTTGAAAAATGGGCAAAGGAAATGAGTAGGCAGTTCTCAGATAAAGAAGTTCAAACGGCCAATAAATACATGAAAAGATGTTCAACATCCTTAACCATGAGAGAAATGCAGATCAGAACATCACTAAGATACCATCTAACCCCAGAGAGAAGAGCGTATATCAAGAACACAAATAGCAATCGGTGCTGGTGACGTCGTCGGGGAAAAGGAGCCCTCCTACACTGCTGGTGGGAATGTAAACTGGTACAAACACTATGGAACGCAGTATGGAAATTCCTCAAATGATTGGAAATAAGTATTCCCTTCGATTTAGTGATACCTCTTCTGTGAATTTCCCCAAAAGAGTTAAAAACAACATATAACACAGATACATGTATACCCACGTTCATAGCAGGACAACTAACAATAACTAAAATGTGGAAGACACCCAAATACCCATCAGCAGACCCATGGATACACAAACTGTGGTATTTATACACAATGGAATACCACTCATCTACAAAGACAGATAGGTTGGAGGTTTTTGTAGGTAAATGGAGGCAACTGAGACCATCATGTTGAGTGATGTGAGTCAGAAGCCAAAGGTGAAATATTAAATGGTTTCTCTGATATGACAACCCAGATCACAGTCATTTTATAGAGCTAACTGAGAGGAATAATGAGAAAAGAGAGAGGGTAAGTATTTCTAATTTTGCCACGATATGTATATGCACAAAATACCCAAGTTCTATGTAAACATGGTGTATTGCATGTCTACATATCAATAAGAAGGGGGGGGGGGGAATCTATCGGGCACTTTTCACAGTACGACACAGGTATCTTATGAGAAACCAAGTGAAATCACTTGCCCAAGCTGGGCCTGCGGCCTAGGCCTGTAATCTTCCCAGCACTCTGGGAGGCTGAGGCAGGAGGATGGCAAGTTTGAGCCCAGCCTGGACAACTTAGCAACTTAGTGAGACCCTGCCTCAAAATCAAAACCAAAAAATGGGCTGGGAATAAAGCTCAGTGAGAAGGCCTTGGGCTCCATCTCCAGCAACACAAGAAATAAAATAATAAAATAAATTAATTGTCTGATGCCGACTCCAACAAGGCGGCATCCCAGGTGGACCAAGAGGAGCTGGTGCCTCGAGATGCCGCCGGGCGTCCTCGGCCGGGGCTGCCCCTCGGCCCGTCTCCGCAGCTGCTTCTGCCCCAAGCGGGCATGCTGCCTGGGAGCCAGGCCTCCAGAAGAACACCTGAAGAAAGGCTCGGGAAGATTTACTGGGAGGCAGTTTTATCTGGAAACTGCAAAGTACCATTCTCTTTTCCCCAACCACTCGGCTCCCGGGTCGCTGCCGCTGAGCCCTCTTCATGCACACACAGGAGCGAAAGCGGAGAGCGTGATGCAGCCAGACTCACCTCGCCGGCTCCTCTTCCTGACTGCGTTTGGCACAGGGGTCCCTGACCAGCAGGCTACAACCGTGCTGGCCCTGTCAGGAAGGGGCTTCCCAGCAGGCAGGAGGGGAGTGGTGGGCGCAGAGCAGAGCTTCCTCTGATCTGTAGCTGCTCCACCCTCCACCTGGCCGTGCCCACCTGCACTCCGCCTCCTGGCAGGCCAGGGTCTGTACTGGGCTCCTGCAGGAAGCACACACCTCACTGTGCACTGCCCACACAGGGAGGGCTGGGGGTGCTCCTGGTGAGAACCCAACCCCGAATGAGCAGGGAGTGGAAGTTGTGATGGTGTCCCTACCCCCCACCCGCACTCCTGTGGAAAAGCGGTCTGCCACGAAATCAACCTTGAGCCAAGAATGCTGGAGACCACTGACCTGCTGGACCCCCTGGGGCCGGGCTGTGACAGAAGCCAGCCCCAGGCCCGCAGCCTGGGCCAAGCCTGCAGCCCTGCAGTTGCCACTACACGATGCCATCTTCTGTCATCACCAATGAAATGAGGGCTGGTTTATCCACTGACTTATTTTTGTGATACCAGAGCTCAAGCCCGGGGCCTTCACACTGAGCTCCACCGCCAGCTCACTTTTTAATGACTTTGAGACAGGATCCGGCTAGGTGGCTAAGTTGCCCAGGCTGGGCTAGAACTTGTGATCCTCCTGCCTCCATCCCCCAGAGTACGTGATGACAGGCCTG
Source organism: Ctenodactylus gundi (assembly GCA_004027205.1). Lineage (NCBI taxonomy): Eukaryota > Metazoa > Chordata > Mammalia > Rodentia > Ctenodactylidae > Ctenodactylus > Ctenodactylus gundi. Next base: position 19,107 of record PVKB01001742.1, read on the forward strand.
TGTCACCAGGCCGCACAAGGTGGCCCTAGAGGATGAGGCTCTCCTACTCAGTCACTGTTCCGCTCAAGGAGACTGCAGTGGCGGAGCAGAGCACGTAGGATGTTGCATGGAAAGCACTCAAGCACAGGTGGAAGTAGAATTTGATTTATTAAAGTCACGGAGAATGACCGGCCGGCTGGGGCACAGACTCCTTCCGTCAGTGTCTGGCCCTGAACCAAATGTTTATGGAGTTTTTATAGTCAAATTTTACAATATACACAAGATTTATGTAACAAACAAGATGCGGCTGGTATATTTAGGATATGGAGCACAATATGCATTGGGTGCAGCTGGGCCTGCTTACATCCTTGTTTCATCTCTGGTTTCGGGTACAGTGTTACTTTCTTTTTGTACCACTGTGGTTAGTGGGGGGCAGGCGCCCAGCGGCAGTCAAAGAGAGATGAGGCAGCTTTCTTCTTTCTTTCTTTCTTCATATATTTTTCAGTACTGGGAATCACATCCAAGGCCTTCATATTGAGATATATCTTCAGCCTATGCTTTTATTTTGAGGCATGATTATTTATATTCTGGGTTTCTTATAAGAGAGACGTGGAACAAAATTGAACTTCCCGTGTCTGAGTCATTTTATTTAGCGTTGTGGTCTCAAGGGGCTTTCATTTCCTATACATGACTCAAATGTATCCTTCTTTGTGGCTGCATAGTACTCTGCTGCACATATCTAGTATTTCCAATCTTCGTACTCTTCCTATGACCCAGCTAGGAGGCCTTTGGAAAATTCTCAGAGTTTACGTGTTATTAAAAGTGTCTGTGTCCAACCCATCCTGTAAGAGTCTTATTTATTCTATAATTCACTTGTGCTTTTATGAGGACTAGCCTGGTGGCTTCTACACTTAAGTGGGAAATAAATTTTGCTTCAAAATACTTTTAAACTTCTCAAATGATTACATTCTCTGCTCCTAGCTTAATTCCACACTTTAAAAAATCTAATGAACCATTTTTATGCGCACATAAAATGTGACTATCATCTGACAATTTAACAATGGCATAGTGCTTTCTATTACAGGTCATTTATACTTGGGATTTTTTGGAAGAATTCTTTTAGGCATATGAAACGTCGTTTTTAATTTCACAGTATTTATGAAAGAAAGTAGCCAGGTGCAGTGGAACAGGCCTGCAGTACCAGCCACTTGGGAGGCTGAGACCAGAAGGCTCCAAATTCAGGCCCAGCCTGGGCAACTCAACAAGTGGGCAAGGCCCTGTCTCAAACAAACAGAAAGGTGTGTGGGAACGATGTGGCTCTGTGCGGCAGCCCCACTCTCCAGCTCCCCCTGACCACGATGAAGAAGGGGCACTCGGCTGGCCAGAGTCTCAGGTCGAAGGTCATTTCTACCTTAGCTTTTGATGTTGATTTTCTTCCCGACCAGGGTCCTCACCCTCTGAAACTGGCCACGAGTATTTCACAATTTGTTTCCAGGCTACTGAGCCTCTCTTCAGTGTTTTGTACTGGTCAGTTCTTGATCTTCCCCCAGAAGCTTTCCGACAACACACAGATCACGCTTATTCCACAACTACTTTATCACTGCTTACTGACTGATGCAAGGGCATGGTCTGAGGTATGAATCAACATCTTGCCACAATGAGAAAGGTGACCAGATGGCATCTCAACAGCTGTAGTGGTGGCACAGGTCAGCAATCCCTGCACTTGGAAGGCTAAAGTAGGAGGATTGCCTGGAGTTGGAGGCCAGCCTGGGCTATATAGTGAGTTCAGGACTAGTCTGGACTACATAGACAGATTCTATTAAAAAAATAACAAACAAACAAACAAAAATCCCAGAGAGTCACAGTGGTTACTCCGTGGCTAACTATAGTATTAATATGCTTTTAAATTTCACTGACATCAAGGTATAATGTATGCAAAAGTACATGTGAGAATCAGCAGTAAGTAGGCAAATCCCAGACATCAAGTTCCTTCCAGGGTGAAAGACATTTAGATTGTCATTTGTTTTTAAAGAACTGATGAAAAGAAAAAAAATAATCAACAAATCACAGTGCGAACAGGTAAGGAAACTGAGGAGCAGTGCCTTGACTCTGGGGACAGCGTCCACAGAGCGCAGAAGAACACAAGGAGCAGTAGACACAAAGAATGAACACAGCAGGTGACCCCGCACCCCGGGAAGCCCCTAGAGTGGAGAGGACCCCAGGAACAATACCTAACCAGGCTGACAAGCAGGTGCTCAATCGCATCCACACTGCAGTTTAAGGTACAGTTTTAATTTTGTACCAGAAATTTTTTAGGCTGTGTACGAGTCAGATTTTCCACTGCTCGGATGCAATACCTGTCACCCACTCAATTTAAAGGAGGAAAAGTTGAACTTGGCTCACGGTTTTGGAGGGTTTAGTCCACGGCCAGGTGGTGCCAGGACAGAAACAATATGGTGGAATGGCATGGTGGAGGACACCTGCCAGGTTCACTGTAGCAAGGAAGCAGAGAGTGTTGACAGCACCAGAGAAGAAGGGGACTGGGTTTAGTCCCCATGGCCAGACCTCCATGACCTGCACAGGCACACTCAGAAATGTATTTCACCAATTCCTGGGGCCGATTCCAGAGCCAAAGACACCCACACTCTGTTGGTTTGCTTGTTTGTGTGTTTATTTATTGACAGCGTTTCGCTCTGTAGTCTAGGCTGGTCCTGAACAAACAATCCTCCTGCCTCAGCCTCCTGAGGGCTGGGATAACAGGCATGTGCTACCATGCCCTGTTAATTTTTATGTGGGCTGTGTGCTTGCTAGGCAAGTGCTCTAACCCCTGAGCTGTGTCCTAACCCCTGCCACTGCACCCTAACAATCACCAGTTACTTCCACGGAGACAGGAAATAAGTTGAAAATGAAAACGGTCTTCCTTCAGTGACTCACCATTCAGGTCTCCGTCTCCTGGATTGACAGGCGTTACATCCACAGACACATCATACAGAAATTGGATGGGGGGATTACTGATTTGATTTTAACAAATTTGCAGAAGAGGGGTATTTTTCCCAAAAAGTTTTACCTACCATGTTAAAGCTTTTTCTTCCATGGAAATTAACACCAACAAGTGCTGATTTCTTTCAAGGGAAATTTGAATATTATTCTTTTTATACTATTGGCAGCAATTATCCAGCCAGGACTTTATCAGGAAAGAGTACTTCAAAATAAGAGCCCTGAGCCCCTGTCCTGGTAACCGTCTAACAGGAGGTGCCATGTGTAACAATCTGGGACCTTCTAAGTTGACGGCATGTTATGCTGATGTTATATTCATCTTTCAAATGAATCTTTTCTAATCTGATCATTCCATTATTTTCTTCCTTCAAGGAATTTCAGAATTACACTAGAATTTTGCAGGATGAGTTGAAATGGATAATATTTATTGTTAAACTTCCAGTGATGTCATCCAATTCCGGGAAACGCTGTGAGATACAAGGCCCCAGAAGCCAGAGAGGGGATCACAGCAGACTGGGAAGTTCAGCGTGAATGGAATATCTATGGCCCATCAGCGGGCACAAGGCTGCAACCCCAGCACTCTGGGAGGCTGAGGCAGGAGGATCGCAGCTTCAAGCCCAGCCTCAGCTACACAGCAACTTAGTAAGACCCCATTTCAAAATCAAAAATTAAAAAGGAGGGGTGGGGGCTGGGACAGTAGCTTAATGTGAAGGCCCAGGATTCAATCTCCAGTATAGGGAAAAAGTACATTTTAAAGGAGCGTCACACTGAAGTCTAGTCATGTCTCTAGGCTGACAGACCTCCCAGCCGTCACTCTTGAGATCCCTTCAACCTGTGTCGTGTGATTTTTGGTGCAGTAGCATTTGCGTGGATCTACGGGACTGTCTCAACTCCTGCAGTCTAAGCAGAAATGTATCTCCCTCCCTGTAACTCTAAACCACTCTCCGGAGGACGGGAGCCGGCTCCACACTAGCAGGGAGGCTATACGTCAGGCCACAGAGCGCATTCTCTTTTGTCTCAAATTCCCAGGGATGACAAAAAAAAAAAAATCCAGAAACATCTAAAAATAAATCAAGCTGTCTCAGAGCTGGAAACCAATAAAGGGCCCCATTGTCTAAGCAAGAATTCTTGGAGTGCGGATGTCCCGCCAGGCAGGAATTCTCAAACACAAGAATAAACTAACATTTGAGGCACAGTAGAGGGAAGGCTGAGACCAGCCTCAAAAATAAGAAGTCATGTCCGGAAAAATGAGCGTTCACATATAACAAGAAGGAGACCTACAATAACCAACAATTTCAGATGTACATGAGACAAAAACCAGGATCTAAAGACAAAGAGTCATTCGAGGTATTTTTTTTTTGTTGTTGTTGTTGTTCTGTATTTTTTGTTGTTGGTGCTGAGGAGGTGACCCAGCGTTGTCTGTGCTGAACTTCGTCCCCAGCTCATGTTTTAAATTATCTTGAGACAGGATCTCATTAGTCACCCAAGTCAAAAATTTGCCATCCTCCTGTCTCAGCCTCGCAGAGTGCTAGGGTGACAGGGCCTAGCTTATGTCGGATCTTGAACATGAGGAGAATAATCCTCTAAAAGCACAGTAAACTGGGTCCTGGTGGAGCAGGCCTGTCATCCCAGCACTCTGGGAGGCTGAGGCAGGAGGATGGCAAGTTGGAGCCCAGCCTGAGCAACACAGTGACTTTAGTGAGAGCTTGTCTCAAACTAGGATGGAGCTCAGTGTGAAGGCCCTGGGTTCAATCCCCAGTACTACGCTACACCACACACACACACACACACACACACACACACACACACACACACACACACACTCTCATGCGCACACACAGTCATATACATGTATATATGACTGGTCACAAGATTTTTAAAAAAGCTATTTTTCCTCAAGTAACCAATGAACATAAAGCACCACCTCCTGCATATTTCATAAATCTAGAGATGCTGATTATAAGTGTGTATAAAGGGGACAGCTGCCAAAAATAAACAAAACCAGGTGGAGGCTGACCAAGTGCCAGCGACCTCCAGGTGCCTAGGTGAGGGTCATACCATGGAGCAGAGGCGACATGGCACCGCGGCCAGCGCGAGGGCTCCTCTGAGCACAAGGGAGACCCTGAAAAGTGTCATTATATTCAATCTTCTCCTGAATTAATAAACTAAATGAACTACAGATTCCCCACCCTATGTCTTATTGATATAATTTGCAAATATAAAACTTTTTTAAAAGAAAAACCCTAAAATTTAAAGATGTGCCCAGTGTTGCAGGCCTGCCATCCAGTACTTTGGGAGGCTGAGACAGGAGGATGATGGTTTTGAGCCCAACATGGACACCTTAGAGGTTTAAACACTAAAAAGAGCCTGGGGCTATGGCTCAGAATGAAGGCCCCGTGCTCAATCGCCAGTCAGAACAGCAAAAATATAGACATTAATACTGTCAAATATCTTTTCTTTAAACCAGACAAAGTGTGAACCACAAGGAATTAAACTGTAATTTGAATCTAGTTGGATATCAAATATTTTACTTTTAAGAGAAATAAATAAACGAAAAAAACACTGGAAAGACAGGAGAAAAATCTCTCCAACCTATCTACATGACAAAGTCTTGTTCTCCAAAACACTTGTAAAGGCTAATGCCTCCGGCGGGTGCCGCTGGCCTGTAGCACAGCACTCCCGGAGGCTGAGGCAGGAAGATGGCAGGCTTGAGCCCAGCCTACCAGCCTCAGGCCCCGTCCGTGACCTGCTCGCTCACTGGAAAGCAGGAAGCAATAACACAAGTGTGTATGGCTTCTGTGAAGTACAGGTGGGGCGTGCATGTGTGAGCTGTGTGGTCCTTTAGATGACACGTTCTCGTTACTCGGACAAATCCCTGACAGCCACAGTTGAAAGGAGGGGAGCTGTGTTTGGCTCCAGGTCCCAAGCGGGTCAGTTTCTGGTCAGATCCTGGTCGGTGGGTACAGGGCAGAAGCTACATGACGAAGGGCATGGCGGAGGAAGGCTGCTCAGCCCACGGCAGCCGGGAAGCAGAGGGGAGCTGGCCTGGAACAAGAGCGCATCTTCAGGTCACAGCCCAGTGGCCCACATCCAGCTGGGCCTCGCCTCCGCACTGCCCAGGCTGGCAGCCGTGGGTGGATCCACCGATGGGCACAGGCCCGTGACCCACTCACGCCAAGAGCCCCACCCCTGAAAACGGGAGACTTTGGGGGACATTTTAGGACATTCTGGATCTAAATTATAACAAGTGGGGATTTTTCCTGCTAAACACTAGTGGATCTTCCTCTAATAAAACACCAGTGGAGGCAGAAAACCCCCAGAAGCAGCTTGGATAGTTCCAGTGGCTACTCAAGCAATCAAACAGATGAACACAGATACAACCAGCACCAGAGGCAAACCCAAATACAAAAGCCTTTAACTGCAATCTACACATCAGCACATCTGCAGGAAGCTGTGATTGGCCCGCAGCACAGATCTGCCCCTGAGCCTCGTCCCTTTCTAACCACCTAACACAGAGTTCAGCCAGGCAGGGTGGCCCGTGCCCAAAATCCCAGCACTCTGGGGGTCTCAAGCAGGAGGAACCCAAGTTGGAGTCCAGGTCCTTCACAAGGAGCTATATTCTCAGCTTATTCTTATTACTGTATTTTTTATCTGAGATAGGGTCTCACTAAATCACTTAGCTTCCCAGGCTGGGCCAGAAGCTTTGATCTTCCTGCCTCAGCCTTCCAGAGTGCTGGGATCTCAGGCCTGTGCCAGCTAGCTTAGGGTTTTTCTTTCTTCGTGACAGTAAGAATTAAACCAGGGATTTCAAATCAGGCTGTATCCCCAGTCCAGATTTTAATTTTTATTTTGAGACAAGGCCTTGTTAATTTGCCCAGGCTGGTCTTGACCTTTTTATGGACTAGTTTTTATTTTATTTTATTTTATTTTATTTTGAGACAGGGTCTCTCTCCATAGTCAAGGCTTGTCCTGAACTCACTATATAGTCCCAGGCTGGTCTTGAACTCACAGCAATCCTCCTGCCTCAGCCTCCCTAGTGCTGGATTGGTCTTGAACTTTGGATCTTCCTGCCTCAGCCTCCCCGAGGGCTGGAATTCCAGGCCATGTCACCAGACCCACGTAAAAGATGCAGGATCTCACAGAAGGACCATCACTGGTGTCAGATGGTGGTTAATGAAGCTGGAGGTCAGAGCATTACATACTAGGTATGTGTGTGTCTCTAAAAGAGAGCAATAGGCCCAGCGTGAGGCCACAAGCTGGCCACCCCAGAACCCAGGAGGCCATGGCAGGAGGAAAGTGAGTTGGAGCTCGGCCTGGGCAACCTAGCTACTGAGCAAGGCCTTGTCTCCAAATCAAAAATTAAAATGGGCCAGGGTTATCGCTCAGTGTGAAGCCCCGGGCCTGATCCCCCATGTTGCAAAATAAATACACAATTCATTAAAACCAAAGCAGAGGGATGAACTGAAGGGTGGTGAGCAGGTTCCTTTCAGGGAGAATCCCGGAAGGAGCCACGTGTCGACTCCGGCACATAGCTCCTGTCCGTGCGGGCTGCAGCTGTCTGTTTTGCCAGGAACTTGCAGATCTCCCCACGCTAGAGCGGAGAGAAGAGTGGATTTAACAAGAGTGGGAACAGCAGGCTTTAAATGCAGAGAGACGGCGAGGAGATGGGTGATTATTGCCACAGAAGTGGCGGGGGAGGGCCAGGGAGGGAGAGGAGAACTCCGGAGAGCTGCTCACCGCAGGATCAGGGACAGGCACTGGGTGGTGAGCTGGGGTGCGTGCGTGCGTGTGTGTGTGTGTGTGTGTGTGTGTGTGTGTGTGTGTGTGTGTGTGTGTCTGTGTGTGTCTGTGTGTCTCTCTGTGTGTGTGTGTGCATGTGCATGTGGCTGGTTGCAGGCCCATCTGTACATTTAAGAACAAATGTCAGCATGTTCTGGTGACTCAGACCTGTCACCCCAGCACCCTGGGAGTCTGAAGCAGGAGGATCCCAGCTTTGAGCCTTGGCTGCGCAACTCAGTGATTGGGGAGGCCCTGTGTCAAAAATAAAAAAAATAAAAATAAAAATGGGCCAGGAATGGAGTTAAGTGTGAAAATCCTGGACTCTATCCCCAGTACCACAGGCGGAAAAGGAGGGAAAAAATGAGATCAAACTAGGAAAACAATGGGAAAGAAGGAGGGGAACAAAAAAAAGAATGGAAGAAAGAAAGAGTCAAAATGTAAAATGTGCAAAATCCCACAGAAGGGAGCCGAGCGCTGGTCTATCTGACCAGCCAGCATCGTGTTTGGAATGTTTGCGAGAATGGCCAAGAAAAACAATGAACATCCTGTTTAAAATAGTGCGTCTATCTGGCAGGTGGTAAGTGGAAATAAAATTTTAGCCAGTGTGCCACAAAGCAGGCACATTACCTTTACATAAGTATTTCAGCACAAAATAGAAGATCAGCAGGAAAATAAAATTGGGCGCAGGAAGGACGGGTGATGTGCTCCCCAAATGGGACGCTATGTAGCCACTAAAATGAAGAGAGTGGAGATGCCCTGGCAATAAGTGAAACCGTGTGTTGCGTAAGAGGAAGAAGAAAGAAGCCAGTGCAGACATTAACGTGATGCATGAAGGGGACAGGAGAAGAGACAGAACAAAATACTGGGAAAGACACTGCACATCCAAGCCCATGGAGTGGACCGGGACATCTACGTAAGGTTTAGCTTATTGTTTTGATAAGAAAAAAGAGGAACAGTCCTGCTAATACTGGCCTGTTGTCCCGGCACTCTGGGAGGCTGAGGCAGAGGCTCACAAGTTCAAGCCCAGCCCTGGCAACTGAGTAACTAAGCAAGGTTCTGTCTAAAAGTCAAAAGTAAAAATGTGCTGTAGCTCAGTATAAAGGCCCTGGGCTCTATTCCAAGTACCACAAATGGACACACACATACGCACACGCACACACATACACACACACACACACACACACACACACACACACACACACACGAAAGAACAGATAAAGTCTGGGAGGCAGAAACAAAAACTGCCCTACTGGGTACTGTTTGATAACGCCAGTATTCTGGAACGCTGAGGCATGAGGATAATGAGCTGGAGCCCAATTTAGGCAACTTAGTGACCTAGTTAAAATTTAACCAAAAAATAAAGAACATTGAAAAAGGCCTGAGAATATATGCAGCTCAAGATGAAGGCTCCAAATGTTAATGCTATCAAAGAGAAAAGAGAAAGAAAGAAAGAAAGAAAGAAAGAAAGAAAGAAAGAAAGAAAGAAAGAAAAGGAAGAAAGAAATGTTCCATGGACAGTTTTAGGTATGCAATCTTCCAACATAATTTTTTACACATCAAGTACACAGAACATCTTACATTCTGTCGGGCAGCTGACTGGTGAGCACGTGACCTGCTGTTCTGAACTTGGCCCACAGTTGTGGCACTGAGTCTCAGGAGGACTTGGCCAGGCCCAGGTCTTGGTTGTTAAATGTGCAGATTGATGCTATACTGGTTTCAGTTCTTACAGAAAAAGAATTAACAGAAACTCTAGCCATTTATTAGTAATTTATAGGATGACATTTAGGAATTTAGTAGGATGGCTTACAGCCTGAAGAGAGGCCAGAATGGGCACCTGCACAAGCGAGAGCTGGAGGGTCCAGGGTCTGCTAGGACTGAGACAGAGGAGCGGTTTGAGGGAGCAGGACAGGCAGTGCTGGTCTGCACCATGGGTCCTTATCCCAGGCACTGGTGAAGATCTAGGATGGAGGGAGCGAGTCAGGGCCTGGAGGGAATAGCGGAGGCTGGACCTCCCTGGAGAAGACACTAGGACAATCTTCCTTCTTTCTTCGTTTTTACTCAGTCGTGCTGGGGGTCTACTGATATGTATCCTCTCATTGGCGGGTCTATATGTCAATCACCCACAACAAAGCTCTGCCCCATGACAAACTGGACTTTTCCTGAACCTTTCGAGTTAACATAATGCTTTATACAGTTGCAGGCCACCATACCTGAGAAATCCAGAGGCAGATAGTGACTGCTCAGGTTCAACTGGCTATTCGTCCCCTGCTTTGAGAGTCATAGTCTGGGGGGGGGGGGGGTACTCAGTCTCTAATCCGGCAGCACCTTTCCTCAGGTGCTGCGCAGAGTCTGAGCGACGCAGGAACCTGAGAGATCAGGCTGCGTACACCGCCCTGGGCAGTGTGGAAAGGACGACTTTTCCTGGGGTGACACTTGACCTGAACATCAGGGATGAGAAGAAACCGGCTGGGTGGACGTGGACGGGGAAGCGTCTCAGGAAAGGGGAGAAGCTGGTGCCCATAGACACGTATTGGAAAATCATTTTTGTTAGGCGAATGGCCCAAGTCCAGGCTGCTCTATTGACAGCAAAGACCCTTCTCGGTGCCCACAGGACCGGGGGCGGCCCGCCTCCACGAGCTCCGATGGCTTTGGTCCTCGGCTTCTTCTCCTTCTGTCCCATATGTGCACGTGGCCGTCTCACATACAGAGCTGGAGACTGACGTGAGCATGTGGGGATCTGAGAGACCAGGAAGAAGCCGACTCCAGCGGCCTCAGCGAAGGGCTGCTCTCCCGGGTTTGCGAGGTCTGCGTCTCACACAACCCTTCACCAGGGACTCTGCCACACTTCAAGCTGGGTGTTCTGTGGAACCTGGCAGAGCATGACTCACAACTTTACAACATCTCAGGGGCTGCATGATTGTGTTACCCAAAGCGGCTCCACATGGCTGAAATGTCTCAGCATGCACAGAGACTTTTGCTTCATTTCTCCTATTTTGGGTTCTTATATCTGTAGTGTGTGTGTGTGTTTGTGTGCGTGTGCGTGTGTGTGTGTGTGTATATGCGCGTGCACGCGTGTGTGATACTAAAAGTCCAACCCAGGGTCTTCACACTGAGACACATTCCCAGCCCTTTTTTATTTTGATTTTTGAGAAGGATCTCTCTAAGTCGCTAAGTTAGATCCTCCTGTCACAGCCTCCCACAGTGCTAGGATTACAGGCTTGGGCCACTGGACCTGATTTATAGATTGCACATGTGTATGTGAGTGTGTGTGTGTGTGTGTGTGTGTGTGTGTGTGTGTGTGTGTGTAGTATAGGGAATCAAGTCCAGGGAATTCAACTCTGAGCTACATCCCCAGCCCCACTTTGTTGTTGTTGTTGTTGTTGATTTTGAGACAGGGTCTTGCTAAGTCACTAAACTGTCTGGGCTGAACTTGAATTTGCAATCCTCCTGCCTCAGCCTCCCAGCATGCTAGCCTATAGGCCTGCATCACAAAACCTGGCATAGATTGCTTTTTCTATCATAAAATTCATGAAATGTAATCAGAAACTTTGGAGAGTCTCATTCAACAAAGGGAGCACACTAGCACATCTGATGTAATCAGAGCAACTCCAGCAACTTTGCCAAGAGGGATCTGCACCCAGAGTCCTAGCTCCCCCAACCCCCCGCCCTGCTCATAAATAACACATCAAACACATCTTCCCTTCTGTCTCATGTTCACTGTGTCATTCATAGTAGCCAAGACACGAAAACAACCTAAATACCTATCAACATTAAGAATCGTTATGTGTGCTCAACAGTCATGAAGTTAAGATTCCATTCAATCCAAGGAAAGCAATTAGAAGCAATTGGGCTTCAATCCAAGGAAAGCAATTAGAAGCAATTGGGCGAGTGGCTTGCTGTCTGTCTTAGGGACTTCCTCATTGCTGGGACACAGTGCCCATCACCCATACCCTAAGGGAGGGAAAGTTTACTGTGGCTCACAGTTTCAGGAGGTCTCAGTCTATCCGTGGGCTGCTGGCAATGCAGCTGGCGGACAGCAGATGCTCAGGATATCACAAAAGGAAGGATCAGGGCCTGGGGAGAAGCTGGGGCAGCAGGATATCCTTCCAAGCCATGCCCTCAGTGACCTGCCACATCCTCAGTGATCCATCACATCATCCATCACATATTCAGTGACCTGCCCCTCCTAACCAGGCCCCACCTCCTCATACCACATGAAATCCATAGGTAATTTGCAACATCAGAATACATGAGCCTCTTGAGCAATATTCCAAGAGCAAAACATAACAGTGATTTTCTTTTAAGTTTGCTTTGAAGGAACATTGCCTATTAAATAGTCTCAAATGTGTTTCTTCAGAAGGAAACCATAAATCAACGAATGGGAAAGAATTCCAGATGTGGCCACAGTAGTGGATGAAAAAGAGCATTTGAATCCTAGAAAGATGTTTTTTAAATCTATCAGTATCTGCTGCTTATCACAAAAGAAAGGGTGACCATGTTACAAATGGGTCTTTGGTCATGAGGAAGGTGAGGGGCCTCTCAGTTACCTACTGAAGGAGTGACAGATTACCCAAAAAATGAATCCTGGATTATTCAGTCTGCACAAGCCAGAGGAGACTTTATGCACCTGATCCTCTTTTGTGACAGTTAAAATGGATTGTTAATTTGGTGTGGGAGCTGTGGGAGAGATCAATAAAGCCTCTCCTGGACATGTCCAATGGCCCACAGAGGCATGGCCACGGGGACACTATCTAGCCCCTGGTCCATTCCTCTGTGGCACTATCCTCTGCTCTGCTTCCCAGCAGCCATGAGCTGACCATCTCTGTTCACCCCTCCCTTCCATCATGATGCTCCTGCCTTGGTGTCAGCCCGCTGTGGACTGAAAACACTGAAACCGTGAGCCAATTAAACCACTCCTCCGTTAGGTCATAGGCATCAGGTAATGCGTCCTAGAGACAGGAAAGCAGACTAAGCCATCACCTAAGATCTGCTCAGAGCCAGGCGCGACAGGTGAGGAAAACCCAGGTGTACCCAAGCCCGTCCTGGCATCCCAGCACTTTGGGAGGCTGAAGCAGGACTGCAAATTTAAGCTCAGTCTGGGCAACTTAGCAAGACGCTGCCTCAAAATCAAAAATATAAAGTGTCTGGAGCTGAGTGTGAAGGCCATGGGCTCCACGACGCCTGGCACCCACACTAGACACAATGACGCATGGGTCCAGCAGGAGGGCAGTGCTCCCACGCGACAGGTGAGTGATTTTGGCTGGGGAGCCTAACTGTGACGGAAGGTGGTCTTTCTGGCATTCCTCTCCTCTAAGTCCTGGTCAGCCAACAGATGAACTAGCAAAAGGAAATACTCACTTCTATTTTTAGTGGTTGCTTTCAAGATGTACCACTTGGACCAAGTCAGAAAAACAAAGATAGAGAAGAGATAGACTAGGATTAAAAATAGGATTCTCTGTGGTGCAGTCTGTAATATAAGCACTTTGGAGGCTGAGGCAGGAGGATTATAAGTATGAGCTGAGCTGGGAAGCTCAGCAACTTGGAGAGACCATGTCTCAAATAAACAATAAAAGGGGCTGGGACTGGGGATGTAGCTCACAGTGAAGGTCCTGTGTTATGTCTAGCACAGCAAAAAGAAAAGACAAAGGTTGTTTATAGGTCCTTCGCTGGAACGTCAGGACAATGGGCCCATAGAGTATATTTTTCTCCCAGAATGTCAGGCTGAAAGGCTGCTTGGGAGAACAGCCACATGAGTGGACCAGCTGCTATAGTTTGGGATCATGCCCATAAAATATACTCACAAACCAGACAATGTTTGAAAAGGCTGCCATGGGGCTGGAGGAATGGCACTGCAGTTAAAGCACTTGCTTTGCAGGCGCAAGGCCCTGAGTTTGATTCCTAGTAGCACATCCCTGTAATCCAGCACTTGGGAGGCTGAGGCAGGAGGACTGCCTTGAGTCCAAGTCCAGCCTGGGCTACAGAGCAAAACACGTGTGTGAATAAAAAGGAAAGAGAGAGAGAGAGAGAGAGAGAGAGAGAGAGAGAGAGAGAGAGAGATATGAAAGGCTGAGATGCATTGCAGCAGAGTGGGAATTCCCAAGTTCCCAAGGATTGCTCTCAGATGCTCCACCCCTCTTAGGGGTGTGTAGGGACCCCACTGGGCATGCGCAAGTGTTTCCTCTGAGAACTTTAGACAAAACCATAGTTATACAGTGTTTGATAAGCTCAGACTGGCAAAGGCCCTTAGGCTATGTCTTAGCTACACTCTCACTGCTGGAACAGAATACCTGGAACAACTGAAAGGAGAAAATGGTTTGTTTTAGCTCACATTTTCAGGTGTCAGTCCATTCACAGGCAGCTGGTAAGGGGGGAAGGGTCTGGTGGAGACCAGCTGCTCACAGCATCACAAGAGGAAGGATCAGGGCTTGGGGACAAGCCAGGACAGGAATACATCCTTCCAGGCCAATCCTTAGTGATCCACCACACTCCCAGTGATCCGCCACACCCTCAGTGATCCAAGCCATAACAGGGTGTATCAGGTTCACACCGATAATGAGCCTCACGAGGGAAGAGCCATCTCTGCTCAAGTCACCAGGTCTGATTCCACTTCCATCCTCACAATGGCTGGTGCAGCATGGGAAAGTCATTCAACTTCTCCGTCTCTCATGCCTTCCTTTCTCTGTACAACAGTAGCAGGAAGGCTTCGGCCCTGCACACAGTGGGAGCCATCCCAGGGCTGTTGGAGTGGCTGAAGAGTGCTACGGACTGGACGTGTTGATAACAGACCGATCGGTGCATGCCCAGCTGCCCAGCTCAACACGGCACAGAGACGCAACACTGGTGTGTGCCTCTCTCTCGCTCTGTGTGTGTGTGTGTGTGTGTGTGTGTGTATTCTGTTTCTCTCTCTTTCTCTGTATAAAGCTTCTCATCCACAGGCCAGTTAGGACAGAATGGCTACAACCAACTCATTCCAACTCATCCCCCACCTATGAATATTGTTTTTTTGAGAAACACCATCACATCTGGAATACGACTACTATTCAACAGGAAAACCTTGGGAAAAACCTCAACCAAACAATAAGAGAACCTGGTGCTTTTACTTAAGGCCCTGAGTTTGCTTGATTTTTAATACAAGGAAGTGAAAAGCCTATGAGCGACATGGCTGGGGAGAGATGTGCGACCTCACAGTGCAGCTTCACAGAGACTGTCGGACGTAACAGAAATTGGCACATTTCTCCCCAAGAAGACAAGAAGGCCTCTTTTTTTTTTTTTTTTTTTTTGAGACAGGGTCTTGCTCTGCAGCCCAAGCTGGTCCTGAGCTCACTATGGAGCCCAGGCTGGCCTTGGACTCATGGCAATTCTCCTGCACCCCCGAGTGCTGGGATTGCGGGCATGCACCAGGCTTATGTGGTGCTGGGGAATTGAACTCAGGTACTTAGCACTTGTTAGGCAAGCGCTTTCATCACTGAGCCATCCCTCCAGCCCTGCCTCTTAGTATTGTAGGTGTAAAACTTGACAGGTCCTTGTGGCTGAAGCAATAGAGATACTACAACAGTGGAGAGAGGTGTGTTGATGTCAGAGTGGGTTGCTTGGCAACAGATTAACTTGTCTATGCTTTCATTGGTGCTTTGACAAGGACACTGCAGAGAGACATGGGAAGAACTGGTAAGACCCTGATACCCTGGGGAGCACCAGGCACCTGTGCCTGCGGGCTGAGGCTGGAAGCTGGAGAGCCGCCTTCCTCAAGCTCCCAGTCAGCAGGGTCCCCAGTAGATTCGTCCAGGAGGCACTGGCTGGACATCACCCAGGTCACATTAAACTTCTCCTAGGGGGTGCAAAAGAATGTCTCTTCACCCCAGATAGGCACAGGCAGCGGGCCATGGGGACACCTGCACGGAAGTGCACGTGGGCGAATCTGTGAGTTGTTGCATTCACCTACAGGAGCAGGGGTGAGGGATTAACCTGTGTGGCAGAGGCGAGGGGCCACCTACAGGGCCAGGGGTGAGGGCATGGTGGAGAACGGCTGCTCATCCCATGGTGGCTGGAAGCAGAGGGAGCTGGGGAAGGAGCTGGGGGAGGAACGTGTCTCACAGGCCACATCCTCAGTAATCCACCCCTTCCTAACACGTGAAATCCACGGATGACTTTCTTGACCCAGTGGACCCCCACCACCCAGTCACCTTCCAAGTGAGAAGCCTTGGGGAGCAGTCCGGATGCACCCAGAGCATCTGGTCCCCCCATCCTGCCTTCTCCGTCCAGCTCCTGAGTGACCAGGTGCATCAGGACATGCGTTCTCACAAGCCTGCCCTTCTGTGGGATGGCGCTTGCTGTGATATTCACTGGATTTTTGATCCTGCCTCCTAAGGACACTCAGAAGAAAGGTCTTCCTCATAACTGCTCCAGAAAGAGGCAAGGACCAGGAGATAAGAGCTCTCGAGGCCAGGAGGAAGATCTGAGGAGAAATCACAGCGATGCTTTTTGACTGTAACACTTTTTTTTTTACACACTGACCACAGTTCTGTCATGCTTTGCATGTGTCACAGTCCCTGCCAGAGGCCCTGGCTAGAACCCACAGCCATTCCCACCCGGCTGGGCTGCACTCCTCCTGGCCACCCACAAAGGAGGCAGGCCCTGCGCGACTCATGCCATACATCTGCCCTCTGGCCACAGCCGTGTGTGGCATGGACAGACGTGCACGCTTGACCTGGGCAGGGTCACAGGCTCAGTGGGGAAGCGGGGAAGCCCTTCCCATCCTCAGACACATACAGCTCTAAGCAGATCATCTGAAACAGAAGTTCTGCCTGTCAAGAATATGCCTGATCACGCAGCACATACAATTAAACACCTGCAGCTCTTTTCCAAAATATTCTTTCCAGGATGAAATCAGATAAAACGGAATGGTAAGAATATCTATGGGAACGTCCTGTTGATCTCGTGAGCAAAGCCGCTGCGGACAACGTGGGGAGCCCGTCCTGCGCTGTGGTGACCCCACACCCTGCAAGGCTGGGAACACCCTCCGGGTCTCGCCTACGTTCTGAAGACTGCTGCTGGTCATCTCAGCACGCTGGGAGGCTAAGGCAGGAGGATCACAAGTTCCAATCCAGCCTGGGCAACTGATCGACTTTGGGAGATCATGTCTCACAATCAAAACTAAAAAAAAAAAAAAAAGAATGGGCTGGGGATGGAGCTCCATGAGAACACCCTAGACTCAGTCTCCAGTACACAAAACAATAACAACAACAACAAAAGAACATATTTCTGGATACTACTGTTTTTGATTATTTATTTTATATGCGTTGCCCTGGGGAACGAGCTCAGGGCCTTCACACAGATGTACATCTCCGGCCCATTTTTTATTTTTGAGTTTGACACAAGGACTCACTAACTTGCTACATTTGCCCGGGCTGGGCTCTACCTTGCGATCTTCCTGCCTCAGCCTCCCAGTGCCCTGGACAACAGGCCAGCAGCCTTGCCCTGATTGGCATAGTGGCTGTCCTAGTCTACAGTCTCACTGGCAACACAAAACCCAAGATGTGAATGAACAAAAGAGCAAAATAAAAGAAAGAAGGTTGGAAATGGGGAGGTGGCGGCGCGGCAGGAAGTGCCTGGGCCTGGGAGGGGGCGGGGGACAGACAGGGACGGAAATGATGAAGGCATGACACGCACCAGTGTGCACCCCAGTTCCCTGGACGGCAGGTAGCCAGGGTGCAGGCAAGCGGGCATCCCAAACACTGGCAAGTGGAGGGAGACGAGGACAGCAGGCGTCCCTGGCGCCGCTTTCCCAGGTGGAGGGGACGGGGGGCTGTCTCTCGCCACAGCCCCTCCCTCAGCCTGGGCAGTCGTGGCCAAAGTGCACATCATGCTGTACACACATTTATTTATTTATTAAAAGAAGCACAGGCTTGGAAACAGCTCTCACCCGTCAGGGGATGCTAGAAGTCATGCAGGGAAATCTGCATGAATCTCGGTCCACAGGACCTCAGCTGTGGCTCTTCCCCGACCCAGACCCAGAGCCCTGAGCCCTGACCCCACTGCCCACTGGCCCTTCCTTACACCCGAGTTCCCCAGCCCTCCTGCAGCTTCCCACAAGATATGCTCACCAGCACCTTGCTCCTGGCTTTCTTCATCTGAGAACTCTTACTATACTGCAAAGCCCACCTTTGGTGTCCCCGTAGGTTTCGCTCAGGCACCGCTGAGCAGAAGTGATCTCTCTTTGTCCTTCCTCAGCATGTAGTTCATGCACGCATCTTCCAGAGCTTTCCCCACAATGGGGAAAAGGAGAGCTTTGCTGCCAGAGGGTGAGCAACAGAGGTCGTATCTCTGAAGACACAGTGCAATGCTTACGTGAAAAATGCTCAGGAAGACTGGGAAGCGTGCTTAAGGCAAGCGCGGGAGGAGGGCTGGCTTATGGAGTCAGGAGAGGAGACAGGAGATCCTTTGGTGGCCTCCATGCAGGTGGAGTTTAAGGGGAAAAAAAGGTGGGGCGTGGTGGTGCACACCTGTAATCCCAGCCCTAGGAAGGCTGAGACAGGAGGGTTGGCATGGTTTGAGGCCAGCTTATGTTACCTAGTCAGTTCAAGACCAGCCTGCATACAGAGTGAGACCACGTTTACCATGGCTGGGAAAAATGAAATAAAAAAAGAACCAAGAGGAAAGAAAGACTGAACTATCTTTGGGACCAAATCTGAACCTCGGCATCAACGGTCCTTGGTGTGACCCTAGACCAGCACTCGGATGTCCTCAGAGGGAACTGGTCTTGGAAACAAAAATGAGAGTAGCACAAAAGGAAATTCTGTCTTTCTTTCTTGGTTATTTCTTCTTCTCCTCCTCCTTCTCCTCCTCCTCCTCCTCCTTCGTATTTAGAATTGACCACAGGGCCTTCAACAACTCCAGCCAAGTTTTAGTTTTAATTTTGAGAAAACACTAGCTAAGTCGCTAGGTAGCCCAGGCTGGGCCTGATCCTCCTGCCTCAGCCTCCCAGAACATGTGTGCTGGTTTCTAGGAGGGGTTGGCACCCAGGGCAAATGATTAGCCAGGAGTCAGGCTATTTCTGATAGTAAAATGTCCCCACAGACAAGGAAGTCTCCAACCCTCAGGCTCCTAAGACCAGCTCAAAGCAAGTACGTGGGGGCCAAAGGGAGGCAGCTGTGCACTGAAATATTGTGAACTCTTGATGATGTAATAAAGCAAATGAAAATGTAATTCCCACTTCTTTCTACAGCTGCTTATATCTTCTTAATTTACACTGTAGTCCTGGGGCCATGGTCACGTTTTTGTATATAAGTCTTATGGTTTGAATCTAAACTGTTTTCAAGAGTTTACTGTGTGTGTGAGGTGAACTGGATCACAGGGACGCTGTGCTCATCAGTGGATTCACCCAATGCATCATGGGAGCTCTGTGCTCTTCAGTGGATCCACCCATTGGATCACGGGGACCCTGTGCTCACTGCTGGATTCATGATGGATGGTTTCCTCAGATGTTAGGAGGTGGGGCCTGATCGGTCACTGGTGTCATGACCTGGAAGGGTTGCTCCTGTCCCTGGCTGGTTCCTTCTGTCTCTGCTTCCTGACTACCATGGGACAAGCAGCTGTCCCCGCCGTGCCTGGCTGTTCTGCTGCTGAGTCAGCTAACGAGGGACTGAAGTATGCACTTCTCTTTCCTTAGCTGGCATCAGGGATTGTGTCCCAGTGACATAAAAGTACACAGACAAGCGTGTTCCTGCTTTGGTTGTAGTTTAAGAGCTTGAAAGCTCACAATGTTCCTTCCTTAGACATATTACAAGTAGAAGTAAGAAAATGTTCTCATGATGCTTTGTCCTTTTGTTACATACATATATGTATTGTTCCAGTGTACCCGGTGGTATAGGGGTGGCATCCCAGAGCTCTGAGAGGCTGTGGCAGGAGGATAATAAGTTGTAGTCTGGTCTGGGCAACTCAGCAACTTAACAAGACTGTCTTAAAATCAAAACCAGAAAACGGGGTTGGGGACGGAGCTCAGTGTGGAGGCTTTGGCTCCACCCCCAGCACTAGAAAAAGGAATAAATGAACAAACAAATGAGCAAGTGAATCAAACCTCAGGAGAAACTTCCCTTCTTTGAATAGGTCCGGATTCACAATGTGTGCCCCAAGAATGGAACTAGGCAGACTGTCCCAAGCCTCCTGTAAGGCAGCCAGGGAGGCTGAGGCAGGACAATCAAAAGTCCATGCCCAGCTTGCACAACTTAGTGACTTATCAAGACCCTGTCTCAAAAATCAAAAATTATACTGGGCATAGAACTCAGTGTTAAAGGCCAGGGCTCCATCCCCAGTACCACCAAAACCAAACAAAACAAAAACAGCACTGCGGGAGGCAGAGGCAGGAGGGTGGCAAGTTGAGCTCAGCTTGGGCAACTCAGTGAAGACTTGCCTCAAAATATAATTAACTAATGTAAAAGATAATTTACATTATCCCTTGGGGGTGGGGAATGCAGCTCAGCGCCATGGCTCTGGGCTCATCCTCAGTGCCCGTCAGGAACACTCCCTGAGCTACTTCTCACTGACTTTTATTACAAGGCAGAGATTTCCAAGAGAATGAGTCATAAGGAAAAAAATACACCAACCTGGTTGAGCGATCAGCCTTCCTCTCTCCGCAGTGACTCACAGCGTCAGACTCCAGTCAGGACAAACAGGGCTCCTGGGAGAGAGAAAGTGCAGTTAAAAATACAAAGCAAGAGTGGGAAGGCGCGGGGCCCTCTGCTTGCCGTGTGCAGGCAGCTTGTTCTCTCCGGCAGGGCGTGGGAGCAGGCGGCCAAGGCCTGGCGTCCTCAGGGCTCGCAGACCAGGGGCCTCCAGGAAACCAGTTCTCTGGGCAAAGAAGTAGTGGGGACTGCAGGTCTCCAAGAGAAGCACACTTAACACCTCAATTCCCGCCCTACCCAAAATCAGTCCAGCAGCCTTGAGGAGGCAGGGGTAACTTCACTTCAGAAACCTCCGTTTTTCTCCATAATTTGTTTGGTTTGGTCGTGGCAGTGGTGGCGGTGGTACTGGACACTGAACTCGGGGCCTTTTGCACTGAGCTACATCCCCAGCCAGCCACACCCCTATCCGGGTTTTTTTGGTTGGTTGGCTTGGTTTGGTTTGGTTTTAATTCTAAGGCACGGTATTGCAGAGTTGCTAGGTTGCCCAGACTAGGCTCAAATTTGGGATCCTCCTGCCTCAGCCTGCCAGAGACTTCACTGACAGCCAGCAAGTCCCGTAACGGCAGCTCTACCAAGTGTGGTGTCAGCCACACTGACCAAGGCTCTGGTGACCCTGAAACTCTGTTGGCCAAGCCACGTGGCCCAGGCCTGTCACCCCAGCACTCTGGGAGGCTGAGGCAGGTGGATCACAAGTTCAGCCCATCCTGGGCAGCCTAGCAATTTGGCAAGACCCTGCCTCACAATCAAATCCAAAACACGCGTGGTGGGGGTGGAGCTCAGGGTGAACGAAGGCCCTGCGTTCATAGGCAGTGCCAGAAACAGAGAGAAAGAGTCAAACTGGACATCGCGACAGCTAACGCAGGCTCTTCTGGGTTAATTCTTCCCTTAACCAATCTGGTCTTCTCAAGCTCTCAGGTGCTGGTTTGCAAGCTGAAAGCCCTCACAGCCTTTGCACCACAGGACGCCACCAGGAATTCTGAGCTGGAACTCGAGGCCCAGGCCCTTGGCACCAGGCAGGCCCACTAGTCTCCCCTCATAAATATTCATGTGGCGCCTGCTGCTGTCCATGGGAAGGAGACACCAGAAGCCGGAGGCCTTGGGCCCCTGCCCCTCGTCTCTACCTGTTTAATATTCTATTCCTAATGCAGCCGGCCTGCGTCCCAGGGAAGAGCGCTGTGTGCCGGCCCCTGAATTCAGGGACCTCCTCCTTTGTGGAGCGTCCCTTACTGTCTGCCCATCCGTCCGTCTGCCTGTCTTCTTTCTCCCCGTGCTTAGGATAGAACCCAGGGCTTTCCCACTGTACTATATACACCCCAGGACTTCTTTTTAAAACTCTTTTGAGACAGGAGCTCATGACGTCACTGAATTACTCAGGAGGATCTTGAACTTGGAATCCCCCTGCCTCGGCCTCTCAGAGCGCTGGGTTTCAGACACTCCCTTCTCTGTGCCCCTGCTGCACAATGTTGGCACCAGCCATGTTTTTGCCTCTTCCCTCTACCAGATCTGGAGCACAGACATTGGCATCTTGGCCGCTGGGCACCGTGCAGACCCCACATCAACTTTCATTCACTGGGCCCTTCTGAAATCATCCATCTCTCTGCTGAGGACTTCTGTAATCTCCACATTCCCTAATAATACAGAAATAGTGCAGGAAGGCAGCTTCGTCATCGTGCACAGATCACCAGGGGCCGTCCACTCAGAATCGGGGGGGGGGGGGCGCAACTCCATGTCACCCGCAGAAAGACAACAGGACTTGCAGCTGCGGAGGACCCCAGGGCTGGCGGCCGCTCCCTCCCATGGCCTGGAGCTCAGCTGCTGTAGAGCCCACGACTGCAGCAGCAAAGGAAGGGCTCACCCGGGCCTCGCCCGCCAGCCCAGCACTCTGGGAAGCCGAGGCAGGAGGGTTGCACCTTCCAGCCCAGTCTGGGACCCTGTCTCAAAGTAGAAAGTAAGGCTGGGCTGGGGACGGAGGTCAGTGCGCAGGCCTGGGCTCATTCCCTAGCTTCAAGACAGAACCAGCTGGCTCTTTCCTTTATCGTGGTCCAGGAGTGGTACTCGCCGTTGGGCTCTGGAGGTTGGGGACCGCAGAGTTCATGGCCACCAGGCTCGAGGTCCTCACTGGCATCCTGCTCGCGGGCTTCCCTCCCGCGTGACGTTTCCTAACCCTCACTCTTCCTTTCTCCGTAATTTCACTTAAAGTCCTGGCAGCTCTGGTCCTCCGCGGCCCAGGGTCCCTCACCGGGCGCCGCACCCGGCGCGTCTTGGATGCGCGGCTCCTGGTTGCTTTGCGTGTTTCCCCTCGGCTGTCACCACGTCTTCCCGCAAATTTACAAACATGGTGCAAATGTATTATTTGTACAGAGGCTGACTAATGAGCGCGGCGAGCCAATGATTTCTATACGTCTGCTGGCTCGGGCTGGCGGAGCGCGCCACTCGGCGCCGCGCCTGCGCGTCTGCCTCGGCCAGACTGCCATCACTCATTAATTTATGGATTGCGATCCTCGCCACGGCTGCCTCCGCTCCCCGAGCCGCCTTCGCCAGATAATCAGAAAGCTAGCGGGCTTGGAAGTGTGACAGCGCAGGCTTCCTTCCTAAATGATGTCTCCCCGGCAGTGCCCACTAAGGAGTTAAAGATGGCGCGCGCCAGGAATCCCAGCACTGGGGAAGCTGAGGCAGGAGACTTGTCCTGAGTCCCAGGCCAGCCTGTGCTACGCAGTGAGTTCAAGCCCAGCCTGGACAACAGAGCAAGACCCTGTCTCAAAAAAAAAAAAAAAAAAAAACAGACACAACCACCGCAAAACACACTGAGCGCTACTGATCGTGATCTTCTAGCCCCTTGATGAGCTGTTTTATTATTATGACTGTCATTGTTTTGTGAGACCCTACTGTTCCTTTCTATGCTACTACTTTTTGTCAGTCAGTCAGTAACTTCTGGGTACACTAGCCTCTCTGGAGGCAGGGTGGGCAGAATGCTGCTGCAGCCACATTTAGGTAGAAGAGGATTTTGAACCTACTGCCAACTCTTACAAAACCTTAGACATACTCCTTAGAGTCTCTGAACTCACAGCAAGGGAATTCTTTGGGGGGGCAGAGGGAGCACTGAGGATACAGCCCAGGGCCTGAGCGCTGAGCTACCCTCCTCAGCTCCACTTCGGATGCTTTGCTTCAAGACGGGGCGTCACCAAGGTACTGATGACTCTGACTGCGGCCTGAAATCGCGATGCTCCTGTCTCAGCCTACATTTTAAGGGTAAAGTTGCAACACTATCGAAGTGTAGACGCTGATGAATAGCAGGCTGTCTCACAGGGAGTTCGTCTTCCCAGGAACACAAACGAGTTTTCAGAAAGGACTGGCACCTGGCTCCGGCCTAGACCAGAACACCCAAACCAGGTCGAGACTACCCAGGCAAGGCCAAGGCTGGCGATGCTGCTCACCTCCACTGTGGCCCTCCCTGGAACGTGCACAATGATGTGGAAAAAACCCTGTTTTTTTGTTTTTGTTTTTTTAATGATCCTGGAGATTGAGCTTGGAACCTTCCTACTGAGCCACATCCCTAGCTCTTTATTATTTTTTAAAATTTTGTGACAGAGTTCCATTAAGTCCCTCAATTACCCAGGCTGGGTATGAACTGGCAATCTTCCTGCCTCAGCTTCCCAGAGCGCTGGGATGCCAGGCTTATGCCACCGGCCTGGCAGATTCTCAGTTTCTGAATGTGCGGCAGGCAGAGTTGCTACATTAAGGCACTCAGCTCCCTGCAATGCTGCAGGGCTAACACCTGCAGTAACAAGGATGGGGCTGCGTTCTGCAGCAGAGGCGGGTGGCCAGCCGCTGCGGGAAGGAAGACACCGGGGTCCCCTCTAGGGTGCACTAGTGGCTGTGCAGTCCGATAGGAAAAATCCTGTTTCCTCGCCCACAATGCAAAGGGTCAGTTTGTGCAGTACACACCCGGCCCTCTGCTCCATTGCACCTACCAGGACTGGGACCAGAGACCAGTGCAATTGCGGCATTCTCACCACTGGCTGGGGTTGTAAATAACAAAGCCACCCAACACCACGGAACTGTGACAACTCACTTGTTAGCTGGTAAAGAGGATAAAGTCAGAAACTCTGTCTAGTCCTCAACACCCTCCCACAATGCCATGCAGTAAGGACTTCTCCTAACCTCAGAACACTTTTTGTGTGGAAAACTTCTTTAAAAGCTCCTCTCTCCCCTAGGGGGAAAAAATTAGTCATGATCTCCTTTGTATAAATATCTAAATTGTGCTTATTTATCACAAATGCCAGATTAAAAGGAAACATTTCTTCCAAAAATTTTTTTTGAAAACAGGAAGTGTAGCTGGGTGTGGTGGCCCATATCTACACTCCCAGCCAGCACTCTGAGAGGCTGAGGCAGGAAAATCGCCTCAGCATGAGACACTTAGCAACTTAGTGAGACCTGCCTCAAAATTTAATTTTTTTAAATGGACAGGGATGTGACCCAGTGTGTAGGCCCTGTATTTAATGGTTTAATTCCCAGTTTAAAAAGAAAGAAAACAGTAAGATGTATTATATCTAATTTTGTATTAAATTCATGATAGAAGACTTCCCAATATTTTACTTTTCAGATCAGAATAGTACCTAAGGAAGTGACAATGGCGAGTGACAACCTCCCTCAATATTGATACTGGATCCCGAAGGAATCATGCGATGGAATTGCTAACAGAGAAGGCGAAGAAACGCAATGTCTTGGTTACTCCTGTGTGGCGGGAGGGCTGCTTACCAGCTGGCTGATGCAGTCTGGGGAAGCAGTCATGAACATGGCTTTAAGAATCTCAATAAGCAAACGGGGATGAGATTTATATTGAGGGATCGCAAGGAGGGAGCGGAATGGGCCTTAGAAGCCACAGTCCTGCAAGAACACCTCCCACGGCCTCAGAGGCAGGAAGGAGGGAAGAGGCTGGGCCAGCTGCCCGTGAGGGGAACAGGAGGGGCTGTGAGGCCTGCGTCCAGGAACTCACCAAGCCACGGGAGGTCATCTGCCCTGTGGAGCCGCTCTGAAACACCTACTGATGTACCCAACTCAGATGCTCCTGCGCACACGACACGCACGGTGAGATCTGACTTTAGACATTTTAATTAGAAACATGGGGTCCGTCCACCCCACCCCCACCCCCCGCTCATTTTTCTTTGGGTCATATAAGATTCTGCAGAGAAACAGAATAAAGAGAAAAGGCACAGGTACTACGCAAGTGACCTAAGTAACTGCAGAGACCGGCCACACGGCCATCACGGGCACAGAGGAATCCACCAAGGCTGCCCACAGGGTCAGAGTGGGATGTCCATGGGGGCCCTGTGGGGCAGAGATGGTAGAATCCTGACGGTGTGGGTCCCGGGTCGAAGGCCTGGCATGCCCTGAGGGGTTGCCCATGCCACCCAAGGGTAGCTGGAGACGCTGGAGACCAGCGGGAGCAGGTGCTCAGGGCGGAGCTCCTCCCCAGCAGGGATCCTCCCTTTCTCATCCCTTTCCACCGGCCCAGGCCAACCACACCCAGGGCGGGTCTTCTCCCCCTGTTGGCGGGGCTACAGGTCAGTCATCCACTGACGCACTGGAGCCATCGCCTGGGGTCCCCATGCAGCACTCAAGCTAGCAGAGCATGGGGACAGTCCGCGTCACCAATGGCAAACGTTTCCTGAATTTTGTGCTCCTAGACCCGCTTTGCTTCTGACTAAGCTAAAGCGAAGGCCCACTGTCCACCACGCCATCAGATCTGACAACTAGTAGAGGAATTCCAGTTGCTAACTACACCCCTCCCCGGGCAGCTGGGGTCGCTGGTGGTCACAGCGTTTGCCCAGCATGAACAGGACCCTGGGTCTGATCCCTCAAAACCAATAAAAATCAGCTAGGCATCATCCCAGCACTCAAGTGGCTGAAGCAGGAGGTTTGCGGTGAGTTCAAGGCCAGTCTGGACATCAGAGTGAGACCCTGTCTCAAAAAACAAACAAGAAATAAAATAAAATAAAAGCTCCTCTCCTGGGCCATACACTGTGCTTTCCTCTCCTGTAGAGAGGGGATCAGACCACCTCGTCCCCACCCGCTGACCCTTAGGGCCACTTATCCCAAGACTCACCTAAAAGCAGCAGGGATCCATGTTGCTTGGCCCACACAGTCCCAGCAGACGCTGGCTGGAAGTCAAGGCCTCCAGGGCTGAATGGGCTCTTTGTGACAGGCCCTCGCCCGCCTCCTGCCCAGAGCCGGGTTCCTGCAGGAAGAGGGGAGGCCCTGCTTTATGGCATGTTTTGCTAATGTGCGAACCACAGGCCTGGCGGGTGCTAAGGGCCACCCTCTGCTTGGTCCCAGCCTGTGCGGTCCCTGTGCCTTTCCTGGTACGGGCTAACTCTTCACGTCCATCGCCCCGGTGTGCTGAGGCAGAGTTTCCTAGGAGTTAAGAGTGGAAATCTGGTCTTCCTGCTGCCCACACCCAGGGTTGGAAATCAGCTGGCTGAAAGGGAAAAGGAAGAGGGGAGAAGGTAGGAAGGGAGGCAGGTGGGCCGCTGCCCAGCCGTTAAGTCCCAGCTCCGTCCGTATTGGAGAGACGTCAGGGAGGAAAACATGCTTTGGAGGGCTCCTACGTTAACACCAGAGCCCATCTCTAGTCGCTCACACAAAGCCAGTGCCCGTGAGCTGCACACAGAAGCAGAATGACTTTGCTGTCTCCCTGTTCATGGGGTCTGTGGTGTGGTAACATGGGATAACAGACCAGACCTTCCAAGTCCACCTTCAAGACAAAGCTGTCCAGTTCTCTGCAAAAACCAAAGGACAACGCCTCCCATCACCATGAACTGCTCCTTTCCTGGGATTTGTACCCCAAATCTGTCCCCTCTCACTCCAAATGACACAGAGAAGTGGGCAGTGAGGGACCCAAGGAGCAGAGCAGGATTGTCCAGGAGTCAAAGTCTGTGGGCACATGGGACCCAGGACCCAGGTCGTGGGTTCTCAGCACAAGCAGATTGTCTAATGAGAAGCCCTTTACTGAGGGTCACCCCGAGCAGCTTTGACATTATGTGGCATAGGACAAGAATTTTCAAGCTGGACTTAGGGCTCCTGCAATCCCAGCATTCTGGAAGGCCGAAGCAAGAAATTCACAAGTTGCAGCCCGGCTTCGGTATCGTAGTGAGACCCTGTTTCAAAAAAAAAAAAAAAAAAAAAAAAACAAGCCTCGTAGCTCAGGCCTGTTATCTCATCACACTAGGGGGCCGAGACAGGAGGATTGCGAGTTTGAGCCCAGCGTAGACAACTCAGTAAGATCATACCTCAAAATAACAATTGTGAAAAAAAGTCAAGTTCTTAGTGAGAAAGCCGTGCATTCAATGTTCAGTATGAAGGAAAAGAAGAAAATAAAAGTACATTGAGTGAGTCAAATCTATGTGGTTCCATAGATTACCACTAATGTTATTCAGCACTTTAAATTTTTGTATAAAATGATAAGCAGTTAATATAAGTGGTTAATTTCTGCAAAAGATGATAATAATAATAATGCATCTTTCATGTGATTTCTGGAAGATATACATACCAAAATAAAAGTAAAGAACTTATATAGGTACTGAGCAAACGTCTGGCTGTCCGTCTGGCTGTCCTTCCTTCTTTTTCCTTCGTGGTACCAGCCGTGAAGCCCAGAGCTCTCACACTGAGCTATGTGCCCAGTCCTCCCTTGTATATTTTTTATTTTGAGATGCCCTCAAGGCATCATTTCTTCCCCATTCTTATTAAATTGTGTAGGCGATACACAATGGTTACATTGAGCTTGAGCATTTTGTACACATATATATCACATAAACATCCCTTCTCCTCCTTTTTGGCCCTCCTGTTCCATCCCCTTCCCTACTAACATCCACGAGCACACCCATTTGGCTCTATAGATGCCTGTATTCTGGGTTTCTCAAGTTAAACAAACCATGAGATATTTAACCTTCTGTGTCCGACTCACTTCTCGGACCATGATGGTCTCAAGTTGTATCCATTTACCTACAAAAGCCTCAAGCCTGTCTTTATGGAAGAGTAGTACTCCAGTGTGTACATATACCTTAGTTTTTGTATCCATTGGTCTGTAGATCAATAGTTCAGCATCTTTCACATTTCAACTACGGGAAAATTTTCTATAGTCCTGTTTTAAGAACTTGGTTTTCTTTTTTAATGCTAATCTTTCTAACCTTCCCAGCATGAATGATTTCTAGACTGCTTGCCAATATAGTCCTTCTTTCCATCGGAACCTTCTTGAGCCTGGCCTCTTCAATCCATGCTTCTATCAGCATTCTGATCTTCTGGGCTCTTAGCAGAATCCTCATCAAGCTTGGCTCGGTGCACTCCAAGGCTTCCCCAGATGGCATCCTCACACCTTTGCAAACCCCTGCCACAAACCAGTTTCAAAGGCTTCCAAACCACATGGTCACGTAAAATCACAGCAACAACCCTACTCTGGAATCACTTTCTGTCTTGTTTTTTCATGGCTGTAACTAAATACCTGACATCTACAACTTAAGGGAGAAAAGATTTATTTCAGCTCAGTTCATTAATTCGTGGCCAGTGGTGATAGAAACACAAGATGGGGCCAGAGCCAAAGAAAGAGCTTCTCATGGCATGACAGAACAGAGCCAAGTCTGGGAGGAAGGACGGAACCAGTACACCCTCCTCCAGGTCATGCCTCAAGGACCTGTCCCTTCCAGCCAGGCCCTTCCTCCTAGGAGCACACAGTAACCATAGGTACATGAGGCTTTTGGGGGACATTGCAGATACCAACCACAGCACAAGTTTAAGCCTAGCCTGAGCAACTTTGCGAGACCCTGTTCCAAATAAACAATACAAAGGAGCTGGGGGTGTAGCTGGTACTGAAAAAAAGAAGAAGGAAGGAAAGAAATGAAGGAAGGAAGAAAGAAAAGAAAGAACGAAAGAAAGAAAGAAAGAAAGAAAGAAAGAAAGAAAGAAAGAAAGAGAAAGGAAGAAATTTTATAGGTCAAAATTAAGAGGCCACCACATGCCAGTTGGGGCAAGGTTAGGTTTCTTTTATTATAGTCGGGCTGTTGACTCCCACTACTAACTCCGACTAGCACACCCACTTGGCTTGCCCTGGACTGAGGGAGTTTCCAGAGAGCAGCGCTGAGCAAGCTTAACAAAGTGTTTATAAAGACATCGGGGATATGATTTTACATCATTTTGTGGTAACTAATTACAACTACATAGCAACCAATCATATTTTGAGAAATAGATATTAATTTTTGGAGGGCTAATACATCACCATAAAGTAACCTATGAGATCCATAGTTTTGTGTCTCAGTGGACTTGTTACATGACATAAAGTAGCCAATCATAATCTGACACCCAGTGGTCATCTCTGGTGGGAGATATGTGACTTCCAGTGTATCTCATTCTGGCAGATGGCTACATGTCCGGTCTTGGAGCCATAGGAGTTACATGGTGGGGCCTTATCATAACACCAGCAACCTTTTATGATGACAAGCCAGCAGAGTTACAAGGGCAGCTGGGAATTCACTGGGTACAATTTATCAGAAGATTAACTCACAATTTGGTTATAGAAAGTTACAACAATTTGGGGATATGGAAAATTACAGAATGACAAAAGTACAGAGAATTGTAACACTTTAGGGTTACAGAGAATTTTAAGGTTACAGAAGTGGGAGGCTTTTATAGCACCTTTACACTTAATAGAATTAAGAGAATAGAAGTCACAGAAATCACAGAAGTTTAACTATCTTATACAGAAAATACATAACTTAAATAGCACAAGACCCGCAAAAGAGTCACTCTAGTTATCACAATAAGTCTGGATTTTAATGGAACTGTCATAGAAAGAAAAAAAAAGGAAGGAAGGAGGAATAAAGGAAGAATATTTGCTGCTAATATTTTGAAAGCTTAATACTGTCGTCATTTTAAATATTTTGTTGCCCAACAAAAATTCTACTGGGAATAATTTACTGGTCTTTCTTACTGATTAAAAGAATAAAAGCATAATTGAAGAAATCTTGGGTTATGGTTGAGCTGATATACCCTACATTAAATGCCCCTTCTATTCCTTAATTCCAATTGAATAGAACAATTTTTTCATTTTAAAACATCATACTTGAAAAATGGTGTGGAGAAGTCAAGAAAATCTGGAAACAAATTGCTTTCTTCCAAGTATGGAAATATTAGGCTAAAGCAAGAAGTGAGTTAAGGTAGATGGTGTGACTACTTCATTCTGGCTGGTGTTTTAGTTGCCTCGTTGTTCCTATGACAGAATACCCAAGATTCACCCTGTAATAAGGGTGGAAAGATTTATCTAACTCACAGATTCAGAAGGACTCACACAGTCTGTTGATGGGCAGCCAGCAACAGTGGAGCCCCATGGCAGAGGCTGAGAGCCGCTCACCCCATTGCAGACAGAGGCCCTGTAAACTAGGAGGGAATCAGGTCACTCAGGCATCGCCTCGGCCTTCCCAGGAAGAAGTCAGAACAGTGTTTCTTCTTCCTTCCTTTACTTAGTTCAAGCTGCCAGCTGGGCCCCCACACCCAAGACGGATGCCCCTCCCACACTTCCTGTCCCACAAGTCAACAATGCACACCCGCAAGCTCTGCCCAGGCATCCCCCAGTGTCAACACGTTGACACAATCTCTCCAGTTCAAGCACCAAGCACCTGTACCCCTTCCAGCCAGACCCCACTCACAACAGCACCCACTTCCACATACATAAGGCTTCTGGGGGACACTCCAGATCCAAACCATAGCATGTGGCTTGCCATATAACTGGCATACTTCCATATCATTAATCTTGGCTGTGAAATGAGAATTGGTGGCACTGAGATGCTTCACAGTAACAGACAGGCCTCTGCTGCATGTCCCACATTCTAGCCTCAGCCAGGGCCAAGAACAGGAGAGAAGAGAGAGCGGCTCCGTCCTCTGCTGGGTGGTGGAGACCCAATTCCCAGCCACTGTCCCCCAAGTCATGTTGTCTCTGAAATTTCAATTTCCCCAGCTTTCTTTTATCTTTCTCTCCCGCCCTGTCTTTCTTTTTTCTTTTCTTTTCTTTTCTTTTTTTGACACGGTGTCACTCTGTAGTCCAGGGTGGTCTTGAACTCACTCTGTGTCCCAGGTTGGTCTCTTGAAGTCAGGGCTCCTGCCTCAGCCTCACTAGTGCTGTGATTATGGTGAGATTACAGGCATGTGCTACAACATCCAGTGCATGTGGTGCTGGGGAACAGAACCCAGGGCCTTGAGCTTACTAGGCAAGTGCTTTAACTGTTGACCTATGCCCCCAGCCCCTCCCCCCGGTTTTCATATAAGGAAAAATGATAACAAATTCCCAATACACATTGAGGACAGAAATGACTTTTCCTTGATGCCTATTTGAATTTTCACTGAGGCAGATCCTGGGGACCAGAAGAGAAAATTTGGATAGAGACTTGTTATGGATTAGGTCTGGAATGTCCCCCTAAAGCCTCATGGATTTGGATATTGTGGGTTATCTATGGATTTCATGTACTGGTATGATGTGGGTTCTGGCTGGATCAATAAGGTCTGGTGGTTCACTGAGGGTATAATGGTTTATTGAGAGGCAGTGGTTTACTGAGGGTATGGCAGATCGCTGAGGGTGTGAGGGACTCCTGAAGGTATGAGGGAACTCTGAGGGTGTGGGGGATCCCTGAGGGTGTGCGGGATCTCTGTGGGACTGGGGGGCTCCTGAGGGAGTGGGGGACCCTGAGGGTGTGGTAGAATAATGAAAGCATGGCCTGGAAGGATGTACTCTGGCCCCAGCTTCTTCTTGCCTGCTCTTTCCTCTTGCAAAGCCACAAGCAGCAGTGCTCCACCAGATCATGCCTCCATTGCCAGCCGCCCACGAATGAACTGAGACCGCCTGAAACTGTGAGCTAAAATAAACCTTTCCTACCTGAGGCTGTGGGTGTAGGGTACTGTGTCCTAGCAATGAGGAAATAGCTAAGAGAAGACTTTTGTTCCACTTCTTTTCCCCCACATTTTATTGATATGTATACGTGCAAAATTCAAGGTTTACAATGGAGTTGAACATTTCATGCACACACGTATCTTGTCAAGGTGACAAGGGCTTTCCCACTCTCCTTTTGTCCCTCCCCCTAACCACCTCTCCCTCCCTCCTCCCCCACCCTACTCCCCTCTTTCACTTTATTTTTCATCTTAACTTCCATAGGTGTTGCGATCTGGGTCTCTCATATCAGAGAGACCATTCGATGTTTCACCTTCTGCTTCTGACTTACTTCACTAAGCATGATGTTCTCTAGTTTCTTTCATTTGCCTGTAAAAGCCTCCACGCTATTGGACTTTACTGATGCATAGTATTCCACTGTGTATAAATGCCACATTTTGTGCATCCACTGGTCTGTTGAAGGGTATTTTTGTGCCTTCCATGTTTTTCCACTTCTTAATCCTCCCTTTCCAACTTCCTGAAAAGCTAATTTTTTGTGATTCTGTCTTTGAGCTTAGACTCTTGTGACCTAAAAATCCCAGTTCTAAGCACTTAGCCAAAAGTTAAAAGTAAGAAAAGAACTTGAAATCCCTCCCTTGAAAATTCTGTGTGCTTGGGGAGAAAAGGGAAAAACAGCTGCCAGTTTATTTTTTTATCTGTTACTTATTTTTGTGGTTCTGGGATTGAATCTAAGGCTTTCACACTGAGCTGTATCCCCAGTCCATTTTTAAATCATTCTTTTAGTGAATACGTCTTTGCAGTACACAATAACAACCAGCTGGAGAAAGCGGTGTATGTGCCAATCGCACCCCGATCATTTTCACTTCCATCCCCCTTCCCACCAGCTCCTCACACCCCTTTCCCTCTCCACAAAGTCCATTTTACTATCTCCTCTAGTCTGTCTTTTATTTTGCTCTTCTACTTTTTAGAGTTTGGGTTTCTCATATTAGAGAAACCACACAATACCTAGCCTTCTGTGTCTGCTCACTTCTCTAAACACGCTGGTCTCGAGGTGCCTCCGCTTCCTACGTGTGATTCACATGTACCTTTCTATACGGCAGGGTCGTGCTCTGTTGCATAAATAAAACACATTTTCTTGTCCGTTTGTTGGTTGACGGACACACTGGCTACTTCCAAGACCTAGCTACTGCAAGTTGTCCTGGCCAATTGTCCCGTTTCTATTCTAAGTCAGGGTCCTGCTCTGTCACCAAGTCGCCCAGGGTGGAGCTCTCAACGCACCATCCCCCTCCCTCGGCCTCCCAGAGTTCCGGATTGCAAGTGCGCATCGCCACCAGGTTGGCAAGGATTGTTGATAGTGGAGGGACCTTTCCATCCAGACTCATGAATCCTTGTCCTATTTTGCCTATGTGGAAAATCAGACGTCCTGTGTATGAAATTCATCCCTTGAACCCACACCCTGGGGGGTCAGTTTCATTTCCAGGGGCAAATGACACTGGCTGCCATCAGAGGACTCCACAGTTGACTAAACCAGTGGTTCCCTGTTTTGGTTTCTAATTTTTGAAACGGGGTCTTGCTGGGATTATAGGCCTCCACTACCAGGCCCTGCTGTATCATGGGTATTATAAATAGAAAAACCACCTTCCACCAGCCCAATCTGCTAAATTAGATTCCCCGTTATGGCTTGGGTTCTTCCATTTGTAATAAATGCTTGATTTTCTGGTATTCCTTAAAGTTGCAGAGCTACAGGGTTAAGTAATGGCCAAGTTATAATCTAAGCGTGTGAGTTCTGACCTGTTCCTTAACAACTCATTATCTCCATGCTCTCATTTGTCAAATGGAACCAGCCCTTCTTTCTACGTAAGTTCTTGGTGAGGACCATGCCTCATCTGCTTCTGTGCCAGCTAGGGATCCCTTGATTTCCAGTTTTTGTTTTAACGGACAGGAACCTGCAGTTCTCTGTGCTCCCAGGGTTGGCGGGAACTTAGGAACATGAGCTTGACTCCAGTAACCAATCACTCACTACGGAACATGGCCTTAACTCCAGCAGCCAGTCACTCACTATGGAACACCGCCTTGACTCCAGTAGACAATGGCTCACTACGGAACATGGGCTTGACTCCAGCAGCCAATCACTCACTATGGAACATGGCCTTGACTCCAGTAGCCAATGGCTCACTGTAGCTGCTTCTCTGCAGCTGTTTGTTCTCACATGACACACTTTCGATCCAGCTTCACAACAATGTATCAAGCGTCTGCTCAACTGTATATGGCCGAAATCGCCCAAATGGAGGTATCAGCTTCTGGCTGGTCAGACTAATGCTGGGGCCACAGACCTGTTGGTCACAATCTAGGATGGTTCCCTTTAGCTGTGTCAACTTGTTCAACATAAGAAACGCCCAGGAATTTGGGGTGGGTCGTAGAGTCACGACTCGGGTGCTGTTGGTACACCCAGCCCCTGGCCCCTTCCTCCCTGCACGAGTCCTCTGCTCTGCTTCCTGCCACCATCTTTGTCTGCCATATTCTTCCACCAGGATGTTCCTGACTTACAGCCAGCCCAGCATGGACCGAATCCCCTGAAACCATGGCCAAACATAGCCTCTCCTCCTGTTGTGTCAGGAATTGTGTCCCAGAGCCTGGAAAGCTGACTGATCCACAGTCCCACCCAGGGAACCCCGCATCTGGAGCCTCTGAGCATGGAAGGTTGGGATGAGCAGGTCCTGTCCCACCTGCAGCTAGAAGGACGGGGAGCAAGGGAGATGCCAGCGTCAGGGGTGAGGTCAGAGTCTGGAGCCACAGAAGCCCCCGGGGGGAGGAGGGCACAGGGAAGAGGAGGCCTGACAAGTCAGGAAGACTTTGTGTAAGTAAGTGCTGTCAATTACTGCTCA
Organism: Ctenodactylus gundi; assembly: GCA_004027205.1. NCBI lineage: Eukaryota > Metazoa > Chordata > Mammalia > Rodentia > Ctenodactylidae > Ctenodactylus > Ctenodactylus gundi. The sequence goes on from PVKB01001742.1 coordinate 54,350, forward strand.
GGTAGATGTGGAGGGGCTGAGAAAAAGAAGAGCTCTGCCCTGTGGGAGCAAGATGGCTGCCAGGCCAAGGCGTGGCCAAGAGGCAGAAGGTGGTGAAGCCTTTGGGCCGTGGTGTCTATGTGTATATGTGCAGTGCTGGGGATTGAACACAGGGACTCTGCTCTGAGCTACATCCCCAGCCCATTTTTAGTGTTTATTTGAGACAAGGTCTTGCTAAGTCTTTAAGTTGCCCAGACTGTTCTGGAACTTGGCGATCCTCCTGCCTCAGCCTCCCAACATGCTGGGATAGCAGGCCTGTACCACCAGGGTTGGATCTTGGTGTCTCATTTTTCCACAGTGTTTTCAGTAACCATTCTGTCAGGCAATGGAAGCAAGAACCTAGACACTGTCCTGTTGGCTTACAGTGAGAAATACCCTCACCTGGCCGGGACAGCCATGCCTGGTGCTTGCCTGTCTCTTATTCTGCAAGAGGGGTCTGGGAGCTGAACCGGAATCAGAAGCTGTTCTGGAACCAGGGTTGGGGACAGAGGAGGCTTAACCTCAGAGGTCTCTTGGCTGCTTCTTAACTAAGATAAAAGTAGGTACAAGAAATGCCATCTTAGCCAGGCCAGGGGCACTGGCTATGCCAGTCATTCCAGTATTCTGAGTGGCTGAGACAGGAGGATCCCAAGTTCAAACCCAGCCCAAGAAACTTAATCACTTATCAAAATCTGGTCTCAAAATAAATGAGTACGAAGGGCTGGGGATGTAGCTCAGTGCAAAGACCCTGGATCTGAGACCCACTACTGCAAAAAAAGGAAATAAAATTAAGTTTAAAATGCTGACATGGCAATCTTCGCTCAAGGAATGCCAGGTGGCATGACCTTGTGTAAGGTCCAGAGAAAGAAGGATTATGAGCCAGACAAGGGAAGTGACTTCCATCCCCACATCTCCTCCCCAGCCCCACTGTTGCTACGGCAACCACTGCAGACAGATGTTGCAGTACCCACCTAACCTCGGTGCTCCTGATCGGGTGCCCATGCTTAGTGCTGTCTCTCCCCGTTACTCCAGGAGCTGTGGGAATGCTCAGTCAGCTTCAGCAAGAAGCCAGCCCTCCCCTTTCTTTTGGGAGGAAGCCACCGTCCCACCCAACCCAACAGTGACACATGAGACTATTCTGAGAAGGGCTAAGGACAGAGCACATCCAGGGCATGGCCCACACACCCTTGTCGGACCTGGTGGTGGCGCACAGGCAGGCTCCCCTAGGGCATCCAACCTGTGGCACCTGGCTGCAGGGTTGCCGTAGCAACGGAGGGGGAGGGGGGCCTGCAAGAAGGAAGTAGCTTTGTGCCTTGCTCATAAATCTTTGCTTTCCTGGATGTGCACTCGTGTGTGCGGGGCACGTACTCGGAGGCAGAGAGGCGGATTGGAGGGGAGGGCGGACTTCTGGCTGCAATTTGTTGTTGGTGGTGGTGGTACCAAGGATGGAGGCCAGGCCTTGGCAACATGCTGCATCCCCAGCCCCTTCAGCTTATTTACATATGCACTCACTTAACTCCTCTTTTTTCTTATTTCTTTATTTACTTTTTTGACCTTTCATTTTGAGGCAGTCTCAATAAGTTGTCCAACTTTACAAACCTCCTGCCTCTGCCTGCCACAGTGCTGAGATTATAAACCACTTGGCCCAGCTCTGCATTAATTTCAATGCAGAACTCCTTACAAGTTAAGTACCTATCTGGGGAAACTCCTTTCATTTAATTTAAAATAGAATTGCCCCTTGGTAGCCCTGCTTTCTCTGCCAGTCTAATTTTTTTGCCAATATTCCTTGCGCACTGTATTCTTAGTCCAATACCAACAGAACAAGCTCCTCAAACTCCATGATCAGGCCCGCGGTGGTTTGTTCTCCAAATTTTCCGTTATTCCTACTTGTTGATAATATAAAATTAAGAAAAATACTTTAAAAAAAAAGCAAACTCTGGGTTAAATTGCCAAAACAACAGGAAAAGAATTTCCACTTCAGATTGTGAGGTCAGATCCACCTTTGAGTATCTGCGCGACCAAGGTCAGGCTGCTTATCACCTTGGTTCTGTGTATTTATTAAACACATGGGACTGATATGAAGGCTGTTGTCAAGGTCCCCAGGCCCAGGAGACTTGACACACAGTGCGTGTCACCTTGGGGAAGGCGGCTTGGTCCCTGGAAGGACAGGGCAGGCTGCAGCATGAACAGCCTGCCCACACCCACAGTGGGGATGCTGCCAGCATGGGTGACAGCTCTGTGGGCCAGTGCTTCTGGAGCTCTGCCACTTGGTGTGGAACTGCCAGCTTCCCAGAGCAGAGCAGAACCAGCAAGGTCCCTCCTGGGCCCATGTTGCCGTGTCCCTGGGCACAGCCTCCCCTTGGCTCTGCCGGCTGCCACGTGCTCAAAGACGCTCCAGTCTGCAGTCACATGCAACAGTATTGTAGGTAGCCCAGTGTGACGTGTGCACTGGTGTGGATGGTTAAAAAATAATACAGCCCCAGGAGTGAAGCTACACTCAGCAGGGACCACAGGCACTGGCAGCCAGGGAAGGTGAGGACTCTGCAAGGGGACACCAGGCAGGAGAAGGCATTCACGTGGAAAAGCAAGGGTGCCTGTCATCTGTCACTTATGACTTATTTATGACTGGCAAACACTGGCGCTTGGGGCTAAATCTCCTTTTATATTTTTCTTTTTAAGCCTCCTTGTGCTCATCAAGGTTTTATTTTGCTTTTTTTGTTACTGTTTTGGTTTTGTTTTTGTTCATTTTTGCAGTGCTGGGGATGGAACCCGGGGTCTGCACCTTGGGTGACATCCCAGCACTATTTTTTTTCTTTTTTCTATTTTGAGACAGGGTCTTGCTAAGTTGCCCAAGCTGAGCTCACACTTGTGACCGTCCTGCCTCTGTCTACCAGAATGCTGGGATGATGGGACTGCACCATGGGGCCCAACTCAAGTCTAAAGCCTTGAGGGAAGGGACATGGGATTCCCAGAAACCTCCTGGGTCTTCAGGTGCTGGAGACAAAAGGAGAAACTTGTGAGTGGAATTTCCTTGTCATTAAAATTCTTTCCCAGACTACTGAGCTCTGAATTTGAAGGAATCATCTCAGAATTCCTGTTGAGGCTTAATTGGGAGGCAGAGGAAACCCGAGTTGGATCTGAGATGGCAGAGACAGGAGAACAACCCCAGGCGTGAGGTTGGCCAGCCACAGAGCCCGCCATCAGAGACAACTGATGGAAGGCTGAGTCACAGCAGGTAGCCGGGGACGGTCATGAAGCACTTACGTAACAGCGATCCTGGTTGACACAGCTCCATGTGGATTTAATCAGAGTCTCCAACCTCTCTTTGTCAGCAACTGTGTGCTACTCAATTTGAAAAATGGGGAGGTTTCATTACTTACAGGAGAGATCATTCATTGTACAGGCTATCTGTGAGTTTATTTCCAGAATGAGCATAGGCCTTATGGTCTTTCCAATACTTCCACTGCTCCCTGTAATAGTTAAGGTTAGTTTTCTAAAAGGAGGTAAAATTGCAAGTCCCCAGTGATCTTGCATGTGTGTGGAGGGGAAGGGTACGAGGGATCAAACCCAGGGCCTACAAAGATATTTCATAGAGCAAATATAAAGTGTTAATCCAGGAGCTGGGACTGTGTAGGCCAGTAGTTAGAGCACTTGCCCAGCAAGCACAAGACCCTGGGTTCAATCCCTTAGTGCCTCATAAAAATTAGCCAGGTATGATAGTGCACACCTATAATCCTAACACTCAGGATGCTGAGGCAGAAGGATTGCTATGAGTTTGAGTCCGGCCTGAACTACAGATCAATACCTTGTTTCAAAATAAGTATATACATAAATAATTAATTAGTTAAAGTGTAAATCTAGATTACAGGAGGCAAAGACTGAAATTTTCAAGCGCCAATGGCAGGACATGGGGAAAGGGGACAGGAGCACCAACTCTGTTTTGGGCCTGGAGACAGACAGGCAGAATTAAAGGAGGAAAAGGGGAAAACTGGGGGAAGGGGGAAACGGCGGCTACATGCTCAGTTTTGCTTGTGCCAAAAATACCTGAGAGATAAGCCGTGCTGTGACGGGGAGGCATGAGCGAGCCTGGCTGGAGGGTTCCACTGGCTGGCGGGGCTCCTACAAAGCTCCGCCGCTGGTCCAGCCGATTTGCCTGTTCTTGAATAAAGGTGTGTTCCCGGCTTCCTTCTCCTCCTCCACGGAGCCATCTTCACATTTGCCACTCTCTTCACGCCTCTTTTTTCCTCCTGTTTTCTATAAACATTGTCTAGAAACAATTCTCCTTTCCGTTCTCAAAAATGTCCTGGGTCAGATGATGAACTGTGCTGACACCGCTTACTTCCCTCTCACCTGGGTGCCTTCCAGGGCTTTACTCCATGGGCGCTGCTGAAGCTCCTGACCATCTTCTTTCTTTCTTTGTTTGGTTTTGGGTTTTCTGTTTTGTTTTCAGTACTGGGATTCGAGCCTCAGCCCCAGCCCCTTTTTACTGTTTATATCAGACAGAGACTTGCTAAGTTGCTAAGATGCCCAGGCTGGGCTTGTACTTGCAATCCTACTGCCTCAGCCCCCTAAAATGCTGGGATCCGGGCCTGTACCACTAGGCCTAGCTCCCATCTCCCACTACTGATTTGCTGTCTGGGCAGGGGTGGGGACTAGGCCTGCCTTGACACTGAATGTTAAATCAGTTATGGCAACAGAAACACTGACAGGGCTGGAGTAAACAGGTCCTGGGGAAGACCATGACCTCAAAGGGGGGTCATTGAACCAGGCAGAGGCAGCTCTGTCGGAACCTGAGACAAGGCTGGTGTTGGGGAGGGGGGCGGGAATAAGAGCACCCCCTTCCCCACAAATCATGGCATCTCCAGGAAGGAATTTCTCTTTTTGAGTACCCCTCACTGTCTTGGCTACGACTCAACATTTGGCCTTCATATCTCCTGCTGCTCTACACAGGAGGGGCCTCCAACCCTGGCCTGAGGCCTGTCAGGAGCTGGGCCACACAGAAGGAGGTTAGTGGCAGGTGAGTACATCTTCCCATGTTTACAGCCGCTTCCTGCCACTTGCATGGCTGCCTGAGCTCCCCCTCCTGTCAGAGCAGGAGACTCTATCTCTGCTACCAAAATGGTTGGTGATCACTGCTCCAGTTTACACAGCACGGATAAGTGTGTGTGTGTGTATGTGGTGTACCAGAGATCCAGCCCAGGGCCTCTGCACTGAGCTCCATTCCCAGCCCATTTCCACTTTTGATTCTGAGACAAAGTCTCACTAAGTTGCCACGCTAGGCTTGAACTGTGATCCTCCTGCCTCAGCCACCTCAGCCTGGGCTGAGCAGCCTGCCCACTGGGAGCCCTGCCTGCTGCCTTTCCTGTCGATGAAGCAGGGAGTCTGGGGACAGAGACAGAGAAGAGGCGTGCATCAGGAGTGACAGAGTCCCAGTGGTCTGGTATCAGCCCGAAGTGCAGCCACGTACAGCCTGAAGCATGCATTGTGACGGGCCGGGCCGCGGTGCTCCTACACACTGCGCTGTCTCAGTCAGCGCTGGACCCTGGCTGGAGGCACCGCTCTGCCACGTCAGGTCGAGGGGGTTGCGGTAGTGGGGTGGACAGCGGCTTCCCATGCCACACAAACGTGGTGACGTCAGCCACGGCGCTTTACCAAGGCACAGTCGCTGAGTCTGTACTGGGAGCCAACCCCACTCTAGGTACGCCGTAAGAATGAAATGTCACAGCCGCGCCAGGGGCACCCCTCAGCCCAGCACTCTGGGAGGCTGAGGCAGGCATATCCCAGGTTCCAGCCTAGCCTGGAAAAACACATCAACCTAATGAGACTCTGTCTCAAAATTAAAACTAAAATGAGCTGGGATAGGAGCACAGAGTGAAGACTGGACTTGATCCCCAGGACCACAGGTAGAAAGACACAAATAAGCCAGCAGGGAAATGCATGTGTTGGTTTTGGGAAAGGCAGCATTTCTAAGCATAGAGCATATTGGGGGTTGTCAGGGGCTGCTCTGAACAAGGCAGCTCACGCAGGGACAGGTTGGGCACTGAGGGCTGCTTGGGAAGGCCATGGGGGCAGGGTCCACCACTAAGCAGCATCCCACGTGGCCCGAGCAGAGGGGCTGGTCCCTGGAAGGTGGCCGTGGGAGCCAACTGTCAGCATGGCAAGGAGGCTGGAGCTGGCTTTATGAAATACAAATCGCTCCTTCCTCAGGCACCGAAGAACATGGGGACAGCACCACCTCCTCAGGAAGGTGGACAGGGACCCACCTCACATCCTCTGTGTAGCACCAGGCTGAGGCGGCCCAAGGATCAGCTCGTCTGCTTTCCTTCAGTTCTCTAAAATATTTCAGAAAGCAAGCTGGGTCCAGCGGCACAGGCCTGTCAACCCAGCACTCTGGGAGGCTGAGGCAGGAGGTTTGAGCCCAGCCAGGAGGGCAACTTCCTAATTTGGCAAGAATCATCTCAAACTAAAAAATAAAAAATAAATAAATGAATAAATAAAAATACTGGGGCCATGTGAGCGTGGAGCCGTCTGAGTCTAGGGCTGTGTGAATGTGACTTCAGTTTAAAAGCCCTGACTTCAACCCCTTACCCCATAAAATCAACCTCCCATCAGTCTCCTGATGAGCCAACCCTGAGGTGACTATACCACTGTGGTCCCAGCTCTGGCTCCAGTGCCTTTCAGCTTCCGTTGGACATGTGGTGTCTTAGAAGACGACAGAGCAGAACACAAGACAAAGGGAAAGCTGGGGCGTCTTCTTGCTGCCCTAGCCCTGTACCCCTGGACCGCGTGTCCAGACCCGGGCCTCAGAGAGCACAACCTCACCCCTGCCCTGTCCAGGCTGGCCTTGAATTCGCAGCAATCCTCCTGCCTCAGCCTCCAGAGTGCTGGGATGGAAGGCATGCAGCACCATGCCCGACTAGCATGCAATTCTCTTTAAACAACAGCACGCCGCATTCACTAAAGCCCAAGAACAATCATAGAACAGAGTCAATGTTTGAAACACTTGTCTGGAAGACAGGCTCCATTTCCAATGTATAATTTAACAGTGAGAAAAATTGCTAGAAGAGCAGGCAGCGTCCCCAGGCAGCAAGCGATGCCAACAGCAGCAGCAATTCCGGTCACTTAAAAGTTTTTACAACAACTTAAGACACATTAGCATCCACAACTCCATCAATATTTCATTTTATTCTAAAAAAATCACATTGGGATTACCATTACAAAAAAAAAATCCTTGTTTTTTGAGACAGGGTCTTGCTTTGTAGTCCAGGCTGACCCAGAACTCACTTTGTACCCCATGCTGGCCTTGAGCTCACCAAGATCCTCCTGCCTCAGGCTCCCAAGGGCTGGGATTCACAGCTGTGCACTGCCACACACAGCCAATAATAATAATAATAATAATAATAATAATAATATTTTTTAATCTCCCTGGCGTGGGCACTGTAGCTGACACCCCCCTCAGCACCATACAGTGTCAGTGCCAGGGGAGGTTGCTGGCATGATTAACAGGTCTCCCTTTTTGGAATGTCTGCCCCTTGCTACTCTTACAAACCAGCGTGTCCTTTTTAAGAGCAGGAAAGCACAGTCCACACCCTCACAGCAGCAGGCAGAAGCCCTTAAGTTTGGCTAATGACCGCACACCCTCAAAAGAAGGCAATGTCAGGATTCTACCAGCAGGGGCTGGTTACCGGATCCGTGACTACTCCGAATGGCTGGCAGCTCTCCAGGATGATGTCATGAGGCCTTCCTTTATAGCTCAGTTAGGAGCCCCTGAGCTGGCTCCTAGGGGCAGCATCAGCCATAGTGCCCTGAAGAGCTCCCCTTTCCCTAGAGTCCTGTGGGGGTTCCTCTCTACCAGCTAAGTATACATTTGGTGGCCAGAAGCTGCTGTGGCAATAGCACAGAGTGACAGAGAAAAAGGGGTCACATACAGAGACGTACTCGCTAACACACAGCCTAGTCTCCTAGTCCGGGCAGCTGCCGGGTAAGGGTTCACCTCAACTCCTAAGAAGACTAGCTTTATTCATCTCACCAGAGAGAATCTTTCAGCCCAAATTAAAATTCTCAGGCAGCCAAAGCTCATGGCACAGGACTCTGAGAGGCTGAGGCAGGAGGATCCCAAGTTTGAGCCTAGCTGGGCAATGGAGCAAGACTCTGGTCTTAAAACAAAAAAATAAAAATGGGCTAGGGATGTAGTTCAGTGGGAAGGTCCTGGGCTCAGTTCCCAGCATTGCTAAAATAAGTAAATCAATAAATAGTGTCACCTCCTCTGAGCAGCCTTCCTTGATTCCCGGCCTTGCACCAGGCTTGCTAGGTAACCCACCCTCTTTTTTCTCTTCGTTGCCTCTGTTCTCTGGGCACATGGTACCCAGGGCTGTGTCTGTGAGTCCACGGCCCCTGCAGACGCAGCAGCTGCAGCCCCTTGGCATGTGTTTCTGGAGTGGTAAGCAGGGCAGCTAACCTTTTGTGAGGTGGGGATCATACCAACAGCCAAAGGTGCTGGGCCTACAGTGGACTTCTATTTGGTTTTGGTGGTACTGGGGATCAAGCCCAAGGACTTCATACTGAGCTATGCCCAAGCCTTTTCCCCATCTCGCACGGTTGGCTGGATGCCTCCTGCAGATGCTACATCATTTTCCTTGCTTTCTGGCTGTCTCACTGTAAGAACTGGCACCTCCAGGCTTCCCTTCACCTCCCTCACTTCCTCCTCCCACCGGTACCACACCCCGCTGCCAGCTCTGAACATGCAGAAGACAGCATGCCTGGGGACCCGACTGACTTCGTGCACACCTTTCCCACAGTCCTGTGTGGTTCTATTTGCGCTCCGCTCTCTCCTCTCTCTTCCTTGTGGTGCTACTGAAGGGTCCAGCTGGGGACTTCCAATGGGGCTGCACCCTCCGCGTTATTTCTGATTCAGAGTCAGGGTCTCTAAGTCACTACCTTGTCTGGGCTGGGCTCTAACTTGCGATTCTTCTGCCTTGGCCTCCCAGTGTCCTGGGGAAACAGGCCTGAGCCCCCAGGCCTCACTAGACTTGCATTTCCTTGAGAACTGCAAAGCCAAATATTCCTTCCACTGTCTCCACTACAGAAAAGTACTGATCTCAGACTGCTGACAGGGCTTTGGGGCTCAGCTGAATTTGCTTTAGTCTTCAAGGGAACAGAAGGGTAACGTTGGTCCCTCAGGGTTAGAAGAGCTCCGCCTCTGCTTCCTGTTAGTGATGCCGGTCCAACTATTTCATCTTGGGAGCTCAGTGGCCTGGCTGTTAACGTAGGATTAACTGACCCAGTTGTACAAAAGTTATAATCCCAGCACTCCGGAAAGCTAAGGCAGGAGGATCAAAAGTTCAAGCCCAGCTCGGGCAACTTAGAACTAAGAAAAAAAAAAAATACTCTGTACACATTCAGGAGATGTGCAATTCCTTTGCTTCTGAAATTTTCAATCCTTGGCTGGTTGAATCTGCTGGTGCAAACCCCGCTCGGTGGGGAAAGGATGATGCCACATTCTCTCTCCCTCCACCCCTGGATTCCTGAGAACCTTCACCACAGCCTAACTAGTGCCGGTTCTACTAGAACTGGCCCAGTGTCTTGCCCAATGCCTCCTAGATGCTCAGCAAACATTTGTGCAATGACTGAGTCAATTATTGTCATGGTTTGGATCTAAGCCTTGTGTCCAAAGGCTCCTGTGCATGAAGGTGACCAGATCATGCAGACTCTGTGTTCATCAGTGGATCCGCCCACTGGATCATGGGGGCTCCGTGCTCATCAATGGATCTTGCATTTGGGATGGTTGCCTTTTGTCCATTGGATCACAGGGGCTCTGTTCCTATCAGTGGATTCTCCCAGTAGATCACAGGGGCTCTATGCTCATTAGTGGATCCACCCATTGGATCATGGGGGCTCTGTGCGTGCTCATCGGTGGATTCATCCGTGAATGATTTCCTGTGCTGTCAGGAGGTGGGACACTGTTGAAGGTGGATCTCTAAGGAGAGTGGCCCAGATGGATGTTTTCTTGTCCCTGGCTTCTCCTTGTCTCTGCTTTTTGTCTGTGAGCAGGCTGTGCATGAACTGAGACCTCTGAAACTGTTAGCTAAAATAAACTTCTTTTAAACTGAGATCGTATTGTATGGTGTGTAGGCACGAGTGACGGAGACAGTCATATGAATTTGTATTTATATTAGTGCTTTGCACATTACATGGCATGTAGTATAAGAAAAAGGGAAAGAAAAGACACAATATATCCGACAGAGGATTCTACTGTGGACTCCAGCCAACTGGAACTCTACTGTGAATGACTTCCTGTTCAGTTATAAATGATTGAAATACACCTGCTAGGGGAGTGTGGTGGTTTCGTATTTGGACAAAGGAGGGGCATCTCTGTGGGGAATACCGGCCCCAAGTCCACAATCTGATTCACATCCTGACCTTCACAGGCCAGACAACATCTCCTGAAACACTCTGGGTCCTGTGAAGCACATCTATCATTCCAGCACTTTGGGAAGCCAAGACAGGAAGATCTCCAACGTCAAGCCCAGCCTAAGCAACTTAGCAATTTAGCAACAGCCTGTCTCAAAATCAAAATCAGAAGTGGGCTAGGGCTGGAGCTATGTTAAGGCTCTGGGTTTGATTCCCAATGCCAAAGGCAAAGAGGGGGAAAGAGAACGCTCTTCTCTCTTATTTATTCCGTCTGAGAGTGCTGAAGGAGCCTGCAGGATCCACTGTGAGTTCTAAGAGCACTGCCAGGACTCCGGCAAAGCCACTTGGAAGCAGGAAGGAACATGGAGAAAGAGGCTTTATGCAGCTTCACAGACAGGACTCAGATGCTCGGAGCCCAGCGTGGCTCCTGGACTGGGTATGAGTGAAGATGTGACCAACTCTGCCTACAGCCGATCCTGCTCACCTGGCTGTGGAATTGCCCTGGTCTTCTCCACTTCGCCTCTGCACTCCTGCTCCAAGTCTGCTCTCTCTGCAGAAGATGGTAGCTCCATCTTCTTCTGGCTACAATGCTGAGTCACCGCCTGTGGGTCCACAAGTGGGCCTCAGTCACAGTCCCAGGGCTGGAAGTGGAGCTGAGGGCAGGGGACTTACCTGGCACAGAGGAAGCCAGAGTTCCAACTTACCCATGGCAAGCAAAACAGAGTACCCACTCATATGATACCTGTCTTCCCAGAACTCTGAGAGGCTGAGGCAGGAGGATCACAAGGTTAAGCCCACCCTGGGAAACTTAGTGACTTAGGGATACCCCAACTCAAAATTTAAAAAATAAGAAACAAAGAAAGGGCTGGGAATGCAGCTCACTGCAAAAGCCCTGGTTTTAATTCCTAGTACCAAAAAAAAAATAAATAAATAAAAAAATAAAAACCCAAGATAATTAAAACACATTGGTAGTTAGGCATTAGCTGGAGGCACATCAAGGGCCTGTGGCATCATTGTCCCAACCCTATGAGTCGCTTGAGTTACCTGGGGAACAAATGGGACTTAGCAGAGTGGTGGGGTGTGACAAGCACGCACAGATGCCACCAGCAGGCCGCACAGATGGCAGCTCTTCCCCAGACATTCTGTTTGCTGTTGCCGCGAACTCTTCCTGCCGTAGTTCCGATTCACGCTGTGGCTTTTTAGTGGAACGAAATTACAGCAGTGCAGACTGATGTCTGTAACTATGTTCTGCTCGGAGAGGACAACAAGTTCCAAGATGCAACAGGACCTCAAGCAACATCCTGCAGAGCCGGGCTTGCAGCACCTCGCAAGGCGGAAGGAACATTTCTGCAGGAGGTTTGGGGGTAAGGTTCAGGGGGCCCCAGAGACGCCAGGAACTGCTCTGCCACACATTCGCTCTGAGGCCCAGCGGCCAGTCCTCCCAGTGTCAGAATCTTTACGTATGCATTAGAAATGATAATACTGCTTCCACTTCATACAAAGACACTGGCTAAAATGAGGAAAACATTTGTGCGTGTGTTGTAGAAGGCACCACAAAATGATAAAAGCACTGGGAGAAAACCTACACACACACACACACACACACACACACACACACACTAATTAGAGCTCCCTGGAAATTAGGTATGTGGTATTTTGGGTTGCTGTTCAAAAATATTAACTATATTTACTTTTTCTTTTCTTTCTTTTTTGAGCCAGGGTCCCACTCTGCAGTTTAAGCTGCTCCTGAACTCACTATGTAGCCCAGGCTGGCCTTAAACTTGTGACAATCCTCCCGCCTCAACGTTTTGGTGTCAGAATTACAGGCATGTGCCACTCTGCACAGCTAGTACAGGGTACGGGGAGTCAAACCATGGCCTCCTGTTTCCTAGGTAAGGGCTTTAATCTCTGAGCTGTGCTCCCAGCCCCCCAAATATTAAGTTTAGCTGGGCTCCAAGGTGCTGTAGGCCTGTCATCTCAGCACTCTTGAGAGGCTGAGGCAGAAGGATTGTCAAGTTCTTGCCCAACTTGGCCAGTTTAGAAACTTAGGGAGACTCTGTCTCAAAATCAAAACTAAAAATGGGCTGAAGATGGAGGTGAGTATGAAGGCCCTGAGCTCAATCACACAGAAGGTCAGAACCTTCCAGGGGCCCGTCTCCAGTTATAAATGGAAAATTCAGCCATCTACATTGGGTCTATGGGATTGGAAAGAGCTTTGCAAGTTAGAAGTGACTTCCCAGTGACTAGTGGCACAGTTCAAGGGACAGAGCACTTGCCAGGGCATGCACAAGACTCTGGGTTCAATTTCCCATCACCACATAAAAATTAACTGGGCATGGTGGTGCGTGCTTGTAATCTCGGCACTCTGGAGGCTGAGGCAGGAGGATTATATTGAGTTTGAGTCCAGCCTTGGCTGCAAAGTGAGTTCAGGGGCTGCCTACACTATACAGGAAGACCCTGATTCAAGAGAAGAAGAAAAGATTTATTTGCATGTATTCGACCTCCATGACAATCTACAGCACTCCTGCCTAGAAAACTCCTCCACACATGAAATGGGCATAAAATATCTTTTAGGCCCGTCCTGTTTATTAATATATGACTTCACTTTGAAGAATCCATATTCTAGTCCAGGAAACGTATGTGGAGTTGCACAACAACAGCCATGAATCACTTGCAGTTGAGAGACCTCTAATTTCCCGCGTTCGCCTGAGATTTGCAAAACCTGCCATCAGAAACATTGCACAATGTGTTTTGAACCTACACATTCATTGTTGAGTCAACAGATTTTCTCTGCGCCCCACCCCCGTAGGCTCTCTGCACTGACACTTATAGACGCTGATTTGGAATCAGAGACTCACTCGGCTGGTAACCTCCTGACTAGCTGGGAGGCTGACGCCATGATGGACCATGACAGGTGAAAGATGCTGAGCCTGGCACGGTGTTGCAGGCCCATCATCCCAGCGCTCCTGGAGGCTGAGGCAGGAGAATAGCAAATTTGAGCCCACCCTAAGGTAACTGAACAATTCTGAGGTAACTGTTTCAAAAAAAATCAAAAATAAAAAAGGTCTGAGGATGTAGCTATCCTCAGTACCCCAGTGCCAACAACAACAGAAAAAATCTACAGTTTCGCAAAAAGAAAAACTCGGATCTGCTGCTTTCCCTGGCTTAAGTACGCAAGGGCCGTGCTGGTCTCCTGTGCCGCCTGCTGTGCTCATCCTTAAGGCCACTCGGAGCCGGTCCAGGGAACGCCGACATTTGCTACCCCAAGGGACTGTCCTGGTCACTTTCTCTCTGCAGGAACACACTGCCTGATACCCTGAAGGAGGAAAGGTTCATTTTACCTCACAGTTTTGGCCGATCTCAGTCCATTCTCAGGTAGCAGGCAATGTAGAAGGCGCATGGCGGAGGCCCAGCTGGAGAGAAGCTGCCCCTCCTGGCAGACCGGAAGCTGGTGTGAAGAAGGGCGGAGCTACCGTCTACCCTTCCGGGTCACGCCCCAGCGATTCGCCCCTCCACCGGCCCCACCTCCTACAGCTCACGAATCAGCGGCTTCGCCCTCTGATAGCATCGCCTTCCATGCCCGGGCTCTGGGGATCTTATGGATTCGGACCCTGACGGGAAATGCCTCGGGGTGAGACGGTGTCTGCACGTTTCTACCTCCACTTTCCTGAAGGGGCGTCTCTTCTCCATCCTCAGAACTACAGCTTTCGCTGGGGGGCTCCTGCAGAGTTCTGTACCTCAGGGGGCTCAGGGACCCCATTTTCCTTTGTCACGAGGACCGAGGACCGTGAGAGTAGCCAAGCTTACTGCGCTCCCGGCCTTCCTCTTCCCTTTGTTTTCTTCTTTTATGTTGTAGGGGGTGGACCCCAGGGCCTTCACGGTAGCCCATTTTTAATTTTTAGTTTTGGAGACGGGATCTTACTAAGGCACTAAGTTGCCCAGGCTGGTCGTGACCTTTGTGGTCCTCCTGACTCAGCCCCCTAGAGTCCCTGCGCCACCCATCTGCAGCCTGTCGGGTGGCTCAAGGTTAAATCTCTCCGTTTAAACTATCTGGGGAAACATTTCTGGTGTGTGTGTGTGCCTTTACTCTGAGCTACATCCCCAGCCCGACTCTTTTCTTTCTGTTCTTTCTGTTACTTCTTTCTTTCTTTCTTTCTTTCTTTCTTTCTTTCTTTCTTTCTTTCTTTCAGCAGGGTCCTGTTAAATGACTGAGTTGACCAGGCTGAGTTCCCACTTTGGGTCCTCCGGCCTCAGCCTCCTACAGTGCCCAGGGGCGACAGGCCTGTAGGCCTGCGCCACCAGGCCCTGTGTAAAACAGCCACTTGTGCAGCCTGGGAGCCTGTGAGCAAGGACATGAATGAATGAGTCATTCCCACAGCACTTCATTAATTTTAAGGCAGTCGAAGCGGCCTGAGTCATAGGTTTCCGGCAGTTAGGCTTCCCCGGCTGGTCGCATCCCTGCCACACGCTCTTGGCTCCTCGGAGCGCATCGGCCTCGGAGCGCATCGGCCCCGGCCGGCCGAGCTCACGCCGCTCGGCCTTTCCACCTGCCTCCGACCTGCTCGGCTCTGCGTGCCTTTCCACCTGCCTCCGACCTGCTCGGCTCTGCGTAAACCCCCCTAGAAGCGGCAGCGCAGCTCCCGCCCGGCTCGCCCCCGCCCCCGCCCCCGCCAGAGGCAGACGCGATTCCAGATTCCAGAGCCTACGACGCGCTGGGTCCCGGGGCCTCCTGAGGAAACTCAGTCCTACCATCTGGCGACTCCGCGCTCTGAATAATATTTAGCCACTAGAGGAGCAAAAGACTGAATCACGTCATCGCCACTGTGGCCGCTACTTCGTTTCAGAGCAGCGGAGCAGGGCTGTCCCCGTGCTCGCGTCGCTCCTGTGATGGTCACTGACACGGGAAATGGAGGACCCACTCACGGGGAAGGGGAGGGAAGGAGAAAGGCTCGTGCACCCCACAAGTCTCGGAGGAAGGCACCGCTGGCTGGGGCACCGAGGGACAGTGGAATGCAGCTGCTCTGCAAGGGAAGAGAGGAATCTCCCAGGGAGACACAGCGGGGACCTCCGGGACATTTCCTGAAAAGAAAGGAAATGCGTTCATGGGAGCCTGGGCTGGACCATCCCCCCCTCCAGGAAGCCCCCACTCCCCACCCTCCCCCCTCAGTTGTGTAAACAGCATAAGCAAGACCTTGTGTGTGTGGCTGGGGGAGGGGTCTGTGGCTGGCCCACTGTAAGAAGGCCATCTTTTAGCCCGGCCTGCGCCCTGCATAACTGTCATCCCAACACTCTGGAGGGCTGAAGCAGGAGGATTGCATGTCGGAGCCCAGCCCGGGCAACTGAGCAAAACCTCGTCCTGTGCAAATAATAACAAGGGGCTGGGGCTGGAGCTCAGGGCAAAGGCACTGAAGAAAAACAAAACTAAGAGAAAAAGAAAACAGGAAGGAAGGAAAAAAAGAAAAAAACCTTTAAATTTGGAAACAGGCACTTGTCGTGATGCCCCGTATCCAAGCAGCATCCGCAGTCCTCTGCCCGGCCCTTGGGCAGCGCTTGGCACCTGGAAGTTGCCCAACACACAGAGCGGAGTGAGTAGACAGGAGTTCGCTGCCCTGGGTGGTGTTCTGTGAATGAGTTTCTGGGCTGAACTTTCTAGGAAAGGTGCCAGGGGAATCTTATTGCAAAACTAGCAGTTTATTGGATTGACAAAGGGAACATTCAATTAAGAGATTTTTTTTCAGAACACAATAGCACTCTTTTCATTGGGAAATGTAGAGTGAAAAAGGAATTATTTAGATCAAGCAGCTACCAAGCCACTGAGGCCTGGCGGGCAGATGCAGCGTCCTCTCCGGCTTGGACAGGCTGACGGACTGTGATGGGCAGAGAAGAGCAGAGGACCTGCAGATCGGGCTCAATCCCAGGGGTCCCTTTGTCTGTTCAGAGTTGAGGCTCTGCATCCAGCCCCAAGCACCTAAACACCTGTCACTCATTGGCTGATTCACTTGAGAAACCATGATGACGACCATCATGTACTTGTCACACCCCGAGTGCTGAGGACACGGAAAGACCAGCCCTCAGTGGCGAGAACACATTTATCTCCAGATCAAGGCAATGACCTCTGCTCTAGAGTCCAGAGAAATTCATGGGCATGTTGGGGTGCCAGACCAAGATGGCAGGAGGCAGGCGCCAGCCAGCCATAGAACTGCCATACCAGGGGCAAGGAATCTTGAATGATGTTAGGAGCCACCGACTCTTGGTTTTTAACTTCTTCTCTTTCCTGTTTAATGTAATAATCTCCAGTCTAATATTCTGATATACCACAGTTTTGAGGACACCCTGGATCCCAGCAACAGCCACCTCTCGATGCTCATATCCTTGTGCTATCCTCACTGGTTGTGTCTAGGTAGCTCGCTTCTTAGGAACAGAATCTGGCATAAGGGATGGAATGTCATTTCCAGAATGAAGCCACCAATCAGACATCTGTGACACTCACCAGCCTTAGCAAAATGGCCTCCACCAACATCTGGAAATGAAATGAGACCTCAAGCTGACTTAATCTCTGTGCATTATTTTATGTATATACTTTCTATTGATTCTGTTTTTTAAAATTTTTTTATTTTTTTATGTTTTTTTTAAGAACACAAGTATATGTAGAGCTAGGGCGCTTAAGGAAATACCGAAGCTAGCAGGGTGAGAAGTCACATCAGGGACAGTCGAGCCCAGAGAAAAGACCCTGTAAAGACAGACAAGGTGACCAAGGGAAAGCCTTGGGAGAAGCTAACCTTCCCAGCAACCCAATCCCGGACCTCAGTCTCCAGACCCACCCTGTGTACCTCCCGAGTGTCCCCCCCAGCTGGTGCGTGCACTCTTCTTTTTTGAGTACTAGTGATTGAACCCAGGGCCTTTGCTCTAAGCTAACATTCTCAGCAGCTCTTTATTGTTTATTGAGACAGGGTCTCACTAAATTGCTAAATTGTCCAGGCTGGGATTGAATTTGTAATCCTCCTGCCTCAGCCTCGCAAAGTGCTGGGATTACAGGCATGTGCCACCACACCCAGTTAGTTCATCACACCATCGGTTGCCAGGAATAGTCTGAGGATATCTGGAACAGTGATCAGCAGTCACAGGAGTAAGTCCAGTTACATCTGCACCTGAGCTCCACATCTGTCTCTAGGCCACCAAAGCAGCTCACCCTGATTGTACCCCTGCTCGCCTGTGTTTCCCTGTAAGGAAAGGTGAGGCCTCATGTGCAAAGGGCCTGCCACAACTAAATGCAGAAACGCCAGGAGTATGATTGCTCTTCTTCCTTGTTCTTTGGAGAGCACAGCAGGTGGGTAACAGGCCTGGCTCGGACGCTTGGCACCGGGGCTCGTGCCAGGGTCACACAGAGCTACTCTTCATTTTATACCCATAAATACTTTTCATCATGGATTATTGGGTCAATTTTTATTTTTTTAAATGTCACAACAAGGGCTGTGGCAGAGCTCAGTGATTAGAGTGCTTGCTTAGGAAGCGTGAGGCCCTGGGTTTGATCCCCCAGCACCACTTACTAGCTGGGCATGGTGGTGCACACCTGTAATCCCAGCGCTCAGGAGGCTGAGGCAGGAGGATTGCTGTGAGTTCAAGGCTTGCCTGGGCTCCAAAGTGAGTTCAGGGCCAGCCTGGGCTACAGAGTGAGACCCTGTCTCAAATAAACAAATAAACTGATATTGCACCACACTGGTGTGGAATTTGTTGACTTACTTTTGAGGACACTTCCCTTAAGTTTTCATGCCCTGCATGTGTGGCTCAGCCTCCACTGGTGACAGCTCGCACCTGGCTGTTCCCCAGAGCCTCATCTACAGAGTGCTGAGGTCGGTGCTGTGTCCCAGCAACAAGAGAGTGACCAGGACACTATCATGGAGCCTGGGCCTCTGCTTCCTTGTCAGTCGAGAGAGCCAGCTGGGTGTGGTAATGGATCCCTGGAATCCCAGTGCTCGGGGAGGCCGAGGCAGGAGGATCACAAATGCAACCCCAGCCTGAACAAGTTAATGATTCAGCAGAATCGTTACTTGATGAAAAGATCCTGGGTTGAATGCACAGTATAGGCAGAAGGGGAAGAGGAGGAGGAGGAAGAGGAGAAAAGTGCGAGTTTACCAGGTTTCCTTTAAAAAACTTCTGATTCTAGGATGTCTCTGGATGTCTGATTGTATGAGGCAGTGTGGAGAGCACCTTTATCTGTGACATAGACTAAATCTTGGCGCATGTGTGTCACTGAGGACGGACCCCCCAGAGCCTTCACAATGAGCAATATCCTCACTTCCTTTTTTCCTCCTCTTTTGGTTGTGATTTTTGAGACAGAGTCTTGCTAAGTTGCCCAAGCTGGGATTGAACTTGTGATCCTCCAGAGTGCTAGGATAGTAGCCTGTGTGGATCTTGAATGATACCAAATTCTGTGTCGTCCCAAGGACATCAGTGAACCTTAGGTGTATTTTAATTGCCTAAATGAAAAAAAAAATCCCAATATTACAAAACCGATTGCTTGTTTACAGTTTGCATTTTCCAGGCTGCAAAAGGCTGTGGCCGTATTTGCATATAGGAAGACAAATCATACCACATGATCACACGTACTAGTGGGGCGGCTTCCTGAGGCTGTCTTCTGTGCCTGCGGCCCTCTAAGCCCCCAGGGGACCAGGGCTCATGATGGCCGAGCTACTTGGTTACATATTCATCTTGGGGCTCCAGCGTGGTTTCCTTTTTCATAACTGTTAACACAGCATTCAAGTAAAATCATACACAAAGCAGCCCAGCCCAGGACTCCAAACTTGTCCTAAATTTAGAAAGGCATTTGAGTACAGAGGGAGTCAAAAGAGGAGAAAAATAACCAAAGGGCAGGGGACATGGGGAAGGAGCCAGGAGCTGCCCAGGGGAGGATCGGTCAGATTCCCCAAGTGAGTGAGCAGAGCCACTGGGTCTGGACTCAGCGTGGTGACAGATTTTCTCAACGCAATCTCTCTCTCTCTCTCTCTCTCTCTCTCTCTCTCTCTCTCTCTCTCTCTCTCTTCTTTCCTTCTTTCCTTCCTTCCGTCTTTGTTTTTCTTTCCTTACTTTGGTACTAAGCATTGAACCAGGGCCTTTGCACTGAATTAGCTCCCCAGCCCTTTCTTATATTTGTTTTAGTGTTTTTGAGACAGGGTCCCTCTAAATGACTAAGGCCCAGGCTGAGCTTGCAGTCCTCCTGCCTCAGCCTCCCAGGAGGCTAGAATGACAGGCCCATATCAGGCCCACCTAAAATTCGGTTTCTCTACTGAAGCTGTCAATAACACTTCCTATGAAAGGTGGTTGTGAGGGTTAAATGAGTCACAATGTGTAGACATTTCCCTGGGTTCTCAATTAGGAGCCCCAGGATGCACATCCATTCTTACTGACCTTAATGTAAGACTTCAGGGCAGCTCAATGCCAGAGCCCAAGGCGGGAAGTCACCTTCCTTCAGATGCTGGCCGCCAGTGACTTGCCCACTTTTTCCATACCAAGGGCTGGCATGGAAAAGAGCAAAGGACGTGGCAATGTGACTCAGTTTATACCTTTTGTAAGGGAAGCATTACCATCTTCATTCTATTCAAGAAGCAATGAAAGCTGGGCCTGGTGGCATGGGCCTGTCATTCTGGGAGGCTGAGGCAGGAGGATCACAAGTTCAAGCTCAGCACAGGAAACTTAGCGACTTTGAGATTTTGTCTCAAATAAACAATAAAAGAGGGGCTGGAGGTATAGCTCAGACCAAAGGCCCTGGGTTCAATTCTCAGTACCACAGAAGAAGAAAGGAAAAGAAAAGCAGTGAAAATCTGAGAGATCAAGTGCTATTAGAGCTCTACAACTTGGGGAGCAGAGGGGTGATTGGGGCTCAGGAGTACCTGCCCCAAGGCCTACCTGTGACCAGCCACCGGCATACCTTAGGGTCCCTGAAGTCAGGGCAGCTGGGGGTGGGGGTGGGGAGGAATATGTGGCTTGCACTTTCTGAACTACCTGCATCATTCTACCCATTTCTGCTCTGCTCTTCTCTGTTGGCTGCTGGAATCCTTAACAGGACCCTAAACCATTTGCCAGGCTGCTCTGGTTTGGAGTGTCCCCCAAAGCCTCATGGATTTGGATGTTGTGGGATAACTGTGTAACTGCCTTTGGGAGGTGGGCCTGGCTGGAGGGGCCGATGCTCCGGGCTTGACCTGGAGGGATTGTGTCACCTTGTTGAGTGCCACATCAGAGCTTTCAGGTCTGTGTGAACCCTGGGTCAAGAAGTGAGGGAGGGCTCCCACCCTGAGAGTGGGGTCCAAGTAGCAGCTTGAACTAAGTAAAGGAAGGAAGAAGAAACAGCATTACAGCTTCTTCCTGAGAAAACTCTGATCTCCCGTGAGTCCCGACATCAGCTTCCTCCTCCCCAGGTGGCTTCTGCCTGTAGCATCCTAAGCCACTCTCCTGCTCTGCCATGGGCCTTCACGCTGCCAGCTGCCCGTGAACCGGCTGTGTGAGACTTTCGGAAATAGCGAGCTAAGTGACTCTTCCCGTAGGTTGTGGATGACAGGTATTCTATCACAGCAATGAGAAAATAACTAAGACAAATCCCTGTGTTGGGCTTCCTACCCTCCTCCTCTAACTGAGGAGCACACTGTCAGTCTTTCTCTGCGTCAGCACTGAAGACTGAGTCTACCCAGGGCCTTCTCACTAAGCAAAATGCCCCGCCCATTTTTCAATGTTTATTTTGTGACTAGTTCTCACCCTGTCCGAGGCTGGGCTTGAGCTTGCAAGCCAGAGTGCTGGGATTACAGTGTGGGCCAATGCGCCTGCCTTCCAAGGTTTTGTAAAGTAAGGGAGCGCTTTGACAAGGAGTTACTGTAGCAATCTGCCAAAGCCTAGAAGGCCCTGGGCCGCACCATTTCCCAAAAGGCACCACGATACCTTGGCTCTCTATAGAGAGGGAGTCATCTCAACCTTTTGCAAATGTGTCCTCAGTGGCCGTGGTCGTGGAGGCAGGTACTGTGTTCCATGTATCTCGCCCATCTGTTTTTTTATACAAATGGTATTGAAACTCAATGCGGTTTTCTTTTTTTGACACAAGATCTTACAATGTAGTCTAGGCTGGTTGTGAACTAACTCTGTAGTCAAGGCTCATGGCTCTGTAGTCAAACTCATGGCAATCCTCCTGCCTCAGCCTTCCAAGTGCTGGGATGACAGAACGTGCTACCTGGCTAATTGTCATGTGACGCCAGAGAATTGAGTAGATATTAGAATAGAACCTGCAGTAATGGTGAGGGCCAATTTGAAACAGAGGACCTCCCCAAAGCACTCCGAGCAAGATGTCAGACAGCACCCATTCCGGTTCCCCTCCCAGGGGAGCGAGTCAGAGCAGAGGAATCAGGAGTGCTGTGCTCTTGGCTATCTCTGCTGACTTGCACTTTACCTACAGATTCCGTCCCCAAGAGTATCTACAAGCCAGGCCCAGTGACACAGACCCTTCATCTCGGCACGCTGGAAGACTGAGGCAGGAGGATTGTGAGTTCGAACCCAGCCAGGGCAACTTAGCAAGACTCTTATCCCAAGTAAAACAACAAAAAAGGGGTTGGGACTCAGAGTGAAGGCCCTGGGTTTAATCCCCAGGATCACTAAAAATAAATAAATAAATAAATAAAGAGAGATGAGAATTCCAGAGTTAGCAGTATAATGGCAGCTTGAGGCTCACGACAGAAATCAGCCAGTTCACCCTGCCCTACAAATCTTGGTGCGTCCGATGAGACAGCACCACACTCTACCGTGAGCCCAGCTCAGAAGGAGATGCAGGACACAGCGGCTGCGTAATTCCATCGAGAGGAATAGCGAATCCACTTCAGGAGAGCAGCACGGTGCTCAGCCCTAGGCGCTCGGTGCCCCTAACTGCCCACGAATGGCAGTGATATCTTCCCAGAACTTCACCCAGCCCATGCAAATTTCCAACTTAAAGCTCACGTTAGCTGGGTCCGGCTGTGGGCCTGTCATTCCCAGCACTGGGGGAGGCTGAGACGGGAGGATGCTGAGCTCAAGGGCAGCCCGGGCAACTTAATGACTTGGCAAGACCCTATCTCAAAATCCCAAATAAAAAATGAGGGCTCAGCTCTGTGGGAAGTCCCTGGGCTTGGTCCCCAGCTCTACACGCCCCCCCCCACAAGGTCAGTGTTGACCTCGCAGTGCCCTTCAGCCCCTCTTCCACCTGACCCCCCGGCTCTGGCCTGCCAGCCCTGTGTGCCCCGTGTTGCCGAGCTGCTGGCGTTGGGGATGGGTGGGCTCCAGGACAGCTCAGGCCGCCCGGCGCCTTTGCCTGGCGCGTGTCTTCGCCCTGCCTGGAACGCCAGCCTCCATCTCGTTCACATCTCCTATGACTCATAAGACTATTTCCAAGTCCACAAAGGAAGGAAATGCCGTTCTTAAAGGGTTCCAGTATCCAGTATCTGGCACAGAGCGGCTTTCAATAAATATTCGCGCTCGATTAATTCAAGGTTAAAAAAACAAAACCAAACACATTTTCTGGGAAAAGTCCCCTCAGTCCAGGAAAAGTTCTTTCCTTCTGCCTGCTCCCCAGAGGCCCGATGGTCTAAGTGCCTCGTGGTCGCCCAGTGAGGTCATTTGTTTCCTGGTTTTTCTCTGGGGCTAGCCTCTGAGCCCGCAGTGGCAGAGGCCTGGTTAGCGGGGTCCTTCTTAGATCTCTGGGACCTGCAGATCAAGGTCTCAAGCAGGTGGGTGCGATCAGGGCTGTGTTAACATTTCTCAGGCTGGGCAGGTGGCACACACCTGTCATCTCAGCACTAAGGAGGCTGAGGCAGGTGGATTGTTACGAGTTTCAAGTCAGCCTTGACTACATAGTGGGTTTAGGACCAGCATGGACTATGGCACGAGACCTTGAAGCTGAGATAGGAGAAAAGGACTAGCAACTTGGTAATTTCACAAGACCTTGTTTCAATAAAAACGTTGGTAGCTGAGGGGATTGTGTAGTAGTTAGAGCACTTGCCTAGCAGGCCCAAGGCCCTGTGCTTGATTCCCCAGCACACACAAGAATTAGCTAAGGGTGGTCATGCAGGCCCAAGGCCCTGTGCTTGATTCCCCAGCACACACAAGAATTAGCTAAGGATGGTCATGCATACCCATGATCCCAGAATTTGAAAGGCTGAGGCAGGAGGACTGCTATGAGTTTGAGACCAGCCTGGGCTACATAGTGAGCCTAGGAGCAGCCTGAGCTGCAGAGCAAGACCTTGTCTCAGAACAAATAATAGATGAATGGCTGGGGCTGTAGATCAGTGTGATGGACCTGAGCTCAATCCCTAGACCACACACAGGAAGAAGGAAAGAAAGAGAGAAAGAAAAAAGACAACATAAATTTGAGACATCTATTGGAAAAAGGATATGCTTTGAGAAATGAATGGGCACAGAAGGTTCAATATCTCACTATTTTTTAATAATGCAAAAACCAAAGTACAAAAGAGTGAAAGAGCAAGTAAAAGAGAGATGGCAGAAGGTAGGAAGATAGGCTTTGTGCAGAGGGGAAGGGGCAAGCGAGGGGCAGGGGAGGGGCGGGGGAGTGCCACAGTCAGGGTGCGCAGGGTGTGTGCCACTTCCTCAGGTTGAATGTTGTTCTGACATATTGCACTAATAAAATGCTGCTTTTATAATAAAAGTAAAAACAATAAAAACAATAATTTTGGTAGAAAGAAAGAGGTACTCAAGTAGGAAAGAAACTATGTTAACTCAATTTCCATTGAAATCAGGGGCCAGGTGGGGCCAGAGGTCCCCAAAGCCCTACTTATGGCCCAGATCTATGGGGGCCACTCACAGAGGATTCCTGGTGCTTTGCTTGTGAACACCTGGAGAACTGGCCAGGGGTTGTTCCTGATTCTGGCCAACTGTCCAGGATGCCTGGGGACATTTTGCCTTCAAGTTTTCCTGGAGTTCCTGGCATCCCAGCACTCTGGTAAGCTGAGGCAGGAGAATTACAAGTTCCAGCCCAACCGGGGCAACTTAGCATTTAAAAATTTTAAAATATAAAATAATAAAAAGGTCTGGGATGTAGCCTGATGTGGAAGCTTTAGGTTCAGTCCCCAGTACAAAACCATCATCACCCCCATCATCATCATCCTGACCCTCCTCTGAGGATGCAGCTGGAGCCTCTACCTAGTCCCAGGGCTGAATGCACTCCTGGGCCACTGGACGGGTGAGGGCAGGGCAGCCGGAAGCCCAGGGTCCTGGCTGTGGAGAAGGGCAGAAGCTCCACACCGGGGAATAACCTGTTGCCTTTGGTCTGAGCCAAGAGGTGCAGAAAAGACTGGAAGACCAGGCTGTGCAGTGAGGTGGCTATGCCAGGCCAGCAAACAGTGTTTAGATGAGAGGTGAAGAGGTGATGTTGGGGATTGAAAAACAAACTAATTCTGTGAGCTTGGGCAGCAATACTGATGCAGGCTGGCTCGTGTGTGTGTGCATGCATGTGTGTGCACGCTACTGGGGATTACACTCTCAGCCCATTCTTGATTTTGAGACAGTCTCCACTAAGTCCACTAAATTACCCATGTTGAGCTTGAACTTTCGATGGACCTGCCTCAGCCTCCCAGAGTGCTAGACGACAGGCCTGCGCCGGGGTGTCAGTTCCAGGTCTCCTGTGTACCTAAGCTAGGGGAGGGGTGAGGTGGGGACGCTCCCAGGATACCCTGGATTTCCCTGGGCCATCTCTGGGCCCATGGGCTAGGTTTGGAGGAGAACTGATGCTGGCATTACTGAGGTCGCATAGGGACACCACGCTGCGTCAGTCCCAAGACTGTGGGAGGCTGAGCCAGGAGGTTCACAAGTTCTAGCCCAACCTGGTCAAGTTAGCCATTCATCAAGACGCTGTGTCAAAATCGAAAATAGAAAAAGGTGAGACCCTGTCTCAAAATCAAAAATAAAATGAATCAGCTCAAGGCAAAAGCCCCATCCCCAAAATTAATTAATTAAAGTAATTTTTTAGAAAAGACTGGGACCTGGGCATGGTGGCACATGCCTGTAATCCTAGCACTCTGGGAGGCTGAGGCAGGAACATGGGCGGGGTTCACTCTTCAGTGCTTTAAAAAATAAAAAGGAAAAGGAAAAATGCAGGTTGCTCTTCTTAACAAGGCCTATAGGTCCAGTATCACCTTCATACACCGCAGGAGCCAGGGATTCTTTAGACGGTATTTTCCAAACTAGGCCCGATGGTGCAGCCTTGTCAGGAGGCTGAGGCAGGAGGATAACAAGTTGGCACCCAGCCTGATTCAGTTGGCGACACAAGAAGCCCCTGTCTCAAAATCAAAACTAAAAACGGGCTGGGGATGTAGCTTTGGGTGAAGGATTCCATCCCAGCACCAAGAAAAAAAAGGAAAAGAGAAAACCCACCTTACTGGGGTGCCGTAGGGACAAGCGTGGCCGGGGCCGCGGAAGGATACTGCGTGGTGTGCATCTCTACCGGGGACACGGGGCGGCCGGCGGTGCAGCCCCGCGGGCGCTCGGGGCCGCAGAGGCAGTGACAATGGCCTTAGCGGCGGTAGCAGAGGTTGATTGACAGGCGCCCTGCTGGGGGGGAGGGGCAAGCGGAGGGGTCCCGGGCGCGGCCGGATGCAGGGGCGGGGACAAGGGGCGGGGGCTGGGGGACCTGCGTCGGTGACTCCGGATGGGGAGACACCCGGGGCGCGAGGCCGGAGCGCGCACCCACCGCGCGCCCGCGCCCCTCCAGGTCCCCGGCCGCTCAGGGCGGCAGGGCCCCCGGCCTCTGCCACCTTCGGCCCGATCTGCTCGCTCTCGGCCTCCGCCCATCGTCCTCTGTTCCCTCGGGGTGCAAGAAAGCAAAACAAACAACGACCAAAAAAAAACTGTCATCGAAGAAGAAAAGCCACCCCCCCCCCCCCCAAGGAAAAAAGAACAAAACTCGCTGCAGTTTGGTTTCGGGAGAGGAGGGAAAGACACGGAGTGGCCGCAAATTCTTCTCAAAGAAAAGAACAAGCAAGATTCAACATAAGCAGCGAGGGGAGGCCGAGTCAGGAAGCACCCCGACCTCCCGGAAGACGGTAACGGGGACATCGGAAGCCACGGATCTTGCGCCGGTCGCCTCCCGCACGCACTCCCAGCTTTACTCAGTGGACGATCCGGAGCCAGCGCTGACCCCGGGCTCTGTCGCTGCCCCGGCGCACCCTGCCCGTCACTCTGTGCCTAGAATTATCATTATGTTGGCACTGCGTCCGCTCTGACTTCAATGCACCTTTGCTGTTTTTCTTTTGTGTTTCTTTCTCTTTCTTTTTCTTTTTTTTTCTGGAGAGCTCCTGGGATCTTGGGAAAGCCTCAGACGCCACCTAGAGTGAAAACGTAGGTAACGACTCTCTGCAACCGCCACCCCTCCCGCCCTCCACGCCCCCCACCCTTCCTACCGAAAAAAAAAAGGAGGGGTGCAGCAGCGCCGATCCCGGCGGCTTTCTGCGCCTGGAGCCGCTGGAACCCGGGCCGGTTTCCTTTTTGTTTGGTTTCCGACGCGCGCGCTCCGCCGCCGCGGGAACTGCACGGGCTGCCTCGCCGGGTCTGCGCTCCCGCCAGCCGCCTGGGGGTCCTTGGGGCGCCCGGCTTTGCGGCTCGGCGCCCTCGCAGCCCCCGGGACTCCTCCAGATCCGCGTTGGAGAGAGCGAGAAAGTAAACGAACCGCGGCCGACGACCCAGCTCATCGGTAACAAAAGGATCCGTGTGGCCGGCCAGACAAAAGCGGCCCCATTCCGGGGCTCCCAACTCTTCCTGCGTCCTCTTCTCTCTCTGGCTTTTTTCCCCGGTGGTACTTATTATTGAACCCAGGACATCTGCAGGGACCTACGTCCCCAGATCGTTTTTATTTTTTATTTTTATTTTGCAGATTTGGAGGCAGGGTCTCGCTCAGTAACCCGGGGTGGGCCGTGGAACTTGGCGCGCCTCCTGCCTCGGCCTCCCAGCCCTGCGCCCCCAGCCCTGCCCCCTCCCCCCACCTTCTCTCGCTGCCTTTTTAAGCCCGGGGGACTGCAGCCTCCTGCCACAGCTCCCCGTCCTCGGTGGGGTCCTTTTTCTCCCTCTGGCTGGTTCGTTTGTTTGGCGTGTGCGGTCCCCACACCCATGAACATACACAGGTCGCCCCCCATCCCGATAACGAGGTATGGGGGGCCGCGGAACAAAACCCAGGATTTCGAAGACCTGCCCTCTGTGAGGTCCGCGGAGCCCAGCCCGAGCTTCTGCCCCAACCTCGGCTCGCCGAGCCCGCCGGAGACTCCCAACTTGCCGCATTGCGTTTCTGCCATCGGGAAGTATTTATTGCTGGAACCTCTGGAAGGGGACCACGTCTTCCGGGCCGTGCACTTGCACAGCGGCGAGGAGTTCGTGTGCAAGGTAGGGGCGGCGGGTCTGGGGAAGGGGAGTCCCGCGGCGGGGAAGGCGCCCTCAGGGCGGGGAGGAGGGGCGGCCCCGTCGGGAGCCCGGGGGACCCGCTGGGAAGTTCTGGAGCGGCTCAGACAATGGGACGGGTGCCCGGGAGCGCGGCCGCTCCGGGGACCCGCGCCCCGCCGGGCGCGCTCGCTGCCATTGTTCTCGGGAGCTGCGGGTGCAGGTGTTAAACCTTTGTTCCGAGGGTCTCCTGCAGGAGACGCGCGGAGGTGTAGCCTCGGGCAGAGCCCCGCGCGCAGCCGGGGAGAGACCGGGTGCCCCGGCCGCCTGCCGGGCCCCGAGCCCCGTGTTGGCTCGGCCGCGGTAACAGCCGCACGCACGCTGCCGTCCGCTCGCTGTCGTTGACCCCGTTTGTGTCTTTGTGTGCGCGTGAAAAAGCGGACCAGGAGATGCGAAGGAGGGAGCCGTTGCGGGAAAGACTGGAAGAGAGCCGGCTGCAGCCCGCGATGGGCCCCGAGCCGGAAGACACTGTCACTGGTGTGGAGCTTTCGGGACGGGGGCGGCCCGGCCGGGGCACGCTGCCTTTGAAAGCCTCAGTATGTGCCCCTCTGTGACAGTCATTTACGCCCCTGTCCCTGTCCCGGCTGGATTATTTCATTGAAAAAAAAAAAAAAGAAAGAAAGAAGAAAGCTGAGCTCCTGGACTTTGCCATCCTGACCTGTGGTAGTTCCATTTTGACCTGGGGAGAGCAGCGTGGGGGAGGAGCGGGACGCAGGACTCTTTAAACAGTGCTCCCTGAGCACTGTTGGGCGTCCCAGTAATGACGCCCGGTGGGGAAAACCCGGTAGGCGGCCCAGGGTCAAGTTCCAGCCTCAGAATCCTGCAAGGTTGCACAATCGGATCTCTCTCTCTCTCTCTCTCTCTCTCTCTCTCTCTCTCTCTCTCTCTCCCTCCCTCTCTCCCCCCTCCCCCTCCCTCCTCTCCCCCTCTCCTTCTCGTCTCTGTCTCTCTGCCTAACTTAAGTGCAGCACCCGAGCATCTGAGTGTTTCTCTGAAACTAGACATGCGTTCTAGCAGTGGCTTTGCAGGCAGATTCTGCAGGAACATTTTGCTCGCTCTTTCTTTCTTTCTTTCTTTCTTTCTTTCTTTCTTTCTTTCTTTCTTTCTTTCTCTTTCTTTTTGCTATTGTTGTTGTCCTGGGCAGTCAAGCCCAGAGCCTAGGTCTGTTTTATTTTTCACTCTGAGACAGGGTCTTGCAAAAATTGCCAAGGTGCCCAGGCTGGGCTTGAATGTGTAATCCTCCTGCCTCAGCCTCCCAGAGTGTCGGGATGACAGACCCCACACTCCTCATCACTGGTTTAAAACTACCCTTAATCTCGCAGCTTTGTTATTACTGGAGTTGTCAGCCATGTCCGATGCGCGGTGAGGGGGTTGCCAAGTGTGTTTCAGTGCGGTGTCCTTGTGCTGCACAACAGAGGTCGTCTCTGGGGGACATCGCGGCATGCGCTTCTCCGCCTCTGGACTAGAAGCGACTCCAGTGGCATAACTTGCACTGCCTGGTGAGGTCCGTACCCCCTAGGTAGCAGCACTGTGAGTCTGCATGCCACCTCTCTGAGCTGCCCCGCATGTGCCTGGGGCCGCTGGTTCCCTCTGACAGGCAGGTGAACTGGGCCTGTGTCTGGCTGGAGAGGCTCCCATTCCCCAGATGTGTGTTCACCTGGAGGGGACAAGGTGTGCTGACACAGCTCAAACGGAAGGATGCTGACTTTTTTTTCCCTTCTTACTGAGCTACAGTTCCAGCTCATTTTAATTTTTTCATTTTGAGACAGGATCCTCCAAAGTCCCACAGTTGCCCAAGGCTGGACTTGAGCAATCCTCCTGTCTCAGCCTCCCGTGGTGTGGGATGGTGTGTGTGCCTAGATGCTGTTTCTTACAGAGGATTCTGTGGGACCTTCTGGGAGGAAGAGACACTCCAGCACCAGGAAACCAGGGACCAGCCTGCTGAGGGCCCTGGGGCTGCTGCTCTCCTGAGGACGGAGCTGGGGGTGGTGCCATCCTCAGCTGTTTCCATAGCGATGGGGGCCACCGCAGATGGACAGAGCCAGGGAGAGAGCAAATGTTATTAATGGTGGCTTTATCTTGCTGCCTTATCTGAACTGTCACCTTATATAACCAAGGCTCCAAAGAAACATTTAAAAGAAGGTGGCGACCAGCCTGAGGGCTTGATTTTGCACTGGGAAGTGATGCTTTAAATACCAAACCAAGCCCATAAATGCCTGTTATACAGCTACCCATAAAAATCTGGCAGGAGCCCACGCATTTGGGAAAACTTCGGGTTTCTATTTTCCACGTCCACCATCTTGGAGCCTGGTCTAGGGGTGTGACCGCATTTGGAAACTGCAGTGACTGTCCTTCTGTGCCTTTAATTCTGCATCCGTTAAGTGTTCTATTCATGAGGCTGGATATTAAACAGGTTTCAACAGGCTGAACCAGGTCGGACCTTGGGGGCGCAGGCCTGTCATCTCTGCCTGCTAGGAGGCTGAGGCAGGGGGATCACACTTGGGAGCCGGGTCAGGGAACTTAATGACTTCCTGAGATCCCATCTCAAAAATCAAAACTAAAAAGAAATGGGGAGAGGAGGGCGGGCATGGCCCTCAGGGAGAGGCCTTGGGCAGGACGACCTCCCATTGTCATAAAATAATTGCTCAGGTCAGAATAAGGACCTTTTATTTTTGACAAAAGCAATTGGAAGCAGGAAATGTATTCTTAATATTTCTACCTGTGAGCCCTGGTGACAGGCCCTGCTGCCTGCAGCCTCCGTCCCCATAGCCCACCCGGTACGCGTGGGGACATGGGGATGCCCTCCACCTCCACACAGATGCCTGTCTGAAACCACAGGAGGCTTCCGCCTGCCTGCCTGCTGGCCTGGAGCCTGCAGCTGGGGGGAGTCTGGAGCTGGAGGCGGGTGCGATCTGTGTCTCTAGAGAGCCTGCAGGTTCATTCTCACATTCTGGGGCGCCGGGGGGGCGGGCAGCAGCTCTGCGGCTTGGCTTCCCGGTGCTGCCTGCGGCCCATTCACAAGGTGGCTGGCTCCTTCCTCCCCCACCGCAGTCTGTGGAGGGCCGGCTCCCCTGACTTGACTCACACTTGTTCTGTCTTTTCTTCCTTCCTTTCTCTTTCTCTCCTTTTCTATTCTTATTTTTCTTTCTTTCTTTAATACTTAGAGTGACTAGATCTTTTTTCTTCTTGGAATTTTTCTTTCTAACTCCCATTCTCTCTTTCTTTCTTTGAAGAACTGAGCTCCTAGATGCTTCTGTTTTTCTTGGCCTGTTGACAGTCCCGGGGGTCAAGCCTGGGGCCATCATATGCAGATCCATTTCTTTTTTCAGTTTTGATTTTGAAACAGGATCTAGCCAAGTTGCCCAGGGTGAGCTCAAGCTTGCAGTCCTCCTGTCTCAGCCTCCCAGAGTGCTGGAGCGATAGGCTTGTGCCACCGGGCCGGGTCCTGAGGGGCTGGGGGAGGCCTGTGGGACCCTCTGAGGTGTGCAGGGTCGCGAGTGGGCATTTTGGGCTTCCTTGCACTTCTTGTGGGAGAGGGACCCAGGCAGGTGGTGTGTGCGCAGGTCAGTGTGTTGCTCGCATGGCAAAGGGAAGTCCTGTGATCCTGCATCCCTCGTCCTACCCGCCCTGCTGAATGGTGGCCCAGCCCCATGAGAGCATCAGGTGGGTGGTTTTTAACCCAGCATTTGCCCACCCTACTGCAAAAATAATGAACCCAGGAAATATATTCTCCCAAATGAAAAAGCCACTTAAGACCATTTGTGCTGGGCCAGGGCAGCTGAGGGGACAGCAGTTGTCTGGCATGTGTGAGGACCCAGTTCTAATCCTCTGTGCTACAAAGAAAAAGCAATGTCATGGTGCCACACGTGGTGGCACATAGCTGCCATCTCAGCTGTTGGAGAGGCTGAGGCAACAGGGTCACAAGCTGAAATTCAGCCTGGGCAGCTTACAAGACCCTGTCTCTGGAGGGCCAGGGTGAAGGGCAGGGGTCATGTGCTCCTGCGTTCCACCCCTAGAACCTGCAGAAATGAAATGCTCAGCGATGGGGACCAGCAACAGGAAGCAGACAGAGTTGCTTGGTACCCCTCCCAGCGCCTGCCTGCTGGGCCGGAAGCCGCGCTCCAGAGCCAGGCTCAGGCGCCCGCCTTGCCTCCAGACACCCCAACCGTGCCATGCTTCTGGGCATCCAGGTGCCATTTGCAGGCTAATTCTGGTTCATAAAAATCCGTCCCTGTTTCCTTGTGAGGAGAGGTGAAGCCACTTGGGCCTGTTCTGGGTTCTGCCATGGGTGGCCATGAGGTTGAAGTTTAGACTCTGAACCTCCGTTTCCACAGCTACAGATCTGCCTGTTTTTGTTGTTTTGGTTTGGTTTTGAGACAGGGTCTCTCTACAGTCCAGGTTGGTCCTGACCTCACTGTTGTAGTGCAGCCTAACTGCGAACGCAAAGAAATCCTCCTGCCTCAGCCTCTCGGTGCTGGGATGACAGGCATGTGCTACCACACCTGTCTAGTCTCTACATGGCTGGCATTGAGGAAGCGAACCCAGGGCCTTGAGCTTACTAGGCAAGCACTCTAACCACTGAGGTACGTCCCCAGTGTACTCAACTAAACAGACAGTTAGGCCAAGTCTCCATCGTCACAGAGTAACTGCTGGTCTGCGGTGCCTGGGGACTCTGCCTTCTTGTTCCTCTGTCTCTTTATTTATTCTATTTTGAAGGCAGGTTGGGTGTTGGAGAGGGTCACTTTCTGGTTTTGCCTTAGTTTCTCTATAAACAGAGACTACGGGACTAGTCTGAAAAGTATGTCAGACATGGAGTTGGCACCTCTGTGGTCCCAGCGCCCTGGAAGCCTGAGGCAAGCAGATCGCAAGGTCAAGCCGGCCTTTTAAAAACTCATGAGACCCTTTCTCAAAAATTTAAAAAGTTTTTTTTTTTTTTTTTTTTTTTTTTTTTTTTTAAAGAGCTAGGGTTGTGGTGTAATGTGAAGGCCCTGGGTTCAGCTAGCAATAGCGGGCCTGCTGGTGCAAGCCTGTCATCCCTAGGAGTCTGAGGCAGGAGGATGACAAATTCTAGCCCAGCCTGAGCAACTTAGCAAGACCTTCCCTCAAATAAACAATAGAAAGGGGCTGAAAATTCAGATAAGAAGCTCTGTGTTCAATCTCCAGTACCGCAAATGATAATGATAATAATAATAATACTGCTCACATGCTGTCTGCCTTTCCTGCTGGAACCCTGGCAGCACTGGGAATGGAGTCTTCCCATTTATACACAGAGCTGGGAGGCCAGGGAGGCCAAACGCTGGTCCTGTATGCTGGCCCCGGCGTGGGCACTAGCAGTGGGGCTGAGCGTTGGGTCCTGCCCTGCACCCACGCCCGCAGCACACCTCTCACTCAGTTCCTGTCCTTGTGCCGCAGGTGTTTGACATCAGCTGCTACCAGGAGTCGCTGGCGCCCTGCTTCTGCCTGCCGGCCCACAGCAACATCAACCAGATCACCGAGGTCCTCCTGGGCGAGACCAAGGCCTACGTGTTCTTTGAGCGCAGCTATGGCGACATGCACTCCTTCGTGCGCACCTGCAAGAAGCTGAGGGAGGAGGAGGCGGCCAGGCTGTTCTACCAGATCGCCTCGGCCGTGGCCCACTGCCATGACGGCGGGCTGGTGCTGCGCGACCTCAAGCTGCGCAAGTTCATCTTTAAGGATGAAGAGAGGTAGGGCCCCGCCCGGCCAGCCGCTCTGCGTGGCAGAGGCTGAGGCAAGAGGATTGCAGGCGGGAGCCCAGCTGGGGCAAGTTAGCTAGACTCTGTCTCAAGATTTAAATAATAAATATTAACGGTAATAAAAGAGCCAGGTCTGGGGATGCAGACCTGTCATCCAGCAGTCTGGGGGGCTGAGGCAGGAGAATCTCAAATTCCAGCTCAGCCTGCGCCCAGCTTCACACTCTTGTCTTGCCGCCCGGAGGCAACACATGGCACCCACATAAGTAGACAGCTAGTGGGGAACGAGCAAGGGGCCCAGCCCCCGAGAGTTGCTGCCCTGCCAGGGTTTCATTTTCCTGGGTGAGCCATGTGGTAAGGAAGCCAGGCCCAAGTCCTCAGAGTCCCTTAGCCCAGGGGAGACGCACTGCCGTACAGACTGCTCCCACAGCAGCACCGGGGTCCCAGCGCTCAGTCAGGGCCTGCAAAGTGACCGCATGACCAGATGCGTTCATGGAGCAGGCAGGTCCACGCGAAAACCTTATTGAATTTTAAGGCCAGACCTGGAATCCCTCAGCACCCTGGGAGCCTGAGCAGGACCACAGGTTCAAGCCGGCCCGGTGACTGCAACTTAGCAAGACCCTATCGCAAAATAAAAATAAATTAGCAAGGCACAGCGGGGCAGGCCTGTCATCCCAGCACAGTAGGAGGCTGAGGCAGGCCAGTGTCACATTTGAGCCCAGCCAGGGCAATTTCCTGAGGCCCAGTCTCAAAATCAAAACTAAAAACTGGCTGGGGATGGAGCATGGTGGCGGGGGGGTGGGGGTGGGGGTGAAGGCGTTGGTGTCAATCCGTAGTACTGCAAAAAAGGAAAGAAAAAGTTTTAAGCTTAAGAGAACAGCCGTCAGGGACAGGGACGAAGCTGGGCCTCACCTGTTGGCAGCCTAGGAACAGCTGTGGCCCATGGCCCTCCACCTGCTGGGTGGCAGTGACGCATGGCACAGCCCCAGAGTGAGTGGGGACAAGAGCACCCCCCCCCCCCCAGATGGCTGGAGGGTCGCCACAGGGCTGCAGACTCACATGTGGCCAGGAAGGTGCAGGACCCCTCCTCACTCTGCCCCACTTCCGCTTGCCGAGCTCCCATCTGTCCCCCATCCCAGCAGCTGTGGGACCTCCCTTCTGCTTTCGAAGGCATTCCAAATCCTCCTCACTGGCTTCGGAACATCTTCTTTCCCATCCACCTACCAGCTGAGGGTGACTGGGCAGTAAAGCCGAGTCACTTTCCTTCCTGGTGGTGTCTGCTTTTCTTTTCGCAGCTTGGATTCAGAATGGAGTCCTCTGCTGTTGTCATTCTGCCTGCCTCTGCCTCCCTCCCTCACTTTCTCTCCTCAGTCCTGCAGAACAGACTCAAGGCTTCCCACTGGGCTCCACCTCCAACGCTTATTTTTGATTTTGAGACGGCGTGTCACTGAATCTCAAAGTGGCCCAGGCTGGGCTTGAACTTGTGATCCTCCTGCCTCGGCATGCCAGAGTGCTGGGATGGCAGGCTCGCACTGCTGGGCCCAACTGAGATCTTTATTTCTTGATGTGGCAGGTTTCTTTTCCTTGGATATGTGACAGTCCCCCAGCGTCCCCTTCTGCAGCGCGGAGTTGGGACCTTGTGCAGGGAATCAGTGGCCCCGGGGGCTTTGGGTAGAGCGCGTCCCCTGTGCCCGCCTCACCGCCTTCCCCAGCCACGGGGACACAGGCCTCTCCCTCTGGGCGGATGTCACAGGGCAGGTGTTGGAGCGCAGAGCTGGGCTCAGCTCCTCTCTCACCTGTCATCCCAGCACTCTGGGAAGCTGAGGCAGGAGGACCACAAGTTCAAACCCAGCCTGGGCAACTTGGCGACTTAGTGAGACCCTGTCTCAAAATCAGAAACAGGCTGGGGTGGAGCTCAGTGCAAAGACCCCCGGGCTCCATATCCGGTATGAAAAAAAAAATAGCTGTGTTCGTTTTTTCAATCTGCGGGTGCTTAGGATTTGAGGAGCACACCTTCCCTTTTCAGCCTAGAAGCAGCCCGAGCTCCTAGGACGTTCCCATATTTACAAGGGGTGATCAAATATCCATTGAAAGACACATGTCGGTATTTTGAATCGATTCAGGACATTGAGGCAGCCAGAATAGTGCCACAAAAGACCTTCAGGGGAGTGGACATCCAGAGCCACCTCCGAGGATGGGTGGACATACTTCCCGCAAGGGGAAGGCTTTAGGGGATGCACAGCTGTCGGTTTTTTACTGTAGTGACTCTGAACTCCTGTGCTAGCTGAGACCACACCTCGCATCTTTCAGAGCACAAGGGTGGGTGTTGGAGGGCCGGGTCCTGGCTCACTTCTCCTCAGTGAATGTGTGCCTGTTCTGAAGCTGCAAGCACTCCATGTTTGAGGAAAATACCTTTTCCTTTTTGGCCTAGAAGGAGGCTGAGCTGGAACTCTCTCGTGTCTTGTAGACCAAGTGCCTGAACTTGAGGTCAGCCAATTCTTCCTGCCAGGGTGGAAGGAAGCGGCCCTCCGCAGCAGGACTTCTTTGATTCTGAGAGCCCTCTCCTGCCGGGCCCTGGATCCAAGTGATAATCCAAGGATCCAAGTGATAATCCGTAGGCTGTACTTGTCCCCCGCCCATCCTGGACCACGAGCTCCCCAGGGACAGATGTGTCTTCTCTCCATTGCCTCTAGTGCATGGTGGGCTTTGCAGTGGATGGGAGGGTGTTGAGGATGGAACCCAGGGCCTTTGCACTGAACTTCATCCCCAGTCCATTTTTTGCTTTGACTTAGGGACAGGGTCTGGCTAAGCTGCCAAGTCGTCCAGACTGGGCTCAAACTTGTGATCCTCCTGCCTCAGCCTTCTAAAAAGAGCTGGGAAGATGACAGGCATGTGTCATGAGGTGGATGGGGGCAGCTTAGACTCTACTACTTAGTGAACGAATGCAAAGCCCCCCCCACCCCCCTTTTGGAGCAGCCCAGATGACTTTCTAAGTGGGCGAGACCACAGTGTGGGCTGCCGCCAGGAACCGGAGCCCGGGAGGGCCCGTAGACCCTCAGGGAGGCCCTCTGCAGAGATCCGAGCCCGGAGCTGCACGTGCATCGAGGGACTGGCCCATCACTCCTCTCTCTCCTACCCCCGTTCTAATTCCGGGATTGTGCTTAAGTAACATTCCTCCCAGACGGTGATCCCCAACTTTTGTGACCTCAGGACTGATTTAGTTGAAGACGAGACCAGACTGGGCTGGACCAGGGTGGGGCTGGTGCCCGGTCTGCGGCAGGTTATTGGAGGAGAGCATTGCAATGCAGTATCTGCAGGAGGGAAGCAGGGGTGAGTCTCCGCCTCCTGTCAGTCTGTAGCGGCATTAGAACCTGATAGGAGCACGCTGACAGAAGGCGGGGCTTTCACTAGCACTCACCTCCTACTCTCTCGGCTGTCCTGGTGGCTTGGTGGTTCTGTGACCCGTGGGAAGGAGGTAGCCTGTTTGGGTGGGAAGGAAAGATCAGACCAGAAGGCAGAAGGTTGGGAACCTCTGGTCTAAGGTATTATTTTCCCTGTTTAAAGCAGCCTTTCTTGGTGGTGGTGGGTGTGGGGGTTGCGGGGGAGGGTGGGGAGGGAAGGGCCTTGCTGGTCTCATTTCTGAGGGGTTGTAAGTTTAGAAGTCAGTTCACTCGGGAGTGTCTTGTGGTAGGATTTTTACATGGGTTGTTTACCAGTTGTAACTAATTAGCTAAGCCAGATGGGCTAGTCTGGGACCTTGGGGAAGTGGGAGGTAGGCACAGTGGTGATACAGGCCTGGGATTCCACCACTCTGGGAGGCTGAGGCAGGAGCCTCTGAAGTTCTAACCCATTCTGGACAACCTAGCAATTTAGCAAGACGCTATTTCAAAATTATTATTTTGTTGTTGTTGTAAGGTCTGGGGACATAGCTCAGTGCAAAGGTCAAAGGTTCAGTCCTCAGTACTGAAAACAAAACAAAAAATACCCAAAAAACTCAGACCTATCATGTACTAATAACAGACTGTTTCTTACTATAGCACTAAAATTAACTAATTAAATTCCAATTAGTTTCTATGCATAAATTAGCCCTAATTTAAACTCAGTAAGAGATTTTTTTTTGTCACTAACTCACTTTCAAATGAGGAAACTGAGACTCAGTGTCTTATGGCAAGACCTCGGCTCTGTACCGACAGTGGCAGGCTCCAGATCCCAACCTCTTAAAGACTTGCTTATACTCCTGGTTAAAGTGAGGTCCTGGGTTCGATTCCCCAGCACCTCGTAAATGATGTCAGGAGGCTGGGGCAGGAGGATTGCTGTGAATTTGAGACCAGCCTGGGCTATATAGTGAGTTTAGGATCTGCCTGGACTACAGAAAGAGACCCTATCTCAAAAAAAAAAAAAAAAAATCCTTTTTTTGCCTTCGTGTTAAGCCTCCAGGTTACCAGGGCCCTGTACCACAGGCCCATAATCCAGTGTGCTGGACAGGGTGAGGCAAGAAGATGGCCAGTTGGAGCCCAGCCTAGCTACTTAGTAAAACTCCATCTCAGAATCAAAACTAACAAATGGATTGGGGGTACAGTTTGGTGTGGTTCATACCCAGCATCTCATGAAGAGGAAAACAAAAATCAAGGAATGGAAAATGCAGATCAGACACCCCAGTAGGGGTGACTGCGGACCCGTATGGGGGCCCACGTGTGGTTGGGTGTGGCTGTGGGTTAGGATGATCACGCAGTGGGAATGAAGGGGGTGGTCGGGGGTTCCCACTTATCCCTTTGCCCTGTTAAAGATGGCAAAATCCCCAGAGCCGGACCAGCCCTACTGGACTTTGTCCCTAGATGCCCAAACCATCTTGGGTCTTGGGAAAGGGGTCTTAGGCCCCTCTGAGCTCCCCAGAGTCTGACCCACCGGCCCAGGCAGCCTAGGGAGCAGCTTTCTGAATCTGGATTCAGCCTCACAGTGGGGTGCCTCTCCTCCCCCCAGCCTTCCAGGGATCCTGAGCCCAGGAAGGTTGGTGGATGAGGAAGGGGGAGGGGTTGCTACATGAAAGGTTCAGTGTGGTCTATTTCCATGGTGACCGGAGGCTCTGTTCCTGTGTGTGTGTGTGTGTGTGTGTGTGTGTGTGTGTGTGTGTGTGTGTATAGGCCAATCCCTGCTGCTGGCCTCAGGTGAAATGGCTCTCCTTCCGGGTCTCCCAGCACCCCCTGGCCAGTGAATCAAGAGCTGGAGCTCCTGACATCCTGGCACTTGAGAAGGAAGCTGAGGCAGGAAGATCATAAATTCAAGCCCAATCCGGGCAACTTAGAGAAACCCTGTCTCAAAATAAAATAATAATAAATAATAACAATGATAATAAAAACAGCTGAGGATGTAGCTCAGCATGGAAATTCTGGGTTCTGCCTTACTACATTAAATAAAAAGATAAAACCCCTCCTGAATCAGATTGACTATCTCGTCCTTGAAAGGTACTTCCTCATTAACCTGAGGGAATCTCTACAATATTTTCTTGTAGGTAAATTGCCTAGACTGGACTTGAACTGAGATCCTCCTGTCTCAGCTGGCTTGTGCCACTGTGGTGTCAGTATCCTCTATGAATTCCTTCCTAGACTGTGATCCCCTGAGGTGCGCAGGGGCAGGTGCCGCCTGTCCTGTCTCCTTCCTTAGAGACATTGACCCCTGGACCGGAAGTGCTTTCCCACCTGGCCTACTTCCCACCGCCGCTCACTGGTGAGCACTTGGGATCTGAAGTTGAACAGATCCCCCAAGTCCCCTCTCAGAGGGCACTTCTAGGAAACCCCCAGAGCTGTAACACAGTTGGATGAGTGAGGGTTCTCCCGCCGCGGCTTCCCAGGCCTCAGAAGGGCTAGCTCTGGCGGATGGTGGCTGACAGGTAGAGCCAGACCAGGCCGGAGTGAAGCTGACCTTGCGCCTTTGATCCTGACCCCGAGAGCTCCTGGTGACCCATACAGTGTCACTGACCTCAGCCCACCAGACTTCCTCTTCCTGGTAGCGGCGGCACCGCTTTGGCTGGTGGGGTTCACAGCTCGGCCTGGCTCTGGCCTGCTCTGCCCTCTTTTCACCCCCCCCACCCACGAAGGTTTCCCAGGGCTCCTTTTCCTGCTGGGGGGCAGGCACACAGCTGGGCAGTTAGAAACCTGGATTCCAGGGGCCTGGAGGTGCTGAACAGTGCTTAGCGCACTTGCCTGGGAAGAGCAAGGCCCCAGGTTCCATTTCCCAGCACCATATAATAGCTAGGCTGTAATCCCAGTCTTTGGGAGGCCGAGGCCAGAAGATTGCCATGAATTTGGCTACATAATGAGATCATACCAGCTGGACTATGGAGCGAGACTTAAGAAAAAAGGAACTTAAGTACCTGAGTTCCAGTCCCACCTCTGCCCCTACAAGCCCTTCCGATTTAGTACCTCAGTTACCTCATCTATTAAATGGGCAGATCTTACCACCTTGTGAGGTCAGGCAACTGTCCTGTGTGTGGGGTAGGTTTATTTTCATTTGTTTCCTTTATTATTATTATTTTTGTGGTACTAGGTTGGAGCTCAAGGCCTCCCATTTAGTTACATCCCCACACTTTTTGATTTATTTATTTATTTTTATTTTGAGTTGGGGTCTCTAAGTCAGAGTCCCTGGACTGGGCTGTAGCTGTGATCCTTCTGCCTCAGCCTCCCAGAGTGCGGGGGTAATGGGCCTGCGTCACCCACATTCAGTTTTAGTATTATTTTGGGATAGGGTCTTGGCTAAGTAAGTTGCCCAGTCTGGGCTTAAACTTGTGTTCCTCCTGCGTCAGCATCCCAGAGGGCTGGGGTGATGGGCCTGTGCCACTGGGCCCAGCTGTGGTGTGTTCTTATTTTACAGAAAAGGAAGGAGATGGGGAGCCCGTGGCCCTCCCGCAGGTGAGAGTTGTGGCCACAGGATATGGCAGTGCCCAGTTGGGAGCCGGGGGGTGGGGGGGGATTGGGATTTCTAGAGACAACACATGCTGCTGCTCAGCTGCCAGTAAGGACCCCTGTCCTGCTGCCTTCTCCTTGGCACCAGGCTGGCACGTGGCTGCGTGGTCACGAGGTCCCCAGGCTGTGCACGCGTCATCCCTGGTCATTGAGCAGGTGGAAAGCCAAGCAGCCTGCCATCCCCATCCTGTGCCAGCAGCAGATTGCAAAAGGCCTGCAGTGACAGCTCTCAGCCACATGGCCCTGCCCCCCTCGGCTCCTGCCACCTGGGAAGTGTCCCTTCCTGGGAAGATAACCGCTGGCACTTCAAGCAGCTGGGTCACAGCAGCCCCTCCTTCTTTCTGCACTGGCCTTTTGTGAGTATTTTTCTTCTCCCTAAGTCCTCTCTCTCTCCCTGTCTCTCTTTCTCTTTCTCTTTCACTCCATACTGAGCATCAAGCCCAGAGCCTTTGCACTGAGCTATGTCCCAGCACATTTTTATTCTTGATTTGAGACAGTCTTGCCCTAAGTTGCCAGTGGTGGGCTCAAACGTGTGATCCTCCTGCCTCGGCCTCCCGGAGTTGTGGCATTTCAGGCCTGCATAGCATAGCCTGCTCTGGCAGACACCTGCCAAGGGAGGACTGTTGTGAATTGGGAGGAGCATTCCAAGTCATCATGTCACAGCCCCCAGGGGGATTCTGGCTGAGCAAGGCCTCGGAGGAGCGAAGAAAAGGGGGAGGAGGCGGGGACAGTCACTGGGCACTAAGGTCACCGGCGGCCAGGACAAGACCCTCATGTGGTTGAGCTGGGACGCTGTGGAAGTCCTGGTGCCAGCTAAGAGGGTTTTTTCCCCCCTTTCTGGGCATGGTGTCATGGGCCTGTCATCTGAGCATGCTGGGAGGCTGAGGCAGGAGGATCTCAAGTTTAGGCTCAGCCTAGGTAACGTAGCAAATTGATAACACTTTATCTTAAAATGAAAACTAAAAATCGGTTGGGGATGTAGCTCAGTATGAACTAAGGAAACAAAGTTTTAAGGGTGAAATGAGTAGTGACGAGCCCTGATCTGCCCTCTACACCGGTCCCTGTGCCCAGCCCTGGGGCTCACAGACTCCTCCCCCTGCCTTTTGGAACATCGGGACAC
Source organism: Ctenodactylus gundi (assembly GCA_004027205.1). Classification (NCBI taxonomy): domain Eukaryota; kingdom Metazoa; phylum Chordata; class Mammalia; order Rodentia; family Ctenodactylidae; genus Ctenodactylus; species Ctenodactylus gundi. The sequence goes on from PVKB01001742.1 coordinate 96,013, forward strand.
TGGTGGGTCAGTGCCACCTGCCACGTTAGATTGGAAGGCACAAGCAGAGGGGGATTTGTTCTTAATCAGCTCAATTCCAGATTAGCACGGCCGAATCCTTTCTATTTTTATAGGGTCGTGGCTACCAGAGCGAGAACAAGCCCCCAGGTGGCCACAGGGTGCTGAAAAGCCGGGCCTGGCGGCACAGACCCGTCATCCAGCACTGGGAGGCTGTGGCAGGAGGATCACATGTTTTGTGCCCAGCCTTGGCAGCTGACGTGAACCTTGGGACCAAGGTGGCCCCGTTGTGGGCTCGGGGTCTGTTGTGGTGGCTTCATGGTGCTGGGGTTGAGCTCACCTTGGGCTCCAGCCTATTTTTTGGTTTTGATTTTGACCTGGAGTCACTTGAACTTGTGACTCGCCTGCCCCAGCCCTCCCGGGTGCTGGGGATGACAGGCCTGGCTGAGTGTTTGTTTATGTCCAGGCTAACGTGAGTGCCAGACTCCAGTGCCTGGGAGTTCACGAGGGGTTTTGCCACCTCTGCACACCCACAGGTCCAGGGAAGCCCCCTTGCCTGTTGACAACCGTGGGCTTCCTGACATGGCAGGAGGGTGATGGGACGGGGTGGGTGGCGTGAGGGGGGCCTGGGAGCCACCTTCGCGGTCTCACACACAGCCACATCCCCGAGGGGCTTGTCAGAGTCCCAGGCTGCGGCACAGGTGGGAAGCGGCCGTAGATCTGGGGCGGGACTGGCAGGACAAGGGAAAGTGCCAGCTGGAATTCTGGGACAGGAGACTGATTTGCTGCTTCCTCCTACGTCCTGGTGAGAGGTGGGACGAGGTCTCCATTCCCCTGCTAAGAGAGGCCAGCTCTGAGCCTCAGTACTCTAATCTGTAAAATGGGACAGTCAGACCCACACACCCAACCAAAAGCACTTGTATGAGGCTGAAATGCAGTGAGGTGAGCAGAACACCTTCACCGACTAGATGCCACCCTGTGTGCCCAGGCTGCATGCAGAGCTTGCCAGTTGGTTAGATCTGAGTTCGAATTCTGTGACTCACCACAATGCAAAGGTGGCTTTGAGAAAATTAATTATGAAATTAATTGATGCCCTATTTCCCTCACCACCAAAAGGCAGGAGCAATCAGAATGCTTATGTACGGGTTTGTTAAGTCACTAAGCAGTTGAGTTTCCCAGAGCCAGGCCCCGGTGGTGTAGGCTTGTCAGCCTAACACTAGGAGGCTGAGGCAAATTCAAGACTGGCCTGGGCAACTCAGCAACTTGGTGAGACCCTGTGTCAAAAACAAAAATCAAGAAAGTTGGGCATGGAGCTCAGAATCAAAGTCCTGGGCTCGATTCCCAGTACCGAAGGTCAGTGGAGGAGGGCAGGGGAGAGGAAGGAAGGGGATCTGAGTTTGCTTGTGGATTGTTGGCTTCATGGAAAGACCTTATCCTCTTGTTGACTCGTGCGTCCTCAGCTCTGGGGGGCTGTCTGCAAGGCGGGAAATGTGCAGCAGGTTCTGTGTGGCTGGATGGGGGTGGGTGGGTAAAGAGATGAATGGCTGAATGAACAAACAAATGGATGAATGAACAGGTGAATGAACAGGTGAGCGAATGGATGAATGAACAGATGAATATGAATGAAGAGGTTTTTTGTATGTGTGGTCCCGGAGATCGAGCGAGGACTTCGGCGGAGCTACACGCTCAGCCCATTTTCATGCTTAGTCGAAGACTGAGTCTTGCTCCGTTTCCCACTTGCCCGGGAGGTGCTCAGACTTGAATCCTGCATCAGCTTCACTGAGTGCTGAGATGACTGGTTTGTGGCGCCAGGCCCATTTTAATGAACTATTAATTATTTTTGCTCTACTATATATATACTTCCTTTTTTTGAAACAGGGTCTTGCTAAGTCACTAAATTGCCCAGGCTGGGCTCAAACTTGCAGTCCTCCTGTCTCAGTCTCCCAGAATGCTGAGGTGACAGGCCTGGGCCCCCAGGCCTGGCTCAATTGTTTATTAATTATTCTTGCAGTACTAGAGGTTGAACCCAAGTTTTTCTCACTATCTGTCCCCAGCCCCTTTTTATTTTTGATTTTGAGACAGAGTCTTGTTAAGCGGCTAAGTGGGCTCAAACTTGGGCTCTTCCTGCCTCAGCCTCCCAGAGTGCTGAGATGAGAGGCCCAGCAGGTGTTTTGGGGTGTCACAGCGTGTGGCTAACAGGTCTCAACAGTGCACACCCAGGAGCTCACAGTCCCTGTGCTCCTCGCAGAACCCGGGTGAAGCTGGAGAGCCTGGAAGACGCCTACATCCTCCGGGGGGATGACGACTCGCTGTCCGACAAGCACGGCTGCCCAGCCTACGTCAGCCCCGAGATCCTCAACACCAGCGGCAGCTACTCAGGCAAGGCGGCTGACGTGTGGAGCCTCGGCGTGATGCTGTACACCATGCTGGTGGGACGCTACCCCTTCCACGACATCGAGCCCAGCTCCCTCTTCAGCAAGATCCGCCGGGGCCAGTTTAACATCCCCGAGAGCCTGTCGCCCAAGGCCAAGTGCCTCATCCGGAGCATCCTGCGGCGCGAGCCCTCGGAGCGGCTCACCTCGCAGGAGATCCTGGACCACCCCTGGTTTTCCACTGATTTTAGCCTCTCGAGCTCGGGATTCGGTGCTAAGGAGGGTTTGGACCAGCTGGTGCCGGACGTCAGCATGGACGAGAACTTGGATCCCTTTTTTAACTGAGGTTGTGTTCCCTGTGGAGGTGGAGTAGTGGGTACCAGGAGCAAAGGGCAGGGACCCAGAGGGGACACATCCCACAGACACGAGTGGCCCTGGGGGCAGCCGAGGAGACACCCGCATGTGCACATTTCGTGGCTCCGAGGAAGCAGATCTTCGAGGAGCCAACCACATCCATAGTGTGGGGGAGCAGGAGGCGTGGGGTGGGGCTTGGGGTCACTAGCTGCTCTTCCTTGATGCAGCTGGGAGACCCCTCTGTTCCAGTTGGGCCACGTCCTCATACCCTACTTTTTCATTTTGTTCCAAAGTCGTTTCCAATCTCCACAGAGTGGAAAACTGTATCTGCCTCAAATTCCCATCTTGGCATTGCACTGTTAGATTCTCAATCTCTCGTTCTGAGTCAGGGAAGGAGCAGTCAGCAGAGGACGTCTTTCTTCCTTTTCTCTTTCTTGCTCTTTTATCTTTCTTTTGAAAACAAGCCAACCACCTATGTGAGATTCACTGTTAAAATAACAACAACAACAATAATAATAGTAATAGTAATCATTTGGTGCGTATAGAGCGACCGGCAATCTGGGTGCTAAACTCAAAGGCAACAAACAACTATGACAAGAAATCGAGTTGGTGTGTCTCCATCACTCTGTTCAACTCATCTCTTCTCACTAAACTTCACTATCCTGGTTAAGAAATGGCACAAGGGTGTTTTGCTGCCTTCAGGGGAGGGAGAAAAAGAATTTTGTTCTTAGACCCCTGTTTCCATCAATAGGACATGACAGAGAGCTACCCAGGTGCACTCGGGGCCGAGGGAGCCAGAGGGAGGAAGAAAGGAGAAGGGAATTTCTCCTCTTTCCTCCTGTGGGCTGAGGATGTGCAGGATCAGCAGACCCCTCTGCAGAGGAGCGGGTGGCCAGCCCCCAGGGCTCCTGGGACACCAGGGGGTGGAGCTTTGCCTTTGTTCTGGGAGAAGCTAGGGGAATGCAGAGGGGTCTATGCAGAAGAGACACCGGGCTATTACGTTTTCTCTCATAAGAACAGTCCCTCTTGGCATAGAGGCCCTCTGGTCTGTACAGAAGAAAAGAGAAACAGAAGTGTGGGGAGTGATCATCATCAGAAAGGGAGGACAATATAAGTAAGAAGCAACCTTCATCCCAAATTTTACACCTTTTACCCTTTCAAGAACTCTTCTATTTATTAAGGAAAATGTCATATTGTGATGTATTAAAGCCAGTACTTCAATTACGGGTCAACTCGGGGTGACATGTTATATATGCTGTAGCTAACATTTATTATTTCTCTTTTGAGTATTTCTGTTCCAGAAATAACTTCTGATTTGGCTTTTCTCTTTCCCCTAGATAGCTTTACTTGATTTCGAGTGGCAAAATGTTTTGTTTTCTTTCATTGTTTTTGTGGCTCTGGGGATCAATCTCCAGCCTGGTTTTATTTTTTTGAGACAGATCTTGCTAAGTCGCTACGTTGCCCGTGCTGGGCTCCACCTGGGCGACCCTCCTGCCTCAGCCTCCCAGAGTGCTGAGGTGACAGACCTGTGTCCAGCTTGGTTCTGTTTTGAATTCTGCCTTTTCTGTGGCTGTATGATTCAAAACTCTTCTGACATCGATGTTTGTGTTTCCAGTACCTCAGTTGTTTGTGTTTTCCTGCCTGTATATGTTTCCGTGACAATGGTCCTATTTTGGGGTAGGTGATGCGTAGACTCTTGTATGTAAATGTTACTTGAATTTGTGCTTTATCCTAGTATGTGGCATGTGTGTGCAAACTTTTGAATGCCCTGTCCGTGCCCAGCCAGAGCCCTTGTCCCCAGGAAGGTGGCTTCATTGTTCATGATCAGGTCGCCAAGGCAGCAGCCATGCACTGGCCTTTGCTTCAATTTTGATAACAAAGACGACGGAGAGATTTCTTAACGTCCTGGAGGTGGTGCCGTGTCTAGTCAGACCTTCTTCCTTCCCTCTCCCTCGTTTTTTTTCTTTTTCTTTTCCTTTTTCTCTGTTCAGTACTTGGCAGGAAGAAAGATGGGTGACGTGCATGGCAGGGATCTACCACCCCTGGTGCTTTGGTCTGTATTTGGTTTCATGTTTTTGTCCTAATCTCATCAATCAATAAAATTGTGTGTATTTAACTAAAACCTTGGAGTCTGGGAAGTGGTGTGTTACGGTTTGGATCTGGAATGTGCTCTAGAGAGAGCAAGGTGATTCAATCGTGGGATTGGTCCATGGATATTCTGTGCTCTTAAGAGGTGGGCCTAGCTGGAAGGGGCGGGGCCTGGCCCCGAAGGATATACGCTAGCCCTACCCTTCCTGCTCTCTGCTTCCGGTTCTACCCTGCCATGAGCCAGCTGCCTTCTCTCCACCTGGCTTCCGCCATTGCCCTCCACCTGGGAGGGGACTAAGACCTCCCGGAAGTGCCAGCTAGGATAAGACAGCCCTTCCTCAAGTGGTGAGTGTCAGGTATTTGGGCCCAAAGAGGAGATCTGCCGGCTGCTTGGGTGTCTTACTCTGAGGGACAGGGACTCTGTCCAAGGTCCCTTGGGCGTGGACTCTTGCCGGTGGGCTGACCAGATGCAGAGGCGAGCGCCCGGGAGAGCCGGAGCCCACGGGGCTGGGGCCCCTGGTGACCCCGTTGTAGGACAGGCGTGGGACGATGGAGCCCGCTGGGAGGAAGGCCCCTAGGGCCAGCCTGAGGGTGAGGACTGGGCTTGCCCCTGCCTTAGCTGCCCGGGTGCGAGTGGGTCTATCGGGCGCTGCTGCTGCGGCCCCGCCAGCCACGGACCCACTCCAAGGCTGTGAGCCACGGTCCCCCTGACCCCCGTGAGCGGCAGGTGGGGACTGGCGTACGGCAGCAGCAGGACAGGGCACCGGCTGGCACACGCAAAGTTGCCCCTGCTCCGTGGGCTGCTGTCTGTGCCTTCCAGTCCCATGACAGCTCAGGAGCGCATCCGAGCAGGTGGGGTGCTTTCTCCACTCAGAGCAGCTGGCAGCGGGGAACACGGCGGGGCGTGCGCCCAGGGCTCTAAATTTCGAGATGGTTTGCTGTGTTTGTGGGGTAGAGCCCAGGGGTCATCAGGCCCTAGCAGCTCCGGAAGAGCAGGAACCGACTGCCTAGCGGTCCACGCGGCTCCCTGGGAGAGCAGGACACAGTGCAAAGGTGGAACCCAAACACGGACCCTCGGCTCCCGGCGACTGCCTGCACGGTGGTGCGCCCTTTCCTTCCTGTCCCTTTCCCTGCTCTTCCCTTAAGGGCCACATTTTAGATCTAAGCCTTAATATAGGGGGCTCCTGTAGAGCCCATCTGGCCCTGAGCTCGGCTCTGCCATCTGACACCGAGGACAGGAGAGGAAGAAGAGGGTGCTTCCTGGTGATTCCTGCCCCGCCCCTCCAGGCCCCGCCCTCCAGGCCCTGCCCCCGCCCCGCCCCGCCCCGCCCCCTGTATGCTGCACTGAGTCGGAGCCTGGCTGGAGGCAGCGCTGGCAAACCCGGCTCCCAGGTGTGCTCCTGACCCGGCTCCTCCCTTCTCCCTCTGCTGCCTGGCTGCGGTGAGGTGGGCCACTGCCCTCCGCCCCGGGCTCATGCAGCTGCTGTCACCTGCGCAGCGACCAAGACCTCTAAGGCCTCGAATTGCAATACCCCTCTGGCCTTCTCTGTGGGTGTTAGATATTAGTTACAAGAATGTAACTGAAGTAACTAGCATATGATGCAGTGGAGGCCGTAGTGTTTTTGTTATTGCTGTTGGTTTGTTTGTTTTTCTTTTGTGGTATTGGGGATCCAGCCCAGGGCCTTCACGCTGAGCTCAGTCCCCAATCCACGTTTGAATTTTGATGTTGAGTCAGGATCTTGCTAACTGGCCCAGGCTGGCTTCCAGTTTGCAATCCTCTTATCACAGCCTCTAGAATTCTGGGGTGACAGGCCCCTACCACCAGGCCAGCTTAAAGAGTTTACTTGGTCTACTTTCTAGGCCAATTGGCAGTCCAAAGCAGGGGGTCTGGAGATTTACTATTATGTTACCTCCTTCTTGATGAAACAATTATATGTAACTTTCAAGAATACAAGCCAGAGATCAAAAGGGCAAAGGTAGTGGTGAGGGAATCGAGTAGTGTAAAAACTTAAGGTGGCCATCTTTAAAACAATGTAGATTAAACTGTTTTCCTCCATTTCTGCGGGTCCTTTTTTCTCTCTTCCCTCATCCTTCCTTCCTTCCTTCCATCCTTCCTTCCTTCCTTCCTTCCTTCCTTCCTTCCTTCCTTCCTTTAGGTATTTATTCCAGATAAGTGTTCCTAGGAGGCTCTCGGTCTTTATGCACTGGGAAGAAGCATATGTAAGTCCTGCTCAAAAGGCAGCTAGGGCAGAGAAAGTGCTGGGGCTGAGGCATAGCACAGTCTTTAGAACGCTTGCCTAGGGCGCTCAAGGCCCTGGTCTCACACACCTGTGAGCTGAGGCAGGAAGATGGCCATGTATTTGAGGCCAGCCTGGTTCTATATTGAGTTCAAGTCCAGCCTGAACCACAGAGTGAGACTTAAAAAAAAAAGAAGAAGAAAAAGTGAAAGAAAGAAAGAAAGAAAGGAAGTGGCTTGTGTCAGGAACTATGGGAGACCTAGTCCAGGAGAGGAGATGAAAAGACTGTGACCAAATTGAATTGTGAAAAATACAGGACAGTCCTAAGGCAAAAAGTAGCATTTTAAGGTAGAAGTTAACACAAAGTGCAGGTGTGAGACCATGGTTTGTTCGGGCAGCTGTTGCCTGGATGAAAACACAGTTAGTTGTGAAATAACCGATGTGGAGCAAATAAAAATGATTATTAACCAAGAAAACATTTTTTTGTTGTTTGTGTGTGGAAGAGTATTTATTTATTTATTTATTTATTTTTATTTGTGGTGTGGGGACTTCTATGGTCCCCCAGAAGCCTCATGTCCTTGGGACTGAATGTTATTTGGGAAGTAAGGCCTGGATGGAAGGGGCAGGTGTTTGAGGTTTGACCTGGATTGTCAGTGTGTTGAGATTGGGGATTCCCCAGGGCAGAGATTCCAGGGGTTTGTTGCTCACTTACAGGTCTGGAAGAGGGAGAGGGGTGCTCACCCTGGTGAGAGGGGGCCCAGCTGGCAGCTTGAAGTAATTAAAGGAGGGAAGAAGAATGCTGCTGCAGCTTCTTCCTGGGAAAGCTGGCAGGCCTGGCCCCTGCCCCACTCCGCTCTGTCTGCAAGGGGTGAGCGGCTCCAGCCCTTGCCATGTGCTTCCACCACTGCGCGGCCCAGGAAGTGACTTCGTGAGACCTTATAACGCTGTGAGCTCAAATCTGCCCTCTCTTAAATTGTGGATGCTAGGTATTTTGTCACAGCAACAAATAAGTAACTAAGACAGGAATTGAACCCAGGGCCTTTCTCTGCACTCCATCGCCAGCCCTCTTTTTATTGTTCATTTGAAACAGGGCTTCCTAAAGTTGCTAAGCTGCCCAGGCTGGGCTGCAACTTGTGATTCTCCTGTCTCAGCCTCTCATAGTGCTTGAATGATAGGCCTGGAACCAACTATGTTTTATTTTCCCTCATCAAAAAAATCCTGAAAATTTATTTCCTGGGCTAGGTGTCACAAGTCTGTATCACAAGTTCAAGCCCACCATAGGCAACTTAGTGACTTACAGAGACACCGTCTCAAAATCAAAATTTTTAATAAATGGGGCTGGATTCAGCTTCAGCTCAGCAAGTTAAGCAGAACTTTGTTCATCAGGGTCCTTGTTCCCTCTGGGTCCCAGGAATAATATACTGATCTGATTTAACAAAGACTCACGGTTCACACTGCCTGTGTCCTGCCATCATCAGAAAAGAGGCCCGTGTTGATGTTGTAGGTGTTGATTTTTTTCACACACACCACAGAACAGCATACAGCAGAGGCCTGCTGGGCTATAAGGACCCAGCCTCCTGGCTCCCCAAATTCTTATGTGGCAATCTGGCCCAGGTAGTACAGGAGGTGGGGCTTGGAAAAGTAAACACTTCTTCCCTAAAGGACCTTCCAGAGAGACGCCACCACCACTCCTGCGTGGTACAGTAAGAAAACAAGCCTGTCATCTCAACTCTCAGAGAGGCTGAGGCAGGAGGATCCCGACTATTTAGTCCAGCCTGGGCAACTTCACAACTTAGGGGGACGCTGTCTCAAAATCAAGAATAAACGTAAGCTGGAGAAGTAACTCAGTGTGAAGGCCGTGGGCTTGGGAGGCCGAGGCAGGAGTATTGCCGTAGTTCTCAAGTTCAAGGCCAGCCTGAACTAGAGAGCAAGTCACTGTCTCAAAACCAATTAACCGACCGACCAGCCCGCAGGCATGGATGGAGTGCCTCGCTCCTGGCTTGCATTCTGTTTCCTCCTCTTTGCAGGTGAGTAATGTGAAGCAATTTTCTTCATTCTTCTGTGTTTTGGGTTTTTCATCTTTTATTTAGAAATAATATTACCTGCCCCAGATGTCTATTGTGTGTCTATTATGTCAGCTGGCACAGTACCCAGAGGGATGCTTCATAATGATTATTAGTTGTCTAGCATTGATACATCTTTTGCGTGTGTGGGTGTATGTGCTACTAGAGACTGCTCGAACTCAGGACTCATGAGTATTAAGTTACATCTCTCTAGCTTTTTTTTTTTTTTTTTGAGACGAAGTCTTGCCAAGTTACTAAATTGCCCCAGGCTGGGATCCAAGTTGCAGTCCTCCTGCCTCAGCCTCTCAAGGTGGCCACCAGTGAACAGACTGAGAGCCTTGACAATCCTCCCAGAAGTCAGGGGTGTTCAGTGTTGTGTGCCAGCGACAAGCAAGTGACAGGGACAGGAGGGGAAAAGAAAGAGTGTTTGCTGCCCAGCTGGAAGGCGAGCCCACACCCTCCTGGGAAGGGCCTGGGAAGGCTGGGCCCTGGGCCCCTTCTGCAGCCAGATACTGTGCTTCTGCTGGGCTGGGTGAGGCGGGCCAGGGCCAGGCTGGGGTGACCTTAGGTGTGTCCACGAGGTGCCCCTGGAAAACCGGTGGGACGCCAGGAAGTGTTGCAATACTGTTTCATCCGGTTAGTATTAAGTTTGCCCTCAGTTAACCCTCCAAAGTTTTGGACTGATCGGGTGTGAAAATTTTTTTTTCTGTTTAGAAAGAGTTCCATTCTTCACTGCTGCAGACAGCACATGGGGAGGGCTTGTTGATCCTGCCGGGTGAGTCATCCGGATCTGTACTCCCCCGAGCCAGGCAAGCACGGGTGCGGAAACGGGTCTTGGGGCTCCTGCTCAGCCTCTGTTTTACCAAGAGGTAGTGGAGCCCCCTGAGAAGACAGGGACTTCAGAAAATCCATGTGACCCTAAAGGCCAGGCATCCTGACCCCAAGTCCCAGGTGAGTTGTACCAAACCAGACAGCGACCCAGGACCTTTAGAGAGACAGGACAAAGAAACTGTGCTAGATGTGGACAGCTGGCTGGACCAGGCACACACCTGCAGTTCCAGCCCTCTGGAGGCTGAGACAGGAGTGCGAGATCAAGCTCAGCCCAAGAAACTTAGACCTTATCTGGGTCTTTAAGGGTCCCTTTAAGGGTCTTATGAGACCCTTAAAATAAAAAATAAAAATTGAAAATGGGCTGGGGATGTAGCTTAGTATGAAGACCCTGGGTTCAGTCACCATTGCCACTCCGCCCTCCCCCCCAAAAAAGAACAGAACGTAACATTTCAGATTCCTCAGCATGCAGGTGGGCGCATGCTGACAGTGGAAGGAAGGCCACGTGAGATTCTGCTTTTCTTAGTCCTGATTTTCAAACTACTAAAATATTTAAAAATTGTTAACTGGGACCCATGGTCCAAGCCTGTCATCTCAGCATGTTAGGAGGCTGAGGCAGGAGGATCGCAGGTTCAAGCCCAACACGGACAACTGTTAGCAAGACCCTGTCTCAAAATCAAAAACTTAAAAAAAAAAAAAAGAACGGGGTAGAGCTCAGGATGAAGACACACACACGCACGCGCATACACACACACACACACACACACACACACACACAAAGTAAATAAACAGAAGTTGTGCATCCAGGTGTGCGCTGCACACTGTGCGACACCCTGCCACGCGTGCCGGCTTGCAGGATGGCCACCCGCCACTCAGCGGTGGGCAGCGTCCCGCATGTGCTGTGTCTCCTTCAGGAGGCCGCCGAAGCCCAGGCGGCCCCCTGGAGGGCCAGGCAGCTGGGAAGAGTGGGACCAGCTCTCACCAAGTGCCAGCCATGGCTCAAGCCCAGGGGCCAATCGGCAGGCAGGAAAGAGTCTGTTCCCAGGCGGCAAGTGCATCTCGCTGATTATGACCATCATGTGACATCCAAGCCTGTTCAGTCTTTCTTTCCTTCTTCCTTGTGGTCTGGGGATAAAGCCACGGCTTCCACACTGAGCTCCATCCCCAGCCCACTTTTAGTTCTGATTTTGAGACAGAGTCTCGCTAGGTTGCTAGGGTCAAAACCCGTGACCCCCCTGCCTCAGCCTCCCAGAGCACTGGGACAACAGGCTTGTGTCACTAGCTGAAACGCTTACAAAAATAACAAGTGAAAGATTCAAGGCTCTGGGAAAACCATCAGAAGCTGACTTGAGTTTTTCCCACAGCTGTGACTCATGGAGTTGTCCCCTGTCTCTTTCCTTCTTCTAAAGGCATTTCACAGGAGTCTGTCACTCCTGGCTTTCTGTGACACATCAAGAGGCAAACGCAGATCGGGTACCAGCCCCCGGCTTTTCTTCCTACTCCTCCAGTCTGCTCTTAGACACATGGTTTGTCTCTGCTGCCTGCAAGATCCCCTTCCGTGGTCTCTGCCTCCACCTGCCGCAGGAGGCTGCTGATCAGCCAACTCTCAGATCTTCATTTACTTCCCCTTCATTTCTTATGTTCTTTTAACATTCCCAGGTCTTATAAGAAAAATACTGTAGTACTGTGGGTTGACCCCACATACTCAGCCCTCTTTGTATTTTTGGTTTTGAGACAGGGGTCTAAGTAGCTGAGTTGTCTAGGCTGGGCTCAAACATGTGATCCTTCTGCCTCGGCTCCCAAAGTGCATGCCAGGCCCGTGCCCCTGGCTGACATTTGAACCAGGGCTGGCTGACCTCAGAGCTTTGTGCATTTCTGTAGCAACGTGTCACCTGTATTAAATGTCACAGTGTATCTAGAGCACTTGACAGTTTTCAAAACACTTCTAGGTGCAAGATCTTAATGAATCTTCACAGAAACCTTGGAAGATTTCTTGTAAGGCACTTATTTTCCCCTTTTTCTTTCGAGACAGGATCTTGCTCTGTATTCCAGGAGGGTCCTAACCTTACTGTGTATACTAGGGTGGCCTCGAATTCACAGCAATCTTCCTGCCTCGGCCTCCTGAGTGCTGATATGATAGGCATGTACCACCACACCTGGCTAATCGGTACATGGTGCTGGGGATTGAACCCAGGGCCTTGTGCAAGCTAGGCAAGTGCTCTACCCGGCGAACTACGCCCCCGGCCCTTTATGTCCTTTTTAATGTCAACATGACTGGCTTGGTGTACTGGTGGTCAGGGTTCCAGGAAAGGCAGGATTGGCAGAGTGCCTACACAACGCGGGTGGATCTGGAGGCCGCACTCCCAGGAGAGTCCAAGATGGCAGCCTGCACCTGCGAGAACTGGCGGCTGGCGGCTGCGCAGCTGTGAGGTGGAACTCCCGTCCCCGACCGCAGGACACGGGTGCGATTCTGCTGTGGATCATCTGTGTTCAAAGAGCTGTGGCGAAGGCCAGAGGCTGGAGCGATCTGTGACGAAGGCCCACAGCAGGTAGCAGGTGGACGTGTAGACAGACAGTCGCCAGGCCGGAGCTTCCCGGGGACAGCTGCGACCATCTTCCTTCGTCCCTCCTCCGAGCTGCCCGCCCGGCCTGCGCCTCCGGGTCGGGCTCCTCCCTGGCCGCTGGCCCACTGTGAGCTCTGCCCAGGGCTGTGCTGGGCCCTTCTGGTTGCCACAGCCCCTCCAGCGCTCTCACTCAGGGATGTCATCTACCGTCACTCGTGGGTCAGCCTGGTGGACGTAACGTGCTTCTCTTTCTGTCTTTGGACTGTGTAAAATATCAGCACCTTGAATTTAATTACATACACTATTCTGAGCTTCCTGCCGCTGAGGCCGGATGCACAGGGGGCCCCGCCTCTGATCTTAGGCAGTAGACGCGTCTTTCTAATCTCTTCTTTCTTCTTTCTTTCTTTCTTTCTTTCTTTCTTTCTTTCTTTCTTTTTCTTTCCTTTCTCTCTCTCTCTCTCTCTCGCTCTCTCTCTCTCGCTCTCTCTCTCTCTGAGCACTGGGGACAGAACCCAGTCCCTCCTTCCTAGTCTTCATCCCCAGCCCGCTTCTTATGGTTGATTTGGAGACAGGGTCTCCCAAAGTCACTGAATTGCCCCGTGGGACTTGCGATTGTCCTGCCTCAGCCTCCCGGGCTCTGGGACGACAGACCTGGACCACCACCCTGCTCTGCTTTTCTTTGTCTGTTTCTTTCAGGGCAACTAAAAAGAGGCAGGCAGAACTGGTCACAATGTAATACATACAAAAGATTGAAGCTGTGCCTCACGGGAGGCAGAGGCAGGAAGATCACATGTTCAAGCCCAGGCCGGTCAACTTAGTGATTTAGCAGGACCCTATCTCAGAATCAAAAGTAAAAAGAGGGCCAGGTGGTGGTCAGCGGGAAGGCCCCGGCCTCGGCGCCCAGCGCACGGCGGAGCGCTGCGCCGGCATCTGGGAGAGGCCTTGCTGTGGCTGGGAGCCTGCAGTGGCATCAGGCGAAGCCCGGCGTCTGCTGCCCCTGAGCTGGGTGTGGGCCCTGGAGGAGAGTGGGCACAGCAGATGTGGCTGGGGAGCTGAGTCACGCTGAGCTAGGCTGTCAGACTGGGGACAGTGGCGTGGGTGGCCGAGTCCCAGGCAGAGTCCCAGAGCCAGATGGAGAGGCGCCTGGACTGGGGCTGCCAGGCGGGCTGCCGGCTCTGAGACCACTCTCCTGAGACTGAAGATGCTGCCCAGCTCACAGGGGCCGCAGGGCGCTGCAATCTGCCAGGTGGGGCCGTGCCCAAGGGCAGTTGGGGGACATCCCCTGCCGTGGCCAGGGCCAGAGTGGCACCTGGAGTCACACACAGCCACATCTCAGGAAGGCGTTTGGGCCAGGACCTCAGCACAGCCAGGGCAGTGACCCCGTGCCCGTCATGGGCTTTCTGGGCACCTGCCTTTGGGCGCACACTGGAGACGGGTGGGGCCTGCGGGTGTCCTGTCCTTTGTCATCCACTGGCATGAGAGACTGTGAAGTGGCTCTGCGTGCACACGAGAGCCCAGCCCGGGCAGCCAACCAGCACAGGGACAGCCCTGAAGCTTGCAATCATCACAAGGGTGACCACAGCCATTGTGCGCTCTGTGCCCGGTTCCTGCTTGTCCCAGTGGTCCTGCAAAGGAGGTCCCCTCCCTCCACACACACCTTGTGTAGACGGGAGGAAAAAGTGTTTGGGAAGACAAAGGAACTCACTTCCGGTGCCCCCCGGGCACTGTGGCTGGCTGACCCCTTCCAGCCTCCATGGAGTGCCCAGGCGAGCGCCAGGGCCAGACCTGGAGTCATCACGGTCCCTGTGACTCTGCGGGCCCCACTGTGGGCTCCTAGAGCACTGGGACAACAGGGCCTCGCTACCAAGCCTGGATAAGATTTTGTTCATCTGTGGCTCCTGTGCCTGGGCTGAGCAGTCTGGGCTGGGCCGGCAGAGGCAGGGCGGTGGACCAGGACCAGCTGGCAGAGCCGCTGAGCAGGGAGAAGTCTGTTCTTGCCACCTCCGATTTCCTTCCTCTGTGTTCTCTCTCGTTCTCTCTCTCTCTCTCTCTCTCTCTCTCTCTCTCTCTCTCTCTCTCTCTCTCTGTGGATTCTTGATCTGTAGTCCAGGTTGGTCCTGAATTCACTATGTAGCTGGGGCGGGCCTGGAACTCCTACAGCCCCCTCCTGCCTCAGCCTCCAGAGCTGGTATTCCAGTCTCAGCAGAGCTCTGCATGCACTGAACCCCTGAAAACTGAACATTCCAGATCCACACATCTGTGTGTGGAAGCATCCCAGAAGCACAAGCAGGAAGCGTTTATGACTTTCTTTCATTTGCCAGGAAGCAGAGGAAGGAGACAGAGAGAGCGCGAGAAAGGAAGGACACTTGGCGAGCAGGCCACCTCTGCCTGCCGCCTCATACACACACGCGCACGTGCACACACACACACACACACAATGGCTCTGCTTTGGGTGTGTCACCTAGCCCCATGCAAGTCATTTCCTTCTCCTGGCTCTTTCTCCTCCTCCTTCTTTTTTGAGGCAGGGTCTTGATAAGTCTTTGTTACCCAGGCTGGGCTCAAGGTTGAAATCCTCTTGCCTCAGCCTCCTAGAGTGCTGGGGTAGAGGGCTTGCGATGCCAGGCTCACACATGTTCTGTTCTTAATGTCAAAGATGGATGAAAACAGCCTGGGAGCCCGCAGTCCCCTCGTGAAGGGCCAGCCTGGCCCCACCCACCGCATTCCCAGAACCCCAGCACCCTGGTCCCTCCTGTGGCATGTTTGGCACTGTAGTCATCTCTGCCTTATTTACTTCCCAGCCTCCTGCTCAGTTCTTTGTTACAAACGCCAGAAACCTGGAATTGGAGCTGAACCCACATGGTGACAATTTATTATAATACTGGACTCTAACCAGAGGCTTTGCACTTGGCTCTGTCCCCAGACCACTTTTATTATTTTTGATTCTGAGATGGGGGTCTTGCTAAGTCACTAAGTGGCCCAGGCTGGGCTGGAAATTGTGATCCTCCTGCCTCAGCCTCCCAGAGTGCTGGGATGGCAGATATGCACCGCTACGTCCTGAATAATCCTTTATTTTTTCAAAAGAGCCAGGCCCAGTGATGCAGGCCCACCATCCCAGCACTCTGGGAGGCTGAGGCAGGAGGATCACAGGTTCAAGCCCAGCCTGGACATCTTAGCAACTTGGGAAGATCATCTCAAAGAATAAGAAACAGAACCAAAAAGCTTTCCCGGGCAGCACACATCTGGAAACAGGCAGATAACTCACGTGGCCACGGTGGCCCGTGGGGTTCAGTGTCTGTGGGAATGTGGTGAAGCCTCAAGGTGTTGTGCTTCCTTGTGGGCTCTGGGCCCTGGCGTCACCCCCACATGGAGGGTACTTGCGCCCGCTGCCCGCCACCTGCCACCTGCCAGCCCAGTCCCTTCGGGCCATCTCTGCATAGTTCCAAATTCCATTCTGATCATTAGTTTTCATCTTGTGCGGCTTTTGCTTTCTCCCACACAATTTTTGTACAATTCTTGATGACTTTTAGGACACTTCTTTGAAAAAATATTTTTGTGTTCTTCTACTTCCTGCCTTTTCTCCCCAGTTTGTAGAAGGACAATCTACTGTCTGCACCATCTGGCCATCGGCTCAGGACAAGAGCAATCAGTGATAAGGGCTTCCTTATTCTTTGGTCCAGATATTTGGGCCGGAATCCAAAGACTTAGGAAGCCAGTCTATCACGCAGGCCTGTCATCCCAGCACTGTGGGAGGCTGAGGCAGAGGATCGCTAGGTCAAGCCCAACCTGGGCAACTTAGTGACTTAGCAAGTGCCTGTTTCAAAATAGAAAAGATTGCCTAAAATTAGCTGGGGGTGGTGATGCACACCCATAATACCAGCAGTCAGGAGGATGAGGCAGGAGGATTGCTGTGAATTCAAGGCTTGCCTGGGCTACATAGTGAGACTGGTCTAAAAAAAAAGGAAGGGAGGCTGATATAGCACAGTGTGAAAGCCCTAAATTCAGCCCCCAGTTCTGTTAAAACAAAAAGTTGCTTTTAGAGATTTCTTAATTATTAAAGGAAAGGCCCTTGACATTGGAAAAGTTCCATCCAATATGGTTTTGTTTTGTTTTGTTTTTGGGACAGTGTTTTTCTCTGCAGTCCGGGCTGGTCCTAAACTCACTATGGAGCCCAGGCTGGTTGTGAACTCTTAGCAATCCTCCTGCCTCGGCCTCCCAAGTGCTGGCATGACAGGTGAGTGCCACCACGCCGGCTCCACCCAGGTGCCTTTTATGAAGCCCTGTTTCTCTGCATACCTTTTGGTATGCTTGGAATGGAGGTGCGCAGGCAGAGCCCTCAAGCAGCAGTGGGCAGCAGGGCTGGGAAGCATGAGGATCCCATCAGGAACATGAGCCGGTATCAAGGCCCTGGCACGGCACACCTGGGCATGCAGGAGACCCCGCTTCTGCCCAGAGGTCCCTCCCCCACAGCCCTGGCCTCCTAGCTGTGAGACAGAGGCCAGGGAGGCACGGGGCCTTCCTTCCTTCATGCTCCTCTCTGACGGCACTTTCCCAAGTGGTATTAATAACCATCAAAATTTCAAAAACATAACTGGACATGTCTGCGTCCTTGCCACTGTTGCTGGGTTCATGTCTCAGGGAATGCCCCACCCACGTGAGGGCCCCAGGGCACGGGCTTCTCACGGCTGTCTTCATGGTCTTCCAGATGCCAAAATGTGAGTGCTACTTTGTGTACATGTACCACTAGGGATGCGATCCAGGGCGTCCACCCTGAGCGACAACCCCGGTTTCTTTTAGTTTTGATTTTGAAACAGGGTCTTGTTACTTCCCAATGTTGCCCAAGCAGGGCTTGAACTTGCCACACTCCCACCTCAGGCTCCCATAGTGCTGGAATGACAGGCCTGCATCCTGGGCCTTGCTGTTCTGAGCCTCTGTGGGAGCCTGGAAGAGTCGAGGTGCTGACTGTTAGCATAGGGACATACCTGCAAGGGTGTGGGTCCACACATGGAGTTTCAAAGGTAAGATTCCTATGCCGGCATGGGAAATGAAAACACCTGTGGTGTTTTGTCAAGAAAGGGGAGTGCGGCTGAGCAGCACCAGAAATACTCTTCAGTTGTCCACGTGAGTCCCAGGTATGCTACGTGGAAGAGTCACTTAACCATTCCACTTGAGTTTTCTCACCTGTAAAGTGGGCATAGCCATGCTGTCTTGCAGCAACCCTGGAGATTTCCATCAAATGAGAATGCATTTAAAAACCTTTCAGGCGGGGGGTCATTCAGTGAATAACTATGTCTAGGAATGATTCCATCACAGCACCTACAGAGACCGGAAGAAGAGGAAGAGGAAATTGTCGGAGAGTAAAAGGCGGGGGAGGGACAGACACTGAGTCACACAGGTTGTTCGTGTCCAAGCAGTGACACAGCCTCAAGTTTCTAGGAAGCAAAGGACTTAGGTAAGGAAATCTCAGTGCAAGGACTGGAAAACAAGGCTACGCTGGGAAGACAGTGGGGACCGGCCCCTCGGGAGGCCCTGTCCAAGGTCCTCACCTGCCCTGTAGGCCCTGGGTGACAGGTCCAGCATTGATCCGGTGTCTGGGAATAGCAGGGCTTCCTGAAGCCTCTTGCTGCTCTCCTGACCAGGAAGTGCCATGGGGCGGGCACCCCACTGGATCCTAGTGACCTCTACTCTATGTGACAGAGGGACTGGGGCCAGGAAAGGACACCATCCTGGCCATGAGGAACTCTGCTCGGCTCCCACCTGTCTTGGAGATGCACAGAGGATGGAGACCCTGCACACAAATTCAGAAGTGGGAGCCCTTTCCACCTGGGCACACAGGGCATTACTAAGCCATCTGCAGGATGGCTTATTTTTTTTTATATTTGGAGACAGGGTCTCACTCTGTAGTCTAGGCTGATCCTGAACTCACCATGGAGCCCAGGCTGGCCTTCGACTCGCAGCAATCCTCCTGCCTCAGCCTCCTGAGCTCTGGGATTACAGGCATGTGCCACCACACCTGGATCATGTGATGCTAGGGAAACTGAATCCTGGGCCTTACACAGCAGAGCAAGCGCTCTCACCCTGAGCCGTGCCCTCAGCCCAGGGTAGCATTTCTTAAACATCCCATGTCCTTTTTGCTAGACTGGGGCTGATTTGGTGCAGACAGAGGAAGGGTGACCACAGAGGAACAGTGCCTTCTAACAAGTGTGGTGGAATTCTGTCCCCAGCCCCACTGGCCACTGATTGGAAGGAGTCACCTGTCCCCTGGGGCCTCTGTTCCTTATATGTTTAGATCATCTAGTAGTCAATCAGTCCTTCATTGCAGGTTCTGGTGGCACAGGTCTGGAATCCCAGCACTCTGGGAGACTGAGGCAGGAGGATAGCAAACTTGAACCCAGCCTGGGCAATTTATTGATTTAGTAAGACTTTGTCTTAAAATCAAAAATAAAAATGGGCTTGGGATGCAGCTCAGTGTGAAGCCCTGGGCTCAATCTCCAGTATCTAAAATTAAAATAATAATAATAATAGTAAGTTTTTAAAAATTACTCTCTTACCTTCAGGACTGACAGGATTGCATTACCCTCATATCACATACAAAGACAATGGCAGGCACACAGAAACAGAGGACTCTGTTATGTTGATTTCTAGTGTTACTATGGCTGGCCAGTGGAGATTCACCTAGGGATTCTGTAATGTGTATGCACAAGCGTGGGCAGCACTGGAATGGAACTCAAGGCTTTCATACTGAACTACAACCTCAAACCATTTTTTATCTTTTTTCTTGAGACACGATTTCTTTCGGTCCCCACATTGCCCAGGCCTGGCCTGAACTTATGATTCTCCTGTCTTGGCCTCCCAGAGTGCTGGAGTGACAGGCCTGGCTGATTTTGCATTTCTACAGCCTCAGAGTTCAGAGATACTAACGCAGGTGGGAAAGCCAGGGAATGCCACAGACACCTCACTTCGTAAGATGGAGCTCAAGCTACTACACCACTGACAACTGCCCTTCCTCCCAGTGCCTTTCCGAGCAGTCTCACCTTCCTGTGGTTGCCAGTCACGGAGGGTTCTTACCCTCAATTCAAACAGAAATCAAGACCAGGCAAAAGGTCTGCAGTTTTAACAGCCTTGAGCAGCATGAGAAAAGCTCAGTGGTTTATTTTCAGAATTTATCCCAGGGTAGCAACCACAAGGCCACACATTCTCAGAAAGTCCCTAAGGCAACAAAAAAGTAGACGTAAGTCAGAGAAAGAGCAGCTGGTTATGTTCTGTGAGGCACGGGTTATGGGGCATGAGATGGCATCCTTAGGGGGACGGGGGCCAACAGTGGAAGGTCGCACCATTCTGCGTTCTTGATAAATGAAAACGTAAATAGGGAACGGGACCAAGGCATAAAATG
Source organism: Ctenodactylus gundi (assembly GCA_004027205.1). Classification (NCBI taxonomy): domain Eukaryota; kingdom Metazoa; phylum Chordata; class Mammalia; order Rodentia; family Ctenodactylidae; genus Ctenodactylus; species Ctenodactylus gundi. Next base: position 115,906 of record PVKB01001742.1, read on the forward strand.
TAGGCCTCTCTAGGAGAAAGCAGCCATGGTGGGCAGCCAGGGGGGACTGGACGGGGGCTTACAGAGGGTGCCCGCCTGCCCTGATCAGGCACTCCTTCTGGGAAGAATTAAAAGCCCGCTTCGTGCCTCTGAGTCCACGCTTTGCTTTTGGAGGAATGAGTTTACATCTCTTTGGCGTGGTTGCCAGCAGCCCTCAGCTCTCAGGAGCAGCCGCCCCCTGCCCACACCTCAGGGTGGAGCCTGCAGATGCCCCCTGCAAGTCCCCACCGCTCTCCCCTCTCTGGCTGTGAGCTGCCCTCGGGCTCACCAGCCCGCTGCTGGCTGCTTTGGTGCCAGTGGCTGCAGTGACAAGCTCTCCTTGCCCAAGCTCTGCCCACTCCGTATGAGACGGGAGCCACTCACCAGCAAAGGGCCATCCCAGGGCAGCACAAGGGGACCTAGCCCACGGGCCGAGGACAGGGGTGCACGTGTCCCACTGCAGCTCCTCGGAGGAGAACTTTGCCTCGGCAATGAGGGTGGAGTGGAGCCAAGCTCCACCTCCTGCCAATCAGCAGCGGCCGTGGAAGCTGATAGGCGCGTGTCGGCAGGGGGCGGGCTCCTCGCTGCTCCCCTCTCCTGGGCTGTGCCCGCCTGGTCCTTCCCCGACTGTGGAGCGCAGTCTGGGGCTGGTACAAGGCTATGGCAAGGTTGTTTATCTAGGTGGAAGGGCAGGCTCACACACACTCTGTCTGGTCGCGGGTGGGGTGTGTCTCCGGGCAGACCCACAGGCGGCTGGACGCAAAGAGGCGAGTCGCACGGGAAAGGCAGGGGGGCGGGCCCTGCCTCCTGGAGCAGCCACGGCACACCTGGTGTGCCACCTGTGAGGCGTTTGGGGCAGCCATACCACACATAAAAATTGAAAGATACCGCTTGGGCAGCATCCACCCTTGCCTCATGCCGACCCGGGCCGCAGGGTGACCTGTCCCTGCCTGGCTTGCCAGCTGCCGGGTGGCCCAGGCCTGGGGTCCGCGGGCCGCTCCCGGCGCCCTGCTGCTGTCCCTCCCGTGTAGTTCCCAGGCCCCTTTCCTAACCCGACTCCCACATTCTGTCCCTCCGCGCAGATTCCGTTCCATGGAAGGGGAGGCGGCCCTGCAGCACTGGGCACTGCGACTTCTGCCCCCGGCCCAGCCCCCACCCCCGCCGGGCCCTCCTTCCTACCCTGGAAAATATTTGAGGAATAGCTTGGGTGTCAGCCCACAGCACGCCTCTCCCAGCCGAGCCCAGGCTCACGCCCCGCCTGCCCTCGGGAGGCCAGGAGCGCTGGAAGATTCTGACCTCTGCCCCACACCCCCAGATACCCCTGGGAGGCCCGGCTATGTGCAGGGCTAGCGCGCTTCCCAGGTGATCAGGCTGTTTTGGAGAATAATTACTGTGGCAGATACAGCGAAGCCAAGCATTTCCTGGCCAAGGCTCAGAACCCATGGCAGACGCTGCGGGCATGAACAGCCCCACCACACGGCTGCAGAGCTCTTCAGTCACCAGCGAGAAGCGTCTGGACCGTCAAGTTCAGCTGCACCTGCTTTAGGGATGTGTGAAAGGCCCGGGGCCTAAACGAGCTGGTTCTGGTTATGGCCCGGTGGGTCGTGGAGGCGGGACTCTGGGGACTCACTAGTCCTCACTCCTCCTACCAGGCACCCCTGATCCTTCTGGCCACCACGGCCTGAGCATCACTGCTTCACACGCCCTCACTCCGTGTTGCTTTTATCTTGGAACAGCCAACCATGAACTGAAACAACCGAAACTGTGAGCCAGGTAATTTGTTTCACCCTTTAACCTGTGCATGTCAGGTGCTCAGTCTCAAAGAGAAAGCTGACAAATGTAATCCTCTAATAGATGGCCACAATATTAGAATGTCAGCTCCTTTGAAGCTTACCTTTTGGAAATGCATGATTTATTTTATTTATTTATTTATTTATTTATTTTTGATACAGGGTCTTATTCTATAGCCCAGGCTGGTCCTGAATTCACTATGGAGCCCAGGCTGGCCTTGGACTCACAGCAATTCTCCTGCCTCAGCCTTCCCAGTACTGGGATTACAGGAGTGCACCACCACGCCCAGTTTTTGTGGACCTGGGGAATCGAACTCAGGTACTTAGCTCTTGCTGACAAGCGCTTTAACTGCTGAGCTATTTCTCCAGCCCTAGATGGTTACAATAATGTCACCACATTGAAAGGCCTGAACTTGGAGTCACTAGCCTCTCTTTAGCAGGGAAGAGTAGCTAATCAGTCCTTCTAGGAAGATTTCCATCCCAACCTGGAAAACACAGACGTTTAAAGAATAAAGAAATGGTTTACTTGGAACACGACTGGGTGAGACCAGAAAAGTTGATGGGAAGAAGATGCCACTGTGTAGGTACCCATTCTCCAAGTGGAACAGTGTTTATTATATGTTGAACGCAGGTCATAACACAAAGTGATCACTATGGGAAGAAGATAAAAGCTCACCGACACCTTGTAGGGAATGACCCACGCAGGGCATGGATGCTGAACTCATTTCAGGAACTTTGAGTTTGTCCTCGTTCCTCCCCAGGTGGCTGCTCCAACTGAGCCAGACAGATTCCAACCTTCTGTTCTCAACACCCTTTGTTTACTTTATTCCATTTTTTTTTCCTTTCTTTTTTTTTGAAACAGGTCATTTCTCTGTAGTTCAGGCTGGTACTGAACTCACTGTACCCCCGGCTGGCCTTGAACTCACCTCAGCAATCCTCCTGCCTCAGCCTCCCGAGTGCTGGGGCCACGAGCATACACCCCCACCCTCAGTTTACATCTTATAATCTAAAGTTTCAGGTGACATTTCAACTCCAGGAATTTCTCCCTGATCTCATGTTTCACATGACAAGATTTCTGTTACCCGAAATCCACCATGGCCTGATAATATGAAATGGAAATATTCCATGGGCAGCATGAGATTCTTAAATGATCTTCACCCCAGGAAACTATTAGAATTAGTATTTATTTATTTATTTGTTTATTTATTTATGATACTGTGAATTGAACCCAGGGCCCTTGCATTGGCCTAGATCCCCTGCTCATTTTTACTTTATTATTTTTTTTTTTTTATTTTTGAATTAAGTTCTCACTAAGTCGCTAAGCTTCTCAGGATGGGCTTGAACTTGGGATTCTACTGCCTCAGCCTCCCAGAGTTCTGGAGTGACAGCCCTGTGCTACCCTGTGCTGGAAGATTCTATTTTAATCAGTTACTGCTGCTTGCTTTTGACTGTCTGTTGTTAATAAATTAAATTTTATCACTCACAGGCAAGTGTAGGAAAATGCCTGGTACACCTAGGCGTGGCGTTAGCTGTGGGTTAGGGCAGCTGCTGGGGCTCTTGCACTGTCGTCTGTGGATTGGGGGGTTCATGATGTACAGTTGTTAGGAGAATTATATATGGCAAAGAAAACTGCAGATACTTCTTATATATCATTGTTATTACCTGTGGTGCTGGTGACTGACCAGAGGGCCTTTGCTCTGAGCTACACCCCTAGCCCATTTTTATGGTTTATTTGAAACAGGGTCTTGCTGAGTCCCTAATTTGCCCAGCCTGAGTTTGAACTTGAGATCTTCCTGCCTCAGCCTCCCAGAGGGCTGGGCCCTTCACCACTGGGCCCTGCTTCCATGAATCATTACTTGTATTACAGAAATGATTTCCAAGATGAGAAAACTGAGATTTGAAGGGTGTAGAGTTTCCCACATGATTAGATACAGGTGCTGATGTCAGCTGACCCCAGCCCAGTTCCGGTGGGTGTGTGCCCACGGGTCATGTGGGACGCCACCAATGAACTATTTCTGTTTTTCCCAGGATGACAGGGCTTACGAAGTACAGACCAGAATCTTAGCTCTGAGAAGCTGAGGCAGGAGCGTTAGACATTCCAGCCCTGCCTGGGCAGCCTGGGGGATTTGGTAAGACCCTGTCTCTCAATCAAAAATACATAAAAATGGGCTGGGGATGGAGCTCAGTGGAAAGGCCTTGGGTTCCATCCCCAGGAGACACACACACACACACACACACACACACACAGACACCCTACAAAGAAAAATAATGCTTGGAGCATCTCAACACCCTTCAAAGCAAGCATTGGCTAGTCCAGGGAGACATCCAACATGTGCTCATTCTGTAGACTGTCTCCCTCTGGAAACTAAAGGAGGCCATCTGGGCCAGGTGCCTGTCATGGAGGGAGGGCCAGCTGCTGAAAGATGACCCGGAGGCGACCCGGATCGCGGTGGAGAGGGCTTTGTGGATCAAAGGCCCTGCCTCCCCAGCGGAGCAGCTGGGGGAGCTGTCGGAGCTGCAGCCAGGGAGGCCCTGCCACCAGAGCAGCCAGAGCACAAGCTCCATCAGGCTGTTCCTCCCAAGTCCACCGGATCAGGCTCCTGGGTGGTCTGCTTGGGCCTCTTGGGTTGGCCCTCAGCCCCTGCACTGGTCCCCACTCCGGCAGGAAGTGAGGTCAGAGCCAGGCAGGGAACAAAGCCTCCTCCCTCAGCTGAACCAGCCGGCCCCCTTCCAACCCTGGGGTCATTTCTAGAGAAAAGCTCTGAACCTGCTTTGAAGTAGCTTTAACCCGGGTTGCACTGGCTCCCCAAGTCACATCCTGGCCTCCAGGCAGAGGTTTTCTGGCAGTGGAGAAATGCATGTCTTTAAAAAGGCCTGCAACAGTAGGGCCCCCTGGCACAAGCCAGTCACCCCAGCACTCCGGTAGGCTGAGGCAGGAAGGTGGCAAGTTCGAGCTCAGTCTGGGCAATTTAGCAACCTAGTGAGACCCTGTGCTCAAATCAAAAATTAAAATAGGGGCTGGAGGCATAGTTCAGTCATTAGGCACCCTTGCTTGACAAGTGCTGGGCCTGGGCTTGATTCCTCAGGACCATACAGGCTGGGTGTGGCGGCCAGGACACACCTGTAGGAAATCACCAATATGTAGAAAACAAAGGCTGGCACGGGTAGGCCTGGCTTTAAAAAAATCTTTAAAAATAAAATAAAATGAAAATGGACTAGGGATGTATCTCAGTGTGAAGACACAGGTTTGATCTCCAGGACCACAAAAATGCACATATGTATATTTTTAAAATGTATATGTATATATAATATATATTCCACAGATTAGAAAGAAAAGTTATGAGATCCCAAATTTCTCTGACCAGCAAAGTCACTTGCTTAACAATAAGGAGGCCATACCTCAGTAATTCTAGCCATGGAAGCTCTTCAAAGCCAGAACATTCTCGATCTTGAAAAAATGTGCTGGAAATAAAAATCAGATGTCAGAAGCGAGAAACTTATGGCTTGTAAAGACAGGGTAGTAAATGGACAGCGATTTAAACATGGTGTCAAATCAGAAGACATATTTTGAGGAGAAAACCACTTCTGAATGCAAACTAGCCATGCCGAGCAATTATTGTTGAGTCATATTCATGTCCGGTGTGGTGGCACATGCCTGTCACCCCAGCACTAGGGAGGCTGAGTCAGGAGGACTGCTGTGAGTTCAAGGCCAGCTTGGGCTACATGAGTTCAGGACCAGCCTGAACTCCAAATCAAAGCAAAACAAAACAGTTTAATATATTTTTATACTCTTTTTATTTAAATTTTGAAGTTTCCAAGGAGAATAGTTACAAGTTTACTTACATCCCCAAATAAAGTACATAATTATAATAATAATCCTGGCCTTAGGGTATCTATTGTTTTTTGCTATTGCACTTTTCATATAAAAGTATTTTAACTTTTAACAAGGGTTGCTTCTCCTTTAGAAATCTGTAGCTATGACCTGGTTCCTGAGTCCTCATCTTGCTGCTGACCTATCTAGATGCACCTGACAACTTGTGACATTTACACGGTACTTAAATGAGATCCTGTGCTGTACAGAGTGAATACTCCTGACCTCAAAAACCCCAAATCCAACAATGTCTTAAAGTCAGAAACATTTTTCAAGTACCAGCATCATGTCACAAGTGGAAAACGTTATACCTGAGCCTGGTGTCACAGGCCTGTCACCCCGCACTCTGGGAGGCTGAGGCAGGAGGAGCACAAGTTCAAGCCCATCCGAGGCAACTCAGCAACTTAGTGAGACCCTGTCTCTAAATCAGTAATAAAAAGGCTCTGGGCTAGATCCCCTGTAAGAAAGAGAGAAAGATAGAAAGAAAGAAGGAAAGAAACACACCTGTTTTTCTGTAACTAGTCATGATCAAAATGTGGCCCAGTATATGCAACTTTTGTTTTATGTCTAAGATTATATGATATCAAATTTCCTTTGTGCTCTACTTATAATGTGCATGGGAAACAAATACATTTCATGTTTAGATTTGGGTTTCATCCCCACAGTATCTCATTATATCTATGTGAATATTTCAAAATTTGAACAAAATCTTTTTAAAAATTATTATTACTATTTTCGACAAGGTCTCACTCTGTAGTCCAGACTGGCCCTGAACTCACTATATAGCCCAAGCTGGCCTCCAACTCCCAGCAGTTGTGTGTACAAATACACATGTACATGAATAATCTTAAAACCCAGTACTCATTGTGGAGCATGGTGGCACATGCCTGTAGTCCAGCACTTGGGAGGCTGAGGCAGGGGGATTACCGTGAGTGTGAGGACAAGCCTGGACTACAGAGCGAGACCCTGTCTCAAAAACAAGTGAAAACACTCCACCTCTCATTTCCAAGTTTCCCCTTCTCCTCAGAGACGTGGTATTTTGGTGCCTCCGGAGCCGGTCAGCAGCCCGTGGGTGGGATGGCTTGTTGACATGCCTGGGCTGCACACACCCTCATTCTTGATGTCCCACGCCCTGCCCAGTGGTCACTTCATTCCGGAAGGGAGGGCCAGAACCCCAGTGTCCACATGGGTCCAGGGGAAGGGACAAAGAGCACCAGCCAGGCCAGGAATGAAAGGCGGTTCCAGCCACCGCCCCTCGTCCACTGTCCACCAGCCTCCCCGGGCTGCTGGCTGGGAACCCCAGGGCGCAGCTCAGAGCCTGGCGACCTCTCACAGGGCGTCTCTCTCCAGCACGGCAGCGCTGAGTTACGTGTGAATCCTAAGGCAGGCCCTGATCACCCATCTGGGGAAGGGACCAGGCAGGAGATACAGAATCTGAATTGCAAAAATTGCAAGACAAAGTGCGGATTTGTGAAAGGGTCTTCCTTGTGCTGGGCTAGGTGATACAGGCCGGTTATCCCAGCACCCAGGGAGGCTGAGTCAGGAGGACCACAAATTTGAGACCAGCTTGGCCTATTTGAGCTAAGGATGTAGCTCAGTGTGAAGGTCTTGGGATTGATCCTCAGTACCTCAGTACCAGAAAAAAAAAAAAAAGGAAAGAAAGAAAAGAAAAACATTTTCTCAGTTGACTCATGTGCTACAAAAATTGATCTGAAGTTTCTGGTCTACTTCAGGGAGTAACTTTGGTTTCATCCATGGATCTAGACATCGCAATTCCCTGAACAGTTTGCTTGGCACCGCCCACCCCCATCCCAAATAATTATCTAGACCACGCTTTTGCCTAAGTGTCGGTCCTAGGACTGAATGGTTGGTTGATGATTGACTAAATAGTTGATTTGCAGTACTGAGAATTGATCTGAGCTACATGCACCACCCCTTTTTATTGTTTGAAACAGGTTCTTCCACGTCACTGAGCTGCCCACGCTGGGCACACACTTGGGATCCTCCTGCATCGGCCTCCCAGAATGCTGGGATGATCTCTTCAATGCTGATCTTTTTCACGTCCCTGTGCTCTCCTGCCGGGCCTCTGCAGACCCCTTCAGGCTCCCAGAACTGCAAACTTTTTACCTTTTCTGTCTCTCTCTGTCATTTTTTCCTGTTGTTCAGTGTACAGCTGGCTAAAAGCCGCAAGCCCTACTCACCTGAGCACTGAGGGCTTTGAGACCCCTCCCTCAGAGTAAGTTGGCATCGCCCTTAATCTCAGTCTCTGGCTAGGTGATCCTGTCTAAGTTACTCTGCCCAGGGCTGTCGCCTTTCTCCAACTCCGGGTAAGAACTTTTATTAGCTCACTTGAGCAGATAGCCGAGAAGGCACAAGTAAGAGGGGCGCTGGGCCGACAGCTGGTGGCCAAGATGACCGATGGTGGGGCCGTGATATCCACTGCCAAGGGGCCACGCGGGCGAGGTCTTCAGACACGCTTGGCTGCGCCCGGGAGGCCGGTGCCCCGAAAGGAAGTCGCGGGCCCTGTGCAGTGCTGCTTTGGTACAACACACAGCCGCGCCACCACGGTGCTGGGGGGTCCCCATCCAGCATAGTGTCGCGACTGTCATCATCAGAGAGCTGAGCGTGCACGCCAGCTGCCTGCCAGCTGCCCGGAAGACGAGCCTCTCCTCTGAGGATTGCCCACATCTGCCCCAGGACTCTGACACCCTCCTCACCGTAAGCGACCCCCGGATGGCAGCGGGATCCTGTGACGGGTACGCGCTGGCCCCTCGGAGGGCAGAGACGCCAAACGAAGCAAACAGGGAGGCACAAAGCCGAGACCCCACCGCGATGGGACTGAGGAACTGCTTCCTTTGTGCGGTAGCTCTGGTTTTACCTTGCCCAGCCCAGTGGTGAGGGCCTGGTATCCCGGCACTCTGGGAGGCTGAGGCAGCCCATCCCAGGCATCCACAGATAGAGCAAGAGCTTGTCTCAAAATGAAAAATAGAAAATGGGCTGGGGATGGAGCTCCTTGGGGAGGTCCTGGCTTGGATCGCTAGGACCAGAAAAAATATTTTATAGCTCACCCCACCCCCTTGGCCGTTAGGAAGCAGAAAGTCAAACATTGGCTCTGATTTCTCCAGAGCACAAGGAAACAGCCTGTGGTTCTGCGGAGAGCCTTTCTACAGCCTGCGATGCTTTCCTGCTCCACGCTTCAGCATAGCCTGTAACCCAAATGGTCAGCTTCGCCAGTTTGTTTTCGATGCAAGGACATCATGAGTTAGACGCTCAAAAAGTAAAACCTGCAGGTGAATCTCTGCACTGAAGGTAAAAATGGTGCAAACTGGGCCTGGTGGCACACGCCTGGAATCCCAGCACTCTGGGAGGCTGAGGCAGGAGGACCACAAGTTCAAGTTCAGCCTGGGCAGCTTAGCAGCTTGGTGAGACCTGTTGTCTCAAAATCAGAAATAAAATAAGCTGTGGACGTGGGTCGGTAGGATGTGGGCTCAAATGTCAGCATCTCGTTGGCATGGTGACACAAGCCTGCAATCCGAGCACTTGGGAGGCTGAGGCAGGAGGACTGCAGTGAATCTGAGGCCAGCCTGGACTATGTAAGTTTAGGACCAGCCTAGACTAGAGTGAGATACTGTATCAAAAAAAAGTGTAAGCTTTTTTCTTTAATATATCTTTTTCTAGGCTTTGACAACTCTCGAAGTATTTTTATCCAATATATTTTGTTAAGTTCAATCCATGCCAACCAATTATAGATAAATTATTTAGCTTTCAAAACAACCCCTTTAATGGATTTCGTTATTTACATATTCAAATGATGGTCCTGAGATTGAATAGTATTAAATCATTTGTCAAATTCGTAGTTGGACATTAAGAGCCGGGCGTGGGGGCATAACAGACCTGCCATCCCTGCACTCTGGGACGCTGAAGCAGGAGGATCACAAGCAAAAATGATCCAAGGATGTAGCTCAGTGTGTAGGCCCTGGGCTCAATCTCTACCACTATAAGAAAGAAAGAAAGAAAGAAAGAAAGAAAGAAAGAAAGAAAGAAAGAAAGAAAGAAAGAGAAAGAAAGAATAAAGAATAAAAATAAACAGAAAGAAGTTAGAAAAAAGAATTGAGGGTTGAGGATGGGTCCTAGAATCTCCTGCCACCAGCCCCCGTGTTCTGGGCCGTTCCATCAAATTACCCTGTTTCTGCCTAAGCATGTTTGCCGCTCCAGGTGGATGGAAGCTCAGCCGCCTGGCGAGTCGCCAGAACCCAGGGACCGGGCCCTCGGTGTGGAGTTCTGAGCAGCTGTTGTGGGGAGCGGATCGGAAAGGAGGCTAGGAGGCTCCGTTTCTTCCTTGGAAAGGGCGGGGCTCACTCACAGGCCCGCAGCACCCCAGGAAGCCCAGGGCATGGGCGTGCAGCCCGGGGGACTCAAGCTACCACAGCAACAAAGACGATGAGGCCAAGGAGTTGGCGAGGGCGTTGGTGGCGGCCCAGGGGGCAGAACCCCAGCGCCAAGAGCAGGCGGACCGCAAGGCCACGGCAGGTGGGGCGCAAGGCTCTATCGCAGCCTCGGGGAGGCCGAAGCAGGAGGCTGCCAGGTCCCAGCCCCGCCTGGGCAGCTCGGCGACTTAGACAGACAGTCTCAAAAACAAAACTGAAAACTAGGCTGGAGATGGCACTCAGTGTGACTGCCCTCAAGTCAACTCTCCACAGTCAACCAAGACCCCTTCAGGGCGGGATTGTGGGAAAGGACCTCCACGCAAGAGCTTCCGGGCCTCATCCTCCTAAAACGGCTCTCACAGACCACGCCCTTCTCCAGAAGCAGCCTCCTTTCTGCGCGTGATGTGTTACCTTCTGAGAGGATACCCCCACTCCGCCTGGGTGACGCCTCAACTGAGAGAAATCAATACTCGGGAAAGGAATCCTCTGGTTTACTTAGTTTCTATTTATAGAAGTGGTGCCTGTGACCACTGCTTCGCCCTTGCAGAACCAGGCTTATCTATAACCCACAGTGCATGACTGAAGGCTAACCTCCGCGCACCCCTTTTTCTCTTTTGCTTCTCCTGAGACAGGGTCTCACTCTGCAGTCTAGGCTGGTGCAGAGCTCACTGTGTAACCCAGTCTGGCTTCGAGTTCACTGCAACCCTCCTGCCTCAGCCTCCCCAGTGCTGGGATTGCAGCTGTGTACCTTTTATGTGGTGCTTGGGGAGCACACCCAGGGCGTGGTGCATGCTGGGTGCCCCGGCCTTGCCTGCCTTTCTTGTGTGCTCTTTTTTGTAACCACTGACGGCTGAGGCAGCGCTGTGAGGGCCACGTGGGCTCGGCCAGCCTGCTGCCCACCCTTCAGGGGAGTTCTCACCCCCCCACCCCCCACCCCCACCGCAGAGTTTGCCCCAGCCTGCTCCATGGGCCCTTGACTATTTGCCATTAGATGGCCAGATAACGTGATGGCGACCGCAGTGAACTTGCTGCTCAGCCCCTCCCTTCTGCTGGCAGAGAGTCCCCATCACTCGCCAGCGGTGGCCGCAGCTGGTCTGAGACCCCAGGGCTCTAGCCGAGGGCCAGACGGAGCTGAGCAGGCCGGGTGGGCATTTGCGGGGAGAGGCTGCACTAGAGGGGGCTGATCCCGGCCGTGGGAGGGAGGAGGTGCGTCAAGGCCGGGTGGCGGGTGGCCCCGGTGCTCAGCAAGGAGGTGGGCGCCCTGTGGGTTCAAATGTCAGCATCTCGTTGGCTAGGCATGGTGACACATGCCTGTAATCCAAGCACTTGGGAGGCTGAGGCAGGAGGATTGCAGTGAATCTGAGACCAGCCTTGACTAGGCACCCTGATCCCTGGGTAAGGGACCAGGCACAGTGTACAGGGTCCTGCTAAATTGCTAAGTTGTCCAAACTGGGCTGGAACTTGGGATCCTCCTGCCTCAGCCTCCCAGAATGCCGAAACAGGCCTGTACTACTGGCCCGGCTACACGCTCTACTCAGGGAAAGCTCTTTCTCCCCTCACATATCTCCCCACCACCTCTGGTCCTGTGCTTTTATTGGAAGGAGACCAAGGCTCTGCTTGGTGCTAGGAGAACGTTCCAAGGGGGTGCTGCATCTGTTATGCCGGACTGATGCTGACACCCCTCTTATGATGCACGAGGGTCTGGGGATCCTCAGCCCCAGGCTACAAACCAGTACTACTTAGTGTCCTAGTGGGTGCTGAGCAGTGGCCAACACACAAAGCATCACCTATACCTGCTGTTTCTCATCTTCGGCATGACCACCTGCGATCTACCTCTGGTCATGCCAGTGGAGGCCTTGGGTGGTGTGGGAGCCTGCATCTCTGGTGAACTACGCACCTGTGCGCATGGGGGACAGGGCTGTGGGCTCCTTGTGAGACCCCACACCAGGTGACCGGAGGTGGAGCTGAGGGGTCTCTGTCACTGTCTCGCTGCCAGGACACAGCGGCTGACATCCCAGCGTCAGGGAGGTGGGTTTATTTTAGCACACAGTTCAGAGGTATCAGCCAGGGAGAGGCGAGGACCGCCACCCTCCCCCGACCGCGGGGAGCAGTGAGAAGCCGGACCAAGGGCTCCCACTGTGGAGACCCCATGGGTGGCCCCAGTTGATCCAGCGAAGCACCCAACCAATCATCTACCGGTGCCTGAGGAGGCTGCGGGGGCCCATTCCAGACCCACACCCTACCAGGCCTTGGTGCCAGTGACCCCCAACCCTGGTGTGGAGAAATTGTCTCTTGTGACACGTGCCCGGTGTGGACACCCTGGGGACCCCTGCCATTCCCCTCAGCTCTGGGGTCCTCCTCGGAGCCCCGAGCCTTCCCCTCCCCACCAGGCTCCCCTGCACAAAGCTGAGGATTGAACCCAAGGCTGGGACAAGCAGAAGCCTCTGGTTTGATTTCTGCTCCTTTCTTTGTTTTTTGTTCAAATTTTCACTCCAGAGTCATATTCAAGGAAAGGACTTTAATTTCTTGCTTGTAATAAGAAGTGCAGTTGAAAAACAACGGAAGTATAATGGGGCTGTGGGTAGCTTGGCAGTTGGCGTACGTTCCTTCCATGCCCAAGGCCCTGGGTTCAGCTCCTCAGCACCATGCAAAAATCAGCTGGGCGTGGTGGCACAGGCCTGTAATCCTAGCACTCGAGAGGCTGAGGCAGGAGGATTGTTGTGAGTTTGTGGCCTGCCTGGGCTCCATGGTGAGCTCAGGACCAGCCTGGACTACAGTAGTCTCAAGAAATAAATAATTAAAATGAAAAAAAGAGGAAAGAAAGTGTGTGCAGTAGGGGGAGAGATTTGTGAGGCAGGGGCTTTAGATTCCGTGTTAAGGAGAGACAAGATCCTCACTGAACACACAGCTGCCACCTGCCGTGTCCTTCCTGGCAGCTAAGCCAGCAAGCTCCTGGGTCCCCCGTTCTTTGGAGATGCCCCGGATGGCTTCCCTATCTTCCCTGCTGCCACATCTCCTGGCTTACACGTGGGCTTTTTTCTTTTCTTTCTCTCTCTCTCCCTTTCTTTCTTTCTTTTTAATGTTTGATTCAAAGACAGGGTCTTGCTATGTTGAGAACTCGAGACCCTCCTTCAGCCTCTGAGTGTGGGATGACAGGCATTGCCGCTACACCTTGAAAATTTTACAAGTGTGTTTTTCTTTGTGTCCCGTGTGGTTTGCAGCCTTCCCACCTTGGGTGGCAGGGGTGGGCACGGAGTGGCCCGCGGGCATCATTGCAGGAAGGAGCCTTCCCAGGGCTGGGTGGGAAGGAGACAGGGCTGGGGTCCTCGGTCCCTGCACCTTGGGACCTGGCCTGCCTATCTGCCGGCTTACCGGGTATTTACGGGAGCTGTGAGGATTGAAGTGAGTTATTAAGAGAGTAGCAATTAGGGGGCTCCGCCCTGCCTCCCGATTGTAAGTTTCCTGTCTCAGGAAGCACATGAGGGGCAGAAAAGCAGAGGAGCAGGAAGAAGGCACTCTGGGTCCCTGCTGTGACCCGTCTGTCTCTCCCTCCCTCTCTCTCTCTCCCCCTCTTCCCCCTCTTTTTCTTCTTTTCTGTCATACTGAGGATCAACCCCAGGGCCTCCACACTGAGCTCCATCCCCAGTCCATTTTTATTTTTGATTTTGAGACAGTCTCACTATGTTAGTTACTCAGTTGCCTAAGCTGAGTTTGAACTTGTATTCCTCCTGCCTCAGCCTCCCAGAGTATGGGGATGCCAGGCCTGTGTCGCTGGTCCCAGCTTCATGCTTGATCCTTTTGGGAGGATCTTGGCTCAGCTGGTAAAGCCCCTTGGGTGTCTGTCATCCGCCTCTTCAGTTGGAGCTGGGGTAGACACTGCCTGAGACCTCAGTCCCTTGGTCTAGGCTGCAGCGGCCTGCTGGTGACTCCCAGCTGCTGTCCCTGAGCGCTGTTCCGACGCCACCCGGCCTGGTGTCCATGCAAAACCACAGCTCTCACCTCAAAGAGAGTAAGAGTCAGATTAGTCTGGAGCTAAATGTGTGTGGCCAGCAACCCAGAAACATGAATGGGGCTTCCCCAAATTCCACATCCAGCAAATTAGCGGTTACATGAAGCAGTTATAAGCGCAGAACAGGAGAAAGTCATAAATCAGAGCACCCTTTAAAAGCACCGGTGGGGTGACCCGCTCGGGACCCATCCAGGAGGGGGGAGCTCTTACCTTCCTGGGCCTCGTTTCTAAATAAAGACCTCATATTCTACACCTTGAAAATAAGTAATTCGCTTATGGAAGCGTGGTGACAGTGTCACCCCGAAGCAGGCAGCTCTGCCGCCGGCCTCAGGTGCCATCTGGGGACCTTCTCAGCTGCCGGGTTGGGGGACGCTGGGGGATGCTTTTACGTTTCAGAAGCATTGCTTGGTGATCACAGGAGCAGTGCATCTGGCAGGGAGCAGGAGGGCCGGCGGGCCCCTGCTGTGAGGCAGCTGCTCTCCCCACTGATCTCACCTATCAGTCCACCTGCACAATCCTGATGCGGGCCTGGCGGCTCTTTCTGGGAACTTCCTTTCACACTTGAGAGCCCTCTGTCAGCATCTTGTTCTACTGGAACCACTGCTTTAGTTAGGTGTGGTGGGACACGCACTCAGCAGGCTGAGGCAGGAGGATTTCCGTGAGTTCAGTAATGGCCTGGAATACAAAATGACATGCTGTCTCAAAAACAAAACAAAACAGAGAGAGAGAGAGAGAGAGAGAGAGAGAGAGAGAGAGAGAGAGAGAGAGAGAGAAGAGTCCCATGAAGGATTTAGGCAAAGCTTTTCTTGTCGTTGGCATTCAGTAAGCATCTGTATTCCCGTTGTTCATTTCGTATGCTTCTGCTACCCAGACGGCAGTTCGAAGGTGCCTTCCCCAAGTGGTTACTTTAGTTTGAATGTTTATCCCCCTAATGTTCATTCGGTCTTTGATTGAAGGCAGGTATACGGAGATCGTCGGGGCATCAGACTCTCACCAGGAACATGCACCCTCCCGTGAACTGCGCCTCCGAAGTGGGATGGAGGCTGCACACTCCTTGGGATAACCCAGTGTCGCACACGAGCTGAGGCCAGGACACCAGGGCCATCCTCTTGGCCCATCCACCGTCCTCTGTGACACCTGCCTGAAAGGTTGGGGTTCTCTGTCCTGGACAGTGTGGGCCATCCCCATTTGGGGGAAAATGCCAGTACTCCCTGAAAACAAATTTCAGTGGATTAGGGGAGGATTTGAAAAGAGACAAAAATGAGAAAACAAGGGATCAAATAGACTTAAGAAAAGGGAAGGGCTCTGTTGCTGTAGAACAGAGATTTTGCAAAAGGAAGTCGCAAATTCACTATGAAATGAGATTGGGTTGAGAAGTGGTTTTGCTGCAGAGCAGGGGCTTTGGCTCCGAGTGAGTCCGCGGGCTATATTTGGATAAATACAAGCAGATGTGTTTGAGATAAACCCGAGAGGCTCAGGAGCAGGAGCTGGTTTGGAGATGAGTCATCTTCCCTCGATCCCTCCGAGCCTCTTGGCTTGCCTGGCTGAGGTCTGCGTTTTGGGAGCCGGGCTGGGCCCTCCCTGACTTCCACGAGCCTGGTGGCTATCAGTGAGGTAAGGGCCCAGTTCACCTCCGCATCTCCCTTGGCTCTGAATCAAATAAATCGTTAAGGAGGAGGCTTCCTCCCCCTGGGATCTGGCCCAGGGCCTTCCTACTGCGTTACCTCCCCAGCCCATTTTAAATTTTCATTGTGAGACCCAGTCTCACCAGTTTGCTAAGTTGCTAGGCCAGGGCTGGAACTTGTGCTCCTCCTGCCTCAGCTTCCCAGAGCGCTGCGCTGACAGGAGTCACCTGGCCTGCTTAAAGCTGATTCACTTTTCCAACTCTATTTTATAGAAATCTCATGAACAGTCAAGGAATTTGTTTCAAAAATCCAGAAGAAATGAAAGAGAATTGAACGGCCAACCTAGGCCTCTGACCTCATGGCTCCTGGAGCGACAGGGCAGAAGCACAGGGGCTCGCGTGTGATCGGCGTGGGCCGTGTCCTCATGAGAATCGCAGGCTGGGGGCTGTTTTCGGCTCTGCGCTGGTCCTGCCAGATGAACAACATCGGTATCTGGGTATTTTATTTTTGAACTGGAAGGAAGGTAGTCAATCAGTCAATCTTTTCTTTTTGTTTATTTTAAATACTTGCCCTTGAAGATAGTTTGGTGTTGTGTACTGTCTCCAAAACCCAGGAAGGGACCTGGGTGCGGTGGCGCAGGCCTGTCATCCCAGCCTACCAGGGAGGCCGAGGCGGGAGGATTTCAAGTCCAAGCTAGGCCTAGAGTTAACGACTTAGTAGACTTTGCCTCAAAATCAAAACTAAAAACATGGACTGTGGATAGAGAGGTCAGAGGGAAGTTCCTGGGTTGAATCCCTAGTATCACTAAAGAAAAAAAAAAGAAAGAAAGAAAGAAAGAAAGAAAGAAAGAAAGAAAGAAAGAGAAAGGCAGGGAAGGTGGGGGCCAGCTTCCCCTCCCCCCTCCTCCGTCCCATCGGGCACATGGGTGGCAACTTTGTTCTTGGTTGGGAGAGCATCGAAGCCAATGCAGAACTATGCGAGGCATTTTAGCATTTTAGCAAATCCTGGAACTTGGATCTTGCATTTGTAATAATTCAGGGAAAATCTAACAAAGTCTATTATTGTCTCAGTGTGGCAGACCCAGTGGCTCACAGCTATCAGTTCTTGCTACAATGGCTACGTGCTGTGGGTGCAGAGTCCGCCCACGGCCCACTCCCGACCAGCTGCACGCTACCAGCCTGCGTCAGGCCTGTACCGGGCTGCGCGTTCTCGTCCCCACTGCTGGGGATTGACACTTGACATTTTTTATTTATTTTTTTTTTTGACACAGGCTCCCCTTCAGGTGCTAAGTTATTCCAGCTGGGTTTGAATTTGTGATTCTCCTGTCTCAGCCTCCCAGAGTGCTAGAATGACAGGTCGGCACCATTGTGTCGGGCTATAATGGTTTTAAAAAATATTTTGGACTTGCTATGCAAAGTTGTTCTCTCTCTCTCTCTCTCTCTCTCTCTCTCTCTTCTTTTGACAAGGTCTTCCTTAGTAGGTTAGGCTGGCCTTGAACTCACAACCCCCACATGCTAGGATTTCAGGTGTGCTCCACCGTGTCCAGCTGTTTTATGGTGCCCGGGGCCAAACCAAGGGCCAGTGCATGCTGGGCAAGTGCTCAAGCCTCTGATTTATGCTCCAGCCCTATATAATGTTTTCTATGATCTCTGCGGTGATTTCAGAAATTATAGCAATTTAAAAATGCATATGGGGGTGTTTAAAAAAGTCACCTGATAGTATTCAGAGAGTATTTTACAGTGCATATGTGTGTTTCAAAATTGCTGGTGCTCTTGTGATATGGATCGTTTTATGAGGTTCTGACCAGAGAAGAGAACACTGGACTCCGCTAGGGTGTGGAGCTGTCCCTTTGAATTCACTGACCTGGCTTTTATATTATTATGAAAGTTATCATCCTGGGAGGTGACTTCTCTTCTGCCCCCTTAAAACTGGTTTTGTAATTATGTTCCTCTTTGTTCTGGCACGAGCTGCTTTGGGACTAGTTGCCACCACCACAAAACGAAGAGCTGGACGTCAAGGGCCGCAATGCCCACTCACCAGCGACCTAATTTATAGCTATGGACCAGAGGAAGGGCGGCCGGGGAGACCTCAGAAACAAGGCAGTTCCTCCGGGGATGTGACTTCCTTCTGCCCCTCTGTTAGTGTGGAGAGATAGAAGCCATTCTGTTTTGTGTTGTGTTATTTGCGGTACTGAGGACAGAGCCCAGGACCTTCCTGCTGAGCTCTACCCCTGGCCCATTTTTACTTTTAATTTTTGAAACAGGGTCTCATGAGGTCGCTCAGTGGCTGTGGTTGAACTTGCAGGCATCTTGGCTTTGGCTTTCTGAGACGCTAGGTAGAAGACTCCGAAAAAGTCATCCCGCACCTGGACTCTGACCCCTGCAACTATGAAATGATCCCCGGCGACTATCCACGGGCACAGGCCACAGGCTTGTCATCCAGCACTCGGGAGGCCGAGGCAGGAGGATTGCAAGGTCCAGCCCAGCGTGGGCAATCCAGCGGCTCAGAGGGACCCTGTGTCAAAATCAAAACTGTGCTGGGGATGCTCAGTGTGCAGGCCCCAGGCTCGGCTGCCAGCACTACAAAGCAGTAAGTGTGTTTGGTCAAGCCACTTGCTGTGTAAGCTGCTAAATTTGTTGTAATCTGTCACAACAGTAGCAGAAAACCAATATATACAATTTGATAGTTGAATAGTGGACACACACACACACACACACACACACACACACGTACACGATTTTCCGTCTCCATGCAGCCAATGAAACACGCCTGGGGTCCTATCTACTTCCCTTCTCCTAATACAATTCTAAGATTCCCTTTCACTTTCGTGTCCCTTTAGCTCCCAGAGTCCTGGAGGCTGCAGTCCCTCAGGATGGACAATATGGCAGCCGTGGGTGTCTCCCAAAGGAAACATGTTAGTCTTAATGGCTAATTTTTATGGACATACCCAGGCCATTTTTGACTCAGGATGTACCTAATGCCAAGTTGCCGAGGGCTTATGGGGAGGAAGGTGCCGTAGAGAGAGAAGTGGGGACCTCAAGAGGTGAGGCTCCTCTGTCGAATGCTGTAGGACGAGTACATGCCATCGCACAGTGACAGCCCGTGTCCCCGCAAGGCCTGCAGGGACTCCTTTTCTGTGCCATGCTGGGGTCCACCCTGGGGCCTTCTCTCTCAGCTGCAGCCCAGCCTGTTGTTATTGTTTATTTGACACAGAGTCTTGCTAAGTCGCGAGGTTCCACCTTGGGATCCTCCTGCCTCAGTCTCCCGAAGGGCTGGGGTGACAGGCTGTGCTGTGGGCTGAACTCAACAGTGAACTCTAAGGAACACTGAGAACTGCAGGAAGACAGTGCCCACGCAGGAAGAAGTCCGTGGGGATTTGTACTGTCCCTTGATTTTATAGGCAGCCTTGAGCCGCTTAAAAATAAAGTCTATTTCGAAAAGAAGAAGAAATGAGTGATGGTGACACTGGGCTATCAACTTGACCAGCTTGGGATCCCCCAGGGGAGTAGTGAAGCCGGATCCTGGAGTGTCTGGAAGCTTCGGCGGCATGGTTGTGCGGACAGCAGCGGGACCCTGGCCCCTCCTCTCTGGCCCTGCCCCCGCTCTGCTTTCTGACTGCTGTGAGCTCAGCAGCTCTGCTGCCCCAGGCCCTTCCACCCTGACGCTCCTGCCTTGGAGCTGTGGGCCACAGACTGAACCCCTCTGAAACCATGAGCCAGATTGTATCCCTTTGATCTGTGGGTGTCAGGTATTGTGTCTCGGTGTCCGGAGAACTGGGGGTAGCCTTGGCTTCACCAGGGGTGCACGGCTTGGCCTCTGTGACCTTCCTGCAGTTGTCAGACAAAAGTAAGTTGAACACGAGTCTCCCATTTTATTTCTGGGTCTCTTGTCCATTTTGAGGTCAGAGTCAAAAACAACCGACTTGATCTATTGATTGATTGAGTGATTGATTGAGACAGGGTCTCCCTAATCTAGGCTGACTGGTCCTGAACTTGCCGTGTAGCTCAGGCTGACCTCAAACTCATGGCAATCCTCCTGCCTCAGTCTCTTGAGTCAAAACCAACTTTAGAGGAATTAATTGATCAATGTATTTATGTTAATTTTTTTAAGTCAGTGCAGAGTCCCCAGTTGTCTCCCAGCACAGCGACACTGCGCAGCACCACCAGATGAGGACAGGGAAATGGGGCCTCAGGACGGCCAGCCCCTCCCACTTTTGTTTGTGGTGGTGAGGATTGAGCCCAGGGCCTTTGCACTGAGCTACAACCTAGACATTTTTGTTTTTGTTTTGAGGTAGGGTATCAGAGAAAGAGAAAGAGAGAGAAAGGGGGGAGGACGGAGAGATTGGATGTGATTTCAAGCAGAATTCCATCAGCATTCAGAAAGCGAGGTGGAGAGAAAGAGAGCAATGGGTGGGCGGGTGGGTGGGTACCAACCACAAGTGGAGCCATTTGGGTCATGCCCGTTCTGCCCGTCACGGAAGGGAACATCTCTCCATTTTCTCTTCAACTGCTTTTCCCTGATGGGCTGCACCTTGAGAGCACTGTGCTAAGGGACATGAATTGGACGCTGGGGGCCACACCCCACACGGTTTCTCTTAAGCGACCCTCCGGGCGCCTGACGTGACCACAGCCCGGCGGGGCCGCCCTGCTGCCCAGGGTGAGGCTCAGGCCCCGGCCCATTCGGCCGTGCAGGATGCAGCCAGCGGCCCAGCCGTCGCTTGCTTGCCTATGTTGGGGGCAATACTGGGCGTGGCACCCGGGACTGCAGGCCGAGCTACACCCTGAGCACCCCGCCCTTCTGCCCCCGTTTGTTTCTTTTGCAGCAGGGCATCGCCAGGCTGCCAAGTTCTCCCGACTGGGCGTAAGTCTGCCATCCTCCTGCTTCAGCCTCCCGGAGCGCTGGGGTTGTGGGCCTGCAGTGCCGCCCGGGCTAGCAGAGCCTCGTTGGAAGCCCAGCCTCTTCATTGTTTCCAGAACGTCGGTCTTGTTACCGTCAGGCTCACGATAGAAACACAGGCAGCTGCCCCGCGGTAACACAGGCCTGACATGCCAGCGCTCGGGGAGGCTGGGCCAGGAGGACCTCGCGGTGGAGCCCAGCCTGGCCACGCTGCAACTCAGGGAGACCCTGACTCGGAATGGTAACTGAAAACGGGCGGAGGGTGTAGCTGCACGCCCAGGCCCCGAGCCGGTCCTCAGCAGCACAGAGACAAACACCCGGACAGGCGAACAGCTGGCTTCCACCCTAAGCAGGCCGGCTGCGCGTGGTGTGGTCCTGGGGCTGGTGCAGGGGGGCCCTTTCCGGAGCACGGGGGCCCGGAGCGCCTGCCGCATTCCGGACAAGCCGCTGCACAGGAGGCCTTTGTCTCGCTGCCCCGACCCGCCGGGGCACCGGGACCACTGCCCACGGCTGCCCCGGGACAGGGCTGGGCCTGGGCTGGGAGCCGCGCTGAGGTGCCTGTGCCAGCGGCAGTTGGCAGCCACAACAGCTGCCATGGGAGAACTCCAGCTCGGAACCCGCGGGAAAGGCCGACCCACACCTCCTGTGACCCCAGACCCCACCGGCGCCGTCCCCCGGGAGCTGGCCCCGGGCACACAGGACGCGGGCCTTCCCCGGGAGCCTGGAAACGGAAGCCTCTGGAGCACACCCCTGTGGGAGGGGAGGAAGACGGGCCCCAGCAGGTGGCAGACGACACAGGCCAGGCCAGACGGGGTGCCCAGAGTTGCAGCTAATGAAAGGAAAGCCTAGCCGGGCCGCAGTGCAGGCCTGTCACCCAGCACTGCGGAGGCAGGGACAGGAGGACCTTGAGGTCAAGCCGCGCCTGGGCAACTGGGCGACTTACTGAGACCCAAAACCAAAGCTGAGAGTGGGCTGGGAAGGTAGCTTGGCAAACTCCTGTGTGTGCCTCAAAACCCAATCATCACCTCTGTAGAGAAGCTTCTGTTTCAGCTGCCCCTACAAAACTCTGGTCTCCCTCCTGTGGGCCCGCAGAACGCTTTGTACCCAAAAAGAAGGGGTTGGATTAGGAAGGACGGGAGGGTGAGGGGCCCGCAGCACGGGAGAATAGAGAGCCAGAGGGCGAGGCCGGTGAAGCTACAGCCCACATCAGATCAGGCCTCTGTGACGATGCAGGGAAGTCTCCAAGAAGAACCCGTCAGCCGAACCCTGTTCTTCCCGTGTATGTGTGTGTGTGTGTGCATAGAATCACAGGCTTTTAAGATCTTGGTTTCTTAAAGCTCATCCAACTTGACCACTTCCTTATTCAGATCCGGAAAACTAAGGTTGAAGCGGGTTATTTGGGGGTCGAGGAGTCAATTGATCTGGGCCGCCAAAGGGCGGGACAGGCCGGCCGGGCTCCTGCCTGAAGAAACCGCAGCCCCGTGGCTTAAACTTCCTGCGCTGAGTGCCGCCACGCCAGCATCAGACTCCCCTCTGCCCGGCCAGAGTGCAACCTCCTCTCTCGTCCTCCTTCTCTCTCTGTCTCCATTTTCCTCTCTCTCTCTCTGAGAGAAAGAGCTGTGAAGGGAAGCCCAGGGTGTTCCGGCAGGCGCACACAGGCCCAGGCGCGGGAGGTGGACACCCGCGCTGCGGTTAGTGGTCCCCGGCCCGCCAGCCAGGCGTGCCTGGCCTTTGGTCCCATCTCCACGGTTAGGCTCTGCCAAAGTGCCACGCCTCCCGCCCAAGCGCGTCCTCCCCGCTCCCTGGCACCTTGGTGCTTTCTCTGGAACACATGGGGGTGATCAAGACACAAAGTGAATGTTTCAACTTGCTAGCTGGGTCCTGTAGCACAGGACTGCCATTCCAGAACTCAGGGAGGCTGAGGTAGGGGGATCTCAAGTTCGAGCCCAGCCTGGGCAACTTAACAACTTAGCAAGACTGTCTCATATAAACAGTAAAAATAGGCTGGGATGTAGCCCAGGGTGAAGCCCCCGCATTCAACCCCCAGTTTTCAAAAGTCTTAGTAATAATAATAATCACAGAAAAGCCGCACAGCCGTGAATCCTCCCCACCCTGGACACACTTATCCCACGGCTCTCGCTACTTCCTGAAGCAGTGCTGGAAGTCCTCTTTCCTAAGAGTCTTTATGAAGTAGAATAAAAGAAAATTATGACGAAGCCGGCCAGGTATCACAAGCCTGTCATCTTAACACTCTGAGACGCTGAGGCCGGAGGATAGCAAGTTTAATTCTAGCCTGGACAATTTAGTAACTTTAGAGAGACTCTGTCTCAAAACCAGAAATACAAATAGACTGAGGATGTAGCTCCGTGTGAGCTAGGCTGAGCCTGAACCCCAATACCACAATAAAAGAAGTAAAAAAAAAAAAAAAAAAAAAGAAACAAAAGGAAAGAGAAAAGAAATGTGCTTGTTTTCTAAGAGCTCCTCTTGCTTGAGTGGGTGCACGTGGCTCTTGCAGCCTTTGGACCTTGGTCTCCATGTTCTTTGGGCTCACATGGGCAGCTCTGCGGGAGGTTCCAGGCCTTCAAGCTTGGACCAATGCTGCACCCTGATTCCTCTTCTGCAGCTTCCATCTTGGTGGGGTGAGCCCTTACTGCATCTTCCAGCTCTGCAATGTGCAGGTGGCCTTGGCAAACTCTCCCACCTATGATCCTGTAGATGGCCATCCTGGATTCTCCTGCCTCTGATCCTGTGGGCGGCCATCTTGGACCCTCCCACCTCTGATCCTGTAGGTGGTCATTTTGGACTCTCCTTTGGTCTCCATGTTCCTAATAAATCCTCTGTGTCATTACATATATTTTTCAATTGGCTTGGTTCCTCTAAAGAACTGTAATTGTTGAAATGCCCTGATGGTTTATTTGGAGAAAGTCACTCTTTGATGATAATATTAAGATCCAGCTAATAGAGAAGAGGTGACCTCTTGGATCCTTATGTTGATTGCACTGGTGTTAGGGTTTGGATTTGGAATGTTCCCACAAGCCTCGTGGAAGGAGACGGGATTAAGGAGGTTCATTGGATCAAGTGGACTCATCCATTGACACCCTGTGCTCATGGGAGGTGGGGCCTGGCAGGAGGGATGGGGCACTGAGGGGTGTGACGTGGAAGGGTATATTCTTTCCCCCAGGCCCTCCCTGTTCTCTCTGCTTCCTGTTCACCATGCCATGAGCTCCCTCGCTTCACACCAAGCTCTTCTGCCACACCCAGGCATTTGTGCATGGACTGAAACATTCTGAAACTGTGAGCTAAAATAAGCTTTTCTTCCTTTAAGTTATAAACATCAGTCCTGTGTCCCAGTGAGGGACTGGAAGGAGGTTAAAACAATTAGCAAAGACTGTTTATCCGAACAATCACATGCCCAGGTGCTCAGCATTTCCTGTAGATCTACTGGATGGGTGGTTGAGGGGGGTTTAATCTGTTACCAGGAGAAAAACCACATTTATTACGAGCCTTTCTTTTCTGTGGTAATCAACAGAGCCAGGCTTTGAACTGGGCAGTCTGGTTTTAGAGATTCTATGCTTTTGGATTAAGTTACAAACTCATTATGGTCATTAAAGAACTAGAAAATGTCAACTTTGTGCCTGACACATAACCACGCCATATCAATTTGGCTTCTAGGATTATTATTATGAATGCACCTATTAGTAGTCAGAGTGAACAGGGTGACTTATGGAACCTGTGGTGTCCCAAAGGCATGGTGGCAGGCCTGGCTATTTGCAGACAGCTGTCGTCCTTGCTAATAGTAAGTCTAATGAAAATTCTCATCGGCACAGTGTAAGACTGCCTGGCTGTATTTTTTAAAAATTAATTTAATTTAATTTTTACAGTATCGGGGATGGAAATTGGGTCTTTGCACTGAGTTACAACTCCAGCCTCCACTTTGTTCAAGACTTTTCATTGTGAGACAGGGTCTTGCTCTGCTGCCCAGGTGGGGCTGGGACAGGCGGCTCCTGAGCATGGTCAGTCTGTGTTCCCCTTGGGCGGCCACTGGAGAGGCGGGTCACCGAGCGGTACAGATTGGCAAAAGCTGCCACTGGGGACACAGCTGTCCTTCACCGTGTGGGAGGCCTGTGTACAAAGGGCTGTGTGTTCTGTCCTGCTACATTCCCACTCCAGAAGTCAGCATATGGGCCCAGTGGCCGAGCCACCACCCACAGAAACACGGGCCCTGAGTGACGGGTAGAATGTTAATGCTGGTCGATGCAGAGACTGGACTCCCTGGCCTCCACAGGTCTTAGAGCCCCAGTTGATGCTGGACCAGCAGGGATGATGCTCACGGGCAAGGGCAGCTAGGCCGGGCCTGCTTGCTGCACCTAAGGACGTCCACTTGACAGCGCTCAGCTAGCTAGTTCATTCATTGACCTATTTGTTATTGTGATACTAGGGATTGAGCCGAGGACCTTTACCCTGACTTACAGCCACAGCCTCCTTTTTTGCTTTCCCTTTATTTTTTTTCTTTAAAAAAATCATTCTTGAATACAGGGTCTCACTAAGTTTTCCAGGCTGGACTCAGACAATTTTTTTTTTTTTTTTTTTTTGAGACAGAATCACACTCTGGAGGCCAGGCAGGTCCTGAACTCACTATGGAGCCCAGTCTGGCCTAGAACACATTGCAATCTTCCTGCCTCAGCCTCCCAGGTTCTGGGATGACAGTGTACACCACCACATCTCCAGCATATATGGTGCTGGGGAATTGAACCCAGGGCCTTGCACATGCGAGGCAAGAACTTTAACCACTGAAGTACACCTCTATCCCTGGGCTCAGAATCTACCATCCTCCTGCCTCAGCCTCTTGAAGTGCTGGGATGCCAGGTTTGTGATTGCAGGCCCTGGCCATGGTATACATGGTGTGTTTTCAAATCTGCCTCCCTTTCTTGAGTCAAGGCGCTGCCAGGACAAGCAGCAGACACATTTCTATGCTCTCCTCACTTATTCTGTCCCAGTATGAAAGTCACAGTCTAGTCTACACTGCCCAAAGTGCCTTCAAATTCGTGAGGTCACGTAGATGAAGGAACTTCAGAAATCGCAAAGTTTCTTAGCAAGCAAGAAACCAGAATCTGGATTGTTGGAACCTGTTCGAGCCAGAAACGAAAGTTGGAGAGTCGATGGCTTTGCTCTTTTACTTCTAAGACCTCAGACAGGACTTACCTGGGCCCTGTTGGGAGATGGCCTCACCCTAGGCACCAGTGGGAGATGGGCCCAACTTGTGAAAGATGAAAGATACTTGGAGCCGAACCTGGTGGAGAGGACTTCACCCTAGCACTCTAGGAGACTGAGGCAGGAGGATTTCCAAGCTCAGGCCTAGTCTATGCAACTTAAGAGACTTAGAGAGAGTGTCTCAAAAAGAAAAGAATGAGATAAGGGATAAGGTTGTAGCTTAGTGTAGAGGCCTTGGGCACCATCCCTAGCACCACACCACATACAAAGCAGTGATATATATATATATATATATATATATATATATATATATATATCTCTCTCTCTCATATATATATATATATATATATATATATATATATATACATATATGTATATATATGGAATATTTTTGTTTTTGCATGAAGTATACAGGAACTTCTACATAGAAACTCATGTATAGACAGACACACAGGCCAAGAGGAGGCTCAGCTCAGGCAGTGAGCCCTAAGCCACCCTGTGGCCTCAGGCAAGTGAATCAATCTCTCTGGTTCTTTTTCCATAAAAATAGGAGATCTCACTTTTTGTGCTTTTAGTATGTATTCATTATTGAGTTGGAGTCTTGCTTTGTAGTCTGGGCTGATCTTGAACTCAGTATGTGGCCCAGGCTGGCCTCGATCTCATGACAGTACTCCTTCCTCAGCCTCCCAGGATCTGGGATTATAGGTGTGTGCCACCATGCCTGGTTTATGTAGTGCTGGGGTGTCGAACCCCAGGCCTTGTGCGCTCTAGACAAGCTCTGTAACCAGTGGGCCATGCCGCCAGCCCATGTTTGGCACTTTTGATTATACAATTGCACATTCAGAACCTTCAGCAGGAAGCAGCCCCGGTCGGAAAGCTCTGTGGCTGGTGTGGGCGTATGAGTGAACGAGGAGAACTCAAGGCACTTGAAGGTGCCTTTCTTAAGTCTTCTTCCGGTGGTAGTTTTCTTCTGGTCCCTCTCTAGTGAGGGAGGAGGTGGAGGCCAAGGCAGCGGGCTGCGCTCCCTGCCTGCATCACCCCAAGGCAAAGGAACTACATTTTTTTGTGGGAAACAAATTGACGACTTTCCCAAACCAGCCAGTTTGTTAAATTATGCAACATGTCTTTCTCTTCCAGTCTCTCCATTGTGGGTGAAAATGACTCATGATTCTAGCCTTCTTTTTCCTCGCTTGTCTTTGGGGCTGTGAGCATTGGCTTTGGAACAGTAACCTGCTATTTTTGGAGCATAATTGTCCCCCAGAAAAGCCCAGAAGTTGAAGGCTTGGTCTGTAGCCTGTGATACCACCGGAAGGTGGTGGACCCTTTAAAAGGTGGAGCCTAGTAGAAGGAAGTGAGCTCATTGGGGGGGGGGGTGTCCTTGGAGGGCTGTTGGAATCCTAGCTGCTTCCTGTCTGGGTTTTTGCCTCCACTTTGACGAGTGTGTGTCAGCAGATCCTGCCAGCCCAAAAGTAGCAGGGTCAACCTGACTGGGGCCAAAAACCCCCAAACCATCAGCCAAATGGAACCTCCTCACAAGTTGTTTCTCTTGTACACTTTGTCACCGTGACAGAAGGGCAACCAACAGCTAAACAGTAACAGCTCTACTTCTAGACGTCACTGACCATTTAGCCCTGGGGCAAATAATCCAAATGATTGGAACTCAAGTTGGGTTAGGGATCAGCTGCTGAGGTTTTCTTCCTTAGTAGAAGTAATGAATAATTCAGTTTTGTGCACCAAGCATCTAACGCTCACTGGATGTTCAAGAGCATTGACCTACTTTCAAGAGCTTACTTCCTTATTCTGAAAAGAGCTTTTAGCTCAGGATTATCCTCCTTTTTTGATTTGAAGATGGCGTTTTCTCTCTCTTATGCTTCCACACACACATGCATTTGTTCAAACTGTTCTTGAGTTTGGTGTGCATAATTTTTGGTTCATTTCAAAACTCAAATTTTGCTGGATTAAATCCTTGAGTCAAATGTCAGAGGATTTGGCTAATGCCAGTTTTTTTTTTTCTACGTGTTGCTGAGATGGTTGTTTAGAAGGAAAATGGGTGCATTTTCTCTTGTTTATAAAAGAAAAATAGCTGCAAAATACCTAATACTGAACTTCCTTAATGACATTTTTTTTTTGAGACTGAGTCTTGCTCTGTAGTCCACAACTGGTTCTGAACTTACTATAGAGTCCAAGCTGACCTTGAATTAATGGTAACTCTCCTGCCTCAGCTTCCTAGAGTGATGGGGTAACAGGCCCGGGCTACCAGGCCCTGCTAAAATTATTCTTTTTACTAATTCTTCTTCTTCTTTTTCTTTCTTTCTTTTTTATTTTTATTTTTTGAGACAAGGTCTCACTCTGTAGTCCAGGCTGGTTCTGAGCTCACTGTGTAGCCCAGACTGCCTCAAACTCTCAGCAATCCTCCTGCCTCAGCCTCCCAATGCTAGGGTCACAGGCATGTGCTCCCATGCCCAGTTTATGTTGTGTTGGCAAGAGCTTTAACCACTGAGCTAATCCTCCAGCCCAGATTGTTCTTTCTTTTAATCACAATATCAAGCACCAAATTTAATATTTTTAAACTTTATATTGGTTACAGGGATCAGCAGTGTCCGTTTTGGCTGACAGACACTTGCACACAACACACTGCAGTCATGTTCACCCTTAGCAATGGCTTGTGAAGACGCGCAGCTGAGGCAGACATATTAACCCCGGTGAAGGGGTCAGCATCACGGCCGCTCCGTGCCAGGTCCCAGCCTCATTTCTCTTTCCGTAATAAATTTGGAAGTTGAAATCTACATAATACAAAGTCAAAGGTAAAATGAAAGCTGAGGATATACCTATATATCATGTATATATGAATATTATTATTACTATTATTTTGGTGACAAGTGAGAATAAATTAGCTGTTTTTAAAAAGCCATTGGCACAAATTCCCCAGAAAAATCACTAAATCCCTTTGTTAAGCAACCAAGTTCGGGATAAATAATCAGTAAGCTCCCCGGCCCAGCGATGTGTCTGCTTTTTTGTACCACGTGACACGTTCATGTCTGTGTGACACACCAGTCAGACCCCAGAGGAAAGCTACCGATTTCTTCTCCATTTTTTTCATCAGCTTTTGCTTTTGTTTTTGTTTTTTTGGTTTGTTTGTTTGTTTTGGTACAGGAGATCCAGCCCTGGGCCTTCACAGCGAGCTACATCCTCCCTCTGTTTTTATTTTTCATTTTGAGACAGAGTCTCATTAGGTTGCCCAGGCTGTGCTCCAACTTACGACCCTCCTGCCTCAGCCTCCCTGAGGGCTGGAATGACTGGCCTGAGCCACTGGGCCCAGCTTTCATTGTATTTTTCATTAACCACTCTAGTCAAACCGGCAGGGATGCGAATGAGACACTGTGTATTAACGCTATTAAATCATCTGCACATGAAGTGTATTTATCATTGAATTTATAATTTTATGTGACAGGAAAAACTTTTCATTACATGGATACAGAACCCACCTCGGAGGCCAGGGTGGGTGGCGGGACAGGTTGCACGCACACTGCACCCTGCAGGTCTCTTAGGTTCTGGAGTCGCCTCCCCAAAGTCTCGTGGAGGGCTGGGGCAGCGACTCCCGCGCCCACTCGGATGCGCCATCACGGCCTTCCTTTCCCTCTCTCAAGCAGGTGTCTCTGCTCCATTCTGCCTCCTTTACGCGCCCCATTTATTGAGACGAGAGAGATGGTTCAGTCATGCACATCCTGTCAATCAATTCTTCCTGAGGTTCCCAGAGGAGGAAGAGTGAGAAGGCGGAGCGGAGGGAGCTGTGGGCGGGGCCGCAGGAGCCATGGGCGGGGCTGCGTAGTCGGGGGTGGGGCTACGGGAGCAGGGGCTGGCTTTGGTTTGGGGCCGGGGGCGGGGCTGTGGGGCCCTGGCCGCGGAGCCGGAGCCGGTGCGCCGGGAGCGTTGGTTCGTAAAGGCTACAGGCCCGGTTGCAGAGGCCAGGGTGCTGGGCGGAGGCAGGAGGCAGGGGTACTCTCCACCGGCAGCGGGTCGCACAGTTGAGCCTCCTTGACTCATAGTATCTTTTTGTCTAATGCTGGATTTTGCCTACGACATGTGTATCAGGTCATTCCTGATGAAAACTGATCCCGCACACATGTTAAAGAAGGAGAAGGGGAAGTCCTCAGACACAGCAGCAAGGGACATCTGCGCCTACAGCTGCGCCCTTGCACTTGTGGGTGTGTGTGGGCCCCTGTGTGCGGTACTGGGGTGCCAGCCCAGAGCCCTCACATTAACCTCCATACCCAGCCCATCTTGATTTTTGATTTTGAGACAGGGTCTTGCTAAGTCATGAGAGTTACCCAGCCTGGGCTCAAACTTAGAGATCCTCCTGCCTCAGCTTCCCAGGATGCTGGGATGACAGACCTGTGAACCAGGCACGTAGGGATTTATCTGGAACCTATGACAGCCGAAGGACACCCCAGTATTATGGAACACATGGCAGCCATAACAGAAAGAGACACCCTTGTCCTCAGAGCGATTATGTCATTTGTAGGAGGACATAGTGACCAAGATGGTTCCTTGGTTCTTAGTAAAACATTTGTGTGTTTCTTCTGCAGCTGTCCTTGAACCAGCTGCATTTCCAGTCCATTTTTTCTTTCTTTGAGTCTCATTATATTGATAAGTCTTGTTAAATTGATAAGTTGGTAAGGCTGGACTCAAAGTTGTGATTGTCCTGCCTCAGCCTCCCAGAGTGCTAGGCTCACAGGCCTATGCCACTGGGCCCAGCTGTGTTTTTGATTTTGAGACAGGGCCTCAATAAAATGCTCAGTTGCCCAGGCTGGGCTTGAACTTGACATCTTCCTGCTCAGCCACCCAGAGCGTTGGGATTCCAAGTTTGTGCTACCAGGCCTGAAGTCATTTTTACCTTGTTTTCTTCTGAGACAGGGTGTCACTGAATAATTAAGTTGCTCAGACTGGGCTTGAACTTGTGACCCTCTTGCCCAGGATCCTTTGGTCTTGCCTTGTTTTGCACTGAAAAACTGTTGGTTGCCACTCCATAGAGTATGGCTAGCCTTGGGAGCCAGGAAATAGTATTGTCCCAAATACAGGAATTGTAAATGGAAAAAAAATCTGTAGGGAGTGTTCTTGGGAATGAGTGGGCTGGATGGTAACGGTCTATCACATGTCCAACCTGCGGCCTGCTATATTTTTCACTCTTGATTTTAATGTTATAATAAAAAAATGTTAAAATGGAAATTTTAGTGCTTTCAGAGGTTCATTAACTATGTATGTATTTATTTTATTGGTGGTACTGGGGATCAAGCCCAGAGACTTCACATTGAGCTGCATCCACAGCCCATTTTTTAAAAATTTGTTTATTTTTTTTTTCTTGAGACAGGGTCTCATCCTGTAGGCTAGTCTGGTCCTAAACTCACCATATAGCCCAACATAGTCCTCCTGCCTCAGCCTCCCAAGTGCTAAGATCACAGACATGCACCACCACAACTGGGTAATGTGGTGCTGGAGAATTGAACCCAGGGCCCTACACTTGCTAGGCAAGTGCTCTAACCCTTGAGCCGTGCCCCCATTCCCCCATTTTTCTTTTTGATGTTGAGACAGCATCTCACTAAGTCACTAAGTTTCTCAGGCTAGGCTTGAACTTTCAATCTTTCTGCCTCAGTCTCTCAGATGCTGGATGACAGGCCTGCCTCACCAGGCCTGGCTGTATTATGTATTTTATGTGTGTCTCAAGGCAGCTCCTTTTCACTCAAAAAAAAAAAAAAAAAAAAATCAAAGGCCAAAACTCTAGTGGGCTTTAGGCTATGTGAACTCCGAAGGCCAATCTGGTAACAGTTCTTCAGTTTTTCCTTGTCTGTAGCCCTTAATTCAAAGCCCGCAGAGACACAGCTTTCAGACCAGTTTCATGACGCAAGTGGCCGGGCGTGAGTGTGCGCGTGCATGTGTTACTGAGCGTCCAGCCCGGGGCCTTCACAATACCCACAACAGCTTTTTTTGTTTTTGATTTTGAGACAGGGTGTTGCTCAGAGTCACCCAGGCTGGACGTGAACTTACCATCTTCCTGCCTCTGCCTCCAGAAATGGCCTTTCATGGTGAGGCACTGGCATGTGGTACAATCGGAGAAAACTTACGTGATAACATGGTCACACTCTCGTCCCTTTTAGCAGCCAACAGGCTTTACCTGGTCCAGCCAAGTGGCCTGAACCAAGACTAAGTAACATAGGGGTTTTCCTTCCTTCCTTCCTTCCTTCCTTCCTTCCTTCCTTCCTTCCTTCCTTCCTTTCATGATGGTACTGAGGACTGAACCCAGGGCTGGGCCTTTACTCTGAGGGTCGCGTAATATTGTTTATTTCAGACAGGGTCTCACTAAGTCACCAAGTTGCCCAGGGTGGGCTCAAACTTGGTGAGCCTCCCGCCTCAGGCTCCCAAAAGGCTAATTCATTTCTTTATACCTCAGATATTTGGCCTTTCATCCCCTGTGCATTGAGAGCTCCAAGCATGGCCTTGTGTCTGTGCAGCCGGGAGGAACCCTGTTTCTGTGGACTGTCATGGCTGTGGCCCCCCCCCCCCCCCCCACCCCGCGGCTCCAGGCAGCAAGCCCTCCCCTCCTTCTCACAGTCCCCGCTACATCTCTCCAGGGAGCATCCAGATCGCATCTTCCTTTCTATCTGGTCACAACTGAATATGATTTATGATTTAGATTTATAAGCCTAAGCCCTTCTGCAGTAAGTCATCTTGGGGCACCATGCAAGGTTAAAAGTTTTAGGTTAAACACACAGAGCTATAAAAATAAACAGGGGAGGGGACACAGTAGAAATATTATTCAAAGCACCAGTGACACCTCAACACACTGGCCCTCTTCATCTGGAAAGTCATTCAGAGAGGTCCCAATGGCCGCCGCGGCCTCGCCAGTGGCTCGGTTCAGGCCTCGGAAAATAAAACCACCCGCCTCACCACTGGCCACAGAATCCGGGGGGCCACGGGAAGGCGGCTGCGGCCTGAGCCACCGCCAGGGCTAGGTGAGTCGCAGTGTGGACACACGAAGCTCCCTGCCCAGAGCATCATCGGGGACAAACTTCCCTCAAAGATTCTCTGGGAGGCTCAGGCAGGAGGACTGTGTGAGTTCAAGGACAGCTTGCACTACATGGTGAGCTCAGGACCACCCTGGATGACCACAAGTTTCTGTTTTCTTAAAAAATAAAACAACAACAATAACAAAACCCCTCCTTCGGTGCCTGCGATGTGGCTGGAGGGGACATTCCCCTGCTTCTGGGCTTTCTGTTCAGAGGACGAATGCTCTTCAATGACCTGCGCAGCTTTGGAAACAGGACCCATCCCAGGATGAACCTGGGCCTGACGGTGTTCTGCTGAGCAAAATCTCTGGGGCGTGCAACAGGAAGCAAGGCGGTCCGAGCCGGGAGGGGCAGGAGCAGCCGCAGCTCTGGGCCTGCGCAGCCTGGGTCTCTGCTTTGCCTGCCTGGCACCGGTTAATCTGTTAGTTCCAGGAGAGTCGCTCAACAAAGAACCATTCATAGCTTTCTGCCGGGCCTGCTGCGGGGGCGAGGCTGTCCCCCTGGATGTTAAGCTGTTTCAGCACCAGGTGGGAGGCCCTGGGTTGGATGCCAGCACCTGGGGTCTCTGATTTGCCCGCCAGGACTTTGAGTAAGTCACTCAGCCTCAGATTGTGTGTGTGCAAAGCGAAACAAGAGCCGAGCCCTGCAGCACGGCCCTGCCATCCTAGCACCTGGGAGGCTGAGGCAGGAGGATTGTAAGTGCCAGCCCAGCCTGGGCAACGGCTTTAGTGAGACCCTGTTTCAAAAGAAAAAATTAAAAATGGATTGGGAATGTATGCCAATGTGAAGGGCTGGGGCTCGTTCCCCAATACTACCAGAAAGGGCCCAGTCAGTCTCGGGGTTGCCCCTGCTGGGCTCCAATGGGGTGATTCTCCTGCTCAGGCTCCCAGCGTGCTCCATGGAAACTGGCTTGTACTTACCACATTCGTGTCCTTCTTTACTGTGTTCTGGGAACAATAATAAAGTAAAGTTCTCCTCATCTAACGTCTTACTCTGCTGACTTCCAATCGATAGGGTTGTTGTAGGGGAAAAGGAACCCTTGGACTTTGTTGGTGGGACTCTAAGCAGTGTGGAGATGCCTCAAAAAGCTGAAAGTAGATGTCCCATTTGACCCTGCTTTGCCTGTTCTGGGGATCTTCCCAAAGGAGTTAAGGCTACCACACGAGAGTGACACATGCGCGCCCAAGTTTATAGCAGCCAAGCCTTGGGAGCAGTAGTGTGTCCACCAGCAGGTGGACAGATGAGGCAGGTGTGGTGTGCATGCGTAATAAAGTACTACTCTGCCGTAAAGAAAGATAAATTTGAGTCATTGGTAGGATTGTCTCAGTTACTTTTTCATTCTAGGACAGAATACTCAACAACTTAAGGTTAGGAAAGGTTTATTTTAGGTCACCATTTCAGAAGGTCTCAGTCCATTCAGGGGTGCTGGCAACGGTGGAAGCACCTTCTAGAGGCTCAGCAGGAGGAACACTGCTCATGGCATAGTGGACCAGATGCCAATGCGCCAGGGAGGGTGGAGCTGGTAAAAAGCCCCCCAGGTCAAGTCCCAGTGATCTGCCTCTTCCAAGTCAATCGAGCCCTAGTGTTCTCGCTTTCAGGGTCAAGCCTCAGTTCTGTCCTTTCTAATCACGTTGGTGCTCTGCCCCACCTTGCAGCAGCGCACGGTTCCATATCTGTTGCACAACATTCAAATACATGAGGCTTTGGGGACATTCCAGACCCAAACAGTAGCACGGATGCAGCTTGGGACCATCGGATTTAGTGAAATCAATCAGACACAGGAAGTCCAATACCACATGGTTTCTCTAAGAGCAGAAACCCAAACTATAAAAAAGTAAGAGATCAAAATACGAGATGGAAGAAAAAAGGAATGAAAAGTTTTCACAAAGAAAAAAAAACTACAGAGTTTCCCAATGGTTGCCATACATAGAAAAAGTGGATAGGCAAATCCACTTTTATTTATAAAATGTTCATTACAAAAATTTACAAAATATTTATGAAATATTCCCTATATTCATCCACTTCTATGGATATAAGATATAAAAATATAAAATATATGACTAAATTTTTCCAATCTATGGAAACTTTGGGGACAGCATGTATATCTGTATATTTGCCAAATGAGTTGCTAATCTCAAGAAAATATTTACTGTTACTTTTTTGTGGTACTAGGAATGGAGCCCAGAGCCTTCATGCTGAGCTTGACTTCTAGCCCATGTATTATTTTTGGTTTTGCGAAGGGGTCTTGCTAAGTTGCCTAGTCTGGGCTCTACCTGGGATCCTCCTGCCTCACCCTCCCAGAGCGCTGGGAGGACAGGCCTGCAGCACAGGGCTGGCTACATGACTTTCCACCTGGGCTTTGTAAACCACTCAAGGTTGTCTGTATTCCATGTTCACAGGGCTCCACCCTCAGTTTTCAAAGGCCTTTTTAACTCAATGACACTGAATCTGCCTAATGGATTCAAAGAATATGGTGTATCCACCTTAATAATTCAAGGACACAGTTTGTCCACTTTAAGAATTCAAGGATAGAGAGTATCTGCCTCATTAATTCAAGGACACAGTGCACCAGTCTAGTTTTGTCTTGTAGGTCAAGGATGCATCCTGTCACCTTGTAAATTTGAAGACAGGGTGTATGGCCTTATTGATTTGGCATACATCAACTGCTTCCGGCTGCTTTGGGTACATTGTATCTGCCTGACCATTGAGGAAGACATTGTACCCGCCTTGTGGATTCCAAGATACATAGTATCCCCTCTTTCCAAGTTTTGACCTTGGAAAGGGATTGTTATGGCTTCTCTTCTTCCTTTCCTTTCTCCTGTCCTTCGCCTTCTCCCTGCTCCTCTCCTCCCTCCTCTTTCTCTCCATCTTCGTTCTCTCCTCATCTCTCCTCTTCCTTCTCTTCCCCTCTCTCCTTTCCCTTCCCCCTCTCTCCATGCCCCACGTACCTCCTCCGTCAGCATCCTGCTGAACTTCCCCTTCTTCACACAGGAGTAAACACCCTGTGCTCTCACTGCCTTAGTCCACTGGGAGCACGAACCTGGAGAACTGTGCCGCTGTCAAGGATCGCTGGCAGAGGAGCCACTCAGGCTGGTGACAGTGACAGCCTCCCGGGGCCACTGTCACGCTCAGCGAGTGCTTTAGAGGAGCCTGTGGAATAGCACACGTCTTTATGGAAATAACACACTGGCTAGGACTCGTGTCTTGCACAGCGTTATAAACAGAGGTCAGGAAGCACCTGAGGCCAGTGAAGGGCATGGAACGTGGGGGTTTGGGGGACACTCCAGAGCCAAACCAGGCCACTGCCATCTACCTGAACACCTGTCCACTGTCTGTCTGTCCATTTTCCACCTATGCAAACATCTACCTCCTTCTGTCCCCGGTGATGCCGCTGCTGGACGTCGGGGCTCCGTGTGCCCACTGCTCTAGCCCTGGCCCAGCCTGACCAGAGGGGATGTGGCCCTAAACTACCACAACCGTTGGGGTGGCCTGCTCAGGGTCCTGGAAGCGAGTCCTCTGTGGAAGAAGCTGCGACCAGGGACACGTTTCCCCACACACCCATTTCCCATCTG
Organism: Ctenodactylus gundi; assembly: GCA_004027205.1. Classification (NCBI taxonomy): domain Eukaryota; kingdom Metazoa; phylum Chordata; class Mammalia; order Rodentia; family Ctenodactylidae; genus Ctenodactylus; species Ctenodactylus gundi. The sequence continues at coordinate 152,386 of PVKB01001742.1, forward strand.
CTCGGCTGCCCGTTGGATTCCAGAAAGGAAACTCCGCAGTGTGCAGTATGTTTGTCATCTGGGCCCGCTCCAAGGTTAGGAGGCGGGTGCTTGAGGAGGGGGAAAGTCCCAGGAGTTATTAGTAGCTTTAGATGGGCCTTCTGTGCCAGGGCCTCGGGAACTGCTAGGGAATCGGGTGCAGATCAACAGTGATGCCCGAGGGACCCCTATCCCTTGTGCCCCCCAGCTCAGCGGCCCCCACAGCTCAGCCTTGCTCCTCCAGGTCGCCATGGCAACCGTGCTCCTGTCTTCTCAGGAGAGGCCACAGACCAAGGGGACATGGGACTGGGACTTCTGATCTCCTGGCTGCATGGGTCCGTGTCAGATGCCTTTGGAGGAACCTTTTTTTGTGGTTAAATTTCAGTTTTGCCTATTTGGCCCTCTGTTAAGGAGCACAAATTTGGTTTCTAAAGAAAATGAGCTTCATATGAAAAAAATAATAAAGTAAAAAGAAAGAGAAGGCTGCACGGCCGCCCCAAGGCTACTCATTTTATGTGATCACCCAGTCACACAGAGACCGTAAAATCACCGTCAGAGAACTTGCCAGGTTTCTTGGGTACTTATTTGAAAACAATCAGAATGATTTTTTTTCTGAACAATTTAGGAATGCTTAAAAATGCTTTTTCAAGCTGCCAGGTTTTAAAATAAGTGTCTCTGTGTCTCTTTCCTTTCTAAGATTATTATTACTTTTTGTCCCCTTTTGTCCTGGGGGTTGAATTCAGGGCCTCCCCACCCAGCCACAGTTCATTAATACACTCCTGACTTAATTTTTTTAATTTCTAGTTTTGAGACAGGGTCTAGTTAAGTTGCCGAGGCTGGCCTCGCACTCGAGATCCTCCTGCCTCAGCTTCCCCTTGTGCCCGGAGGCCAGACCCAACCACCTGGTGTTTCTGGAGGGCGTGGAGGAGCCACATGGCCTTTCCTGTAGGGGCAGGCGTCCCCGTTAGGAGACACACGCCGCACACACGCTGCGATTCAGGGGAGCCACAGGAAGCGTGGAAACGGGGAAGCCACGGAAGGATAATTTTGCTTATAGAAAACAGCAACAAGCGGAGAACCCCAAGAAAACAAACAGGCAGATGCGGGCCCGGAGGGGCGTGGCGGGCAGCTGTGCGCCGGATTTAGCCGCGCAGATGCGCACTGGGGGCGTGAGGAGGGGCGCGGGGGACTCCTGCGACGACTGCAACGAGGAGGAAGGACCGCTGGAACTCGCTCAGCGGGAGCTGGGGACGCGGAGGCGGAGTAGGAGGGCTTCCTAGCGGGGCGGCCAGGGTCACCCCCATCCCTCCCGCAGGAGGAAGGGCAAGGCTGGGCCAATCTTTTATTATTATTTGTTAAATTTTTGATAAAACTTACTTATTTTGGTGATCCTAGAGGCCGAGCCTAGGGCTTCCCACTGAGCTATACACCCTCAGCACATCTGTTTTCTGAGACAGGGTCTCACTCTGCAGCCCAGGCTGGCCTCGAACTCATAGCCGTCTTCCTGCCTCAGCCTTTCGGGAGCTGGGATTACAGGTGGCGCCACCACTCCTGGCTTAAGTGGTGCTGGGGAATTGAACTCAGAGCCTTGGCTTGCTACACAAACGCTCTAACTGCTGAGTTACGCCCCTAGCCTCCTCAATCCGTTTTTAATGCTTGGTTTTTGACTCAGTCTGGCTAAATCTTTTAGTTGCCCAGGCTGGGCTCCGGCTGTGATCCTCCTGCCTCAGCCTCCCAGAGTGCGGGGATGACAGGGCGGCGCTCTCAGGCCCACATGTTCCTAGTTTTAGTGTTATTGTTAATGAGGAAGGACATTGGGAATGACTTGTCCTGGTCGCCCCTGAACCTAAGGAGGGTCTCGTGCTGCTTAGAGTGACGGTATCCGGTTCAGGACAGGGAGAAACAGCCCGCGGAGGTAGAACTGTCCCCCGATGATACCCCCCACCCCCCAGGTCTTTACGTGGGGCTACAGGCTTAGCAGGGCGCCACTGGTGCCACTGGTCTCCTGCAGACCCCTGTTCGGACAGGAAAGAGGTGAGGACGTCGCTGCCCTCTGGGATCTGCCGCCACAGAGCTGCAATTAGCGCGGCCGGTGCTGACCCGGAGCGCTGGGGAGGGCGGAGGCAGGTGGCTCGGGAGCGAGGACGCTCCGCTCTCCTGTTCATACTGACATCTGGTGTCCGGTCCTGGAACTGCAGGCTGTATTGTTCCAGGAGCCAAATCTTTGATTTTGTGCCTGTCTTTCCATCTAGAAATGCATCTACCTAAATGTCTATCTAAAAATAAACACAAATATCGATCTCTCTGTAATCTACTGAAAATCCACCTACTATCTGCATACCGTACTCATTCATGAATTCCCTGAATCAGAAATCACTGAACATAGTAGAAGTTAGAACCAAGCTCTGTTCTCAGAAAACAATTACACTTGCTCAAGTTAGATACGCGTCAGAATTACGGCTGGACAGGTGGTGGTGCAGGCCTGGTAATTCAGCACTCCGGGAAGCTGAGGCAGGAGGATTGCAAATTCTAGCCCTTCTGGAGCAACTTAGCAACTATCAGAGACATTTTCTCAAAATCAAAAGAATCACAGTAAAAATGGGTTGGGGGCACAGCATTAAAACCTCTTCCAACTTCTCATACTCAGTTTTGACCATGGAAACAGTTTAACCTCTGATTTCGGTGTGTATGCGTTTACTGGTTTGTCTTTGCGGTGCTAGGGATCAAGGCCAAGGCCTTCACACCGGGTTACGTCTCCAGTCCATTTTTATGATTTATCTGAGACAAGGTCTTGTTAAGTTGCTAAGTTTCCTCTACTGAAGTGGAACTTGAGATCCTCCTGCCTTGGCCTCCCATAGTGTTGGGAAGACAGGCCTGTGCCACTGGGCCAGGCGTATAGAGGCGCCGCCACACGCAGCCTCACCTTTGCTTTAGAGACGAGCACTGCCTTTTGTTTTAGGACCTTGTATAGTACCCGTCAGACACAGATCACCCGGGCTTCGAAGAAGCCTGTCTTTCTCACAGCTGATTTTCCAATCTCACAAAAGAGAAGGAGAAAGGCTTTTTTATTTTTTATTTTTTTTTAACCTTAGCTAAAAAACATCTTGAACACCAAGTTCACAAATAGCTGATACTTCCTGGGGCCTAAGGACTGCAGTTCTTGGGAGAAAAGAAAGACGTTTCAATGAAATTGCTCCGCAGGCCTCTCGGAAATTAACTTTCCCGTGTTATCCAGGCCACCCGGGGTTGCTATGGAAACCAAGATGTCGGATCAGCAAAACCGGAAGGTGGAGGTTTGGAAGGAGTCGCTGAGGTGGCAACCTCCTTCCCAGCTAGGCTGCTCTTCTTTTTTTTTTCTTCTTTTGACAGCATCTCTGTCTCTGTTGTCCAAACTGAACTCATTGTGGAGCCCAGGTCGGCCTTGAACCAAGGCCATCCTCTTGACTCAGCCTCCCCAGTGCTAGGTTTACAGGCATGCACTACTACCCCTGACTGGCTAATTTTCAGTTGGTGGTGAGGGAATCGAACCCAGGGCTTTGCGCACTCTAGCCAAGTGCTTTAGGTCTCTCTGTTTTCATTCTTGCTTTGTGCAGCTGTGTGTGTGTGTGTGTGTGTGTGTGTGTGTGTGTGTGTATGCATATTAGAACAAGGTCTGACCTTGTATGGCCATGCTTACTGGCAATCCCAACAGTCAGGAGGCTGAAGCAGGAGGATTACCTGTAGTTTAAGGCCAGCCCTGGCTACACAGCAAGCTCAGGACCAGCCTGCATTGGAGTGAGACCTTGTCTCAAATGCCTCCTCCTCTACCACCAACAAAGAGCAAAACCAAACCAACAATAACAGAAGCAACTAGGAAACTCTGCGGGTCAGAAACAGCCTTGTCCTTGCTTCCCTGGGATGCACCGCAGCTCTGGGCCTGCCCGCTGCCTGGAGCTGCTTGTAGGGGCAGAGGGATCTGCACCCAGCAGCCCGGTCCACAGGCCCATGGATCTGCAGGGTCTCTGGAGAAGGTGAGTTATGTAAGACGTATCTGCCTGTGTCCTGAGGACGTGAGCACATTCCCCAGGGAAGGAGGGAAGCAAGCCTGGGGGTGGTTTGTAGTGTTCCTGCTGTCCCTCTGGAGCAGGGAAAGCATGTCATTCCGAGCTAGGGGACTCTGTGAAGGCGCGGGGGAATTACCCACTGGGCTGTGTGGGGCAAAGGGGGCCCCTCGTGTCACACAGCCCCACTTCTTGCTGCCGCCCGTGGGACTCCACTGTGGGGTTAGCTGCTCTAGAGAGAAGAGGTGCTTAGGCTGGCGTCATTCCCCTCACGTGGGCAGAGATGGGAGGGGCCTATCCTGAATATTCTTTTTTATTTTGTGATACTGGATTGAATTGTCCAGGCTGGCCTTGACCCTTTGCCCCTCCCCAGCCTCCCAGGGTGCTGGGGTAACAGGCCTGACTGGATTTCAATTTTAATAACTGACTCATGTTGTTGACCAGTCTGCACGTGCATACTGTTTTTTGCACGTCTTCTTTGGAAAATTATCCACCAAAATTCCATTGAATAATCCATTGAAAGTTGCCTATTTTTTTTCCTAATCAACTTTTAGGTATTGCTTATGTATCCATGAAAAGGTCGCATGTTAGATTATGTGTTTTACGTCTGTATTCCCTGCCTTTGATTTACGCTCGCTTTATACTTGACTTTAAAGAACCACACTTTGATTTTAGTGAAGTCTCACCACCTTGTCCTGGTTGGCGTTTATTGTTCTCTCACTCCTCTCCGTGCTGGGGATCGAGCCCAGGGCCCTTACACGGAGGTAAATCCTCAGCCCCTTCCTTATCTTCAATTCCGAGAGTATCTCCCTAAGCGGAGATGTTGCCCAGGCTGGCTCCAGTCATGATCCTCCTGCCCTGACCTCCCGGAGTGCTGGCATGGCGGGCTGTACCACAGAGCCTGGGTGAGTTTGAAGTTTTTGTTCAAATATGTTTTGTCTTTTTTAACCCTTTGCACTTTTATGTAATATTAGGAGCTTGTTATTTTTTCCCAAAAAATCTATAGAGATTTTCTTTAGAATTAGGTTAAATTCTTAGGCCAACAGCAGGTATTCGATGTGTTGTTTGGTGATATAAAGGTCAAATATTTTTCTGCATTTTGAAACTGACTTATAGAAATTCTTTTGTCTTTTGCAGTGTTGTGAGACCGAGGGCCTCATGTCTGCCAGGCAGACGTGGCACCACCCAAGGACCTCAGGTACTTCGGGCAGCACTTAGAAGGCTGAGGCAGGAGGATTGCAAATTCGAGCCCAGCCTGGGCAACCTGTCAAGTTAGGGAGACCCTGTGTCAAACAGACAATAACAAGAGGCTGGGAATGTAGCTCTGAGCAAAGGCCCTGGGTCCCATCTCCAGTCCCCCAGGCACACAGAAGGCCGCTAGGTGCAGAATGTGATTGTTGCTGGTGGGCATCAGAAGCTGAGGATTTCTTGGTTTTAAGCCTCCCTGTGCTGGCTGGAAACACAGCGCGCCTTCAATCACAATGATGGTAGGGACTTCCTGTCGGGAGCGAAGCTTCCTGCTGTGTCTTCTGGTCGGCCTTTGCACAAAATTCAAATTGGAGTTTCTAATCTCATTTCTGCTCTTTTCTGTTTCTGGAGATTATAACTGGGAATTATCTTTCAGGCAGCTCCTGGACGATATTAAAAATGACTCTTTCTCTGTGTACGTGTATGGTCCCGGAGATGGAGTGCAGGTCCTTCACGCTGAGCTGCAGTCCCAGCCTTTTTTAAGATTTTGAGACAAGATCATGTTGCTGGTAGATCTTACATGAAAAAGGTAGAAGCCGAGATTGTGGCACCGGCCTGTCATCCCAGAGGCTGAGGCAGGAGAGTGGCAAGGTCGAGCTCAGCAGTTTAGCTAGATCCTACCTATTTCACCACGAAAAGTGTGGGCTGGGGCTGTAGCTCAGTGGGAAGACCCAGGGCTTGGTCCCTAGGACAGTGCGTGCTTGCATAACACTCCCCTCCACCCTCCCCGCCAATTCCCCTTTCATACACGGGCACTTCTTCCTCAAACTTATAACCAGCTCTAAGGTGGGAGAAGAGACCAGTGTTACACTTGCCCTCCCCCAGCAACAGCAAAAGACGCCGAGTGGAAACTGAGGCCCCCTGGTGCCCGACCCAGAGCATCACCAGTCTCTAGCCGCCTTTTCCTGCTATGTGCCCAGTGGTCAGCTTCTAAGACACGTGAGCTTCCCTAACAGGCACCAGTGGCTAGACGCTCTGTTCCTCACGGTGAATATTCAGTCAGTGGACGTCAGCTCGTCTTGTGCATGCCTGTGGTTCGTTTGCCATGTGAGCACGCACCTCAAGCTGGTGTGAGATTTGTGCACACACGAGGGGTTGGCTTGTTGGTAAATCTCCTCCATTAGGTACAGATACAATCCTTCCTCTCTGGGGCCACTGGTGCAGGCCTGTCAGTCCGCACGCAGACTCATGTACACACACGCACGCACGCACACGTGCACACATGCAGACTTCTGATTAGACCCACCTGCTAGGTCTTTGTCCAAATCTCGGCTTCCCGGTTTTCTGGAGGGAGATGAAATTATTTGTAACCTCTTAGGCTTTTTAAAAGGTTTGAATGGATTCATAGGGGGCCAGTTCTCTTGAATTAGTAAACTCGGACTCGGCAAGGGCAAAGTCTTGTTCAAAGGTGCCAGAATTTTATGGTGCGGGAGAGAATAAAAGAACTCACACGTTGCTGCCTACGAGTGTGTTAGTGTGCTCAGTATGCAAAAACTTGCATGTGACTCCTGCTGGCCGCTGTCTTCGCATGCTGCTACTTTGTCTTCCTCAGTTTCAGGGATGAGGCCCAGGGCTGTCGCACGACGTGTGTGCCCAGGCCACTGTTGTTTAATTTGCCTTTGTCTTCTGACACAAGGTCTTGCCCACCTGCCCAGGCTGGATTTCAAGAGGTCATCCTCCACCTCTGCCTCCCAGAGTTCTAGAAAAATAGGCACGTACCATGGTGGCCAGGCAATTGCTTTCTTTTTTTAATCCTAAATTTACCCTTTCTTTTATGCGAAGTATCAAAGCAAGCAAAATCTAAAACCTCCAAGTTGTTTCACTGTTATAAGAAATTTGACACAAATGCAATATCAAGAAAAACACGACTTTGCTATCATCACATCTGCCATAAAAGTTCACGATTTCCCTTGTTCCCTTTGTGGCAGATAAAGTGACTCAACTTTTCAGAAAAGATGGGGCAGATGTTTTCAGTCCAAGTGCATTCGATCAAGACTTGGCCTTTTTCTTCTTTTATTTTCTTTCCCTTGGCACTGAAGATGGAAGCACCCAGGACCAGTGCGTGGATCCAAATCCTCAGCCCGCTTTTATTTTTGGATTTTCAGGCCAGTTCTTTCTAAACTGCTAAGTTGCCCAGGCAGGGCTCAAAATCATGATCCTCCTGCCTCAGCCTCCTGGAACACTGTGGTGACGGGCCTGCGCCACCAGGTCCTGTTTTTCCCTCAGTATTTGGGAAATGGATGCAATTTAAGCAGCATGGTGACTTCACAGCCACACATGGGCCCACAGGGTCTGCTCCACAGAAGACTGCTGGGGACGCTGGTTTGTTTATAAGATCCTAAAACCACAGCGTCTACTGAGGAGCGGTTCAGGAGAATGAGAGCCTCCTGGAGCCTCGGCATGCACACGGTGTGGCCAAAAGACATGGCCAGCTACAGCCCAGCCTGAGCGGCGCAGTGGCTTAGCGGTTCCTGTCCCAAAACCAGAACTAAAAACTGGCTGGGGATGGAGCTCCGTGTGAAGGCCCGAGCTCACCCCTAGTACCACTCTCCCCCCAAATATATGACACATGCTTACATAAAGGAAGCTTATTACAGTAAAAGACAGTGGCCAGGATCCCCTCAAGACCCCCCCTCTCTCCCACACAGCCCACCTTGCCCGGCCCTGCCCCTTGCGGGCGCCGTGCTGCGAGCCCTCTTTCCTGTTTGTGGTGGCACTGTCGCGGCTATGTCCACGTCCTGAATTGATGGCAAATGCTGACCTTTCTTGGCTATTTTGACTTTAAAGAAGAGCAGAAGTTGCACAATGACCAGTGACATAGATCTGGTGACTAAGGTGGATGAGAACATGTGGCCACCATGCCTTTCTCATCTGGCCGTTCTGTGGGATGGAGCCCAGAGCAGACAGGTGTGGTCACCGTGTTTGTGACCGCAGCGCATGGCGACACTCAGGGAGGAGGACGCTCAGGGCCGCCTCCCAGCGCGGTCAGGACCAGAGGGTCGGCTGGATGGGGGCTTGTGGCTATGGGCCTTTCACTGCAATTCTTTAAAAAATATATTTAAATTTGCACTGTGCTTTGTGTCACCCCTCGTCCTCCTGCCCAGTGGCCTTGTGGGGCTGATGGGGCTGCACATGCCTAGGGCAGTTCCCTGCCTGCTAACCATTCACTGCCCTGGACTGGTCCTTCGTCCTTGCATGCAAACCAGAGGGACCTCGATGTTGAACGCAGTGGGGGTGACTGCCTGCAAGGGCAGGCCCCAGGGTCTTGCCCGGTTACCAGGTCCCCTCCCTCTGCACTCAATTTCATTAATTTAAGGCTCAACCATATTTACTTTTACTCTCCAGAACATTCTAACAAAATTGCTTAATTTGAACCAATTTCTTTCTTTTTCTTTTTCTTTTTTTTTTTTTTTCTATTTTTCCTTTTGGCAACCCTCAGGGCCTTGGCTCCAAACTCCACCCCTTGTCTCTTTATATTAATTGTTTCAGATAGGGTCTCACTCAGTTGCTGAGCTGTTCAGGCTGGCCTGGACTTGGATCCCCCTACCTCAGCCTCCCACTGGGCTGGGATGGCAGGCCTGTGCCATTGCGACCAGCATTTGAACCCCTCCTTTCCCCCACCATTTTTATTAATATACATATGCAATCCATAGTGTTTATGATGAACTTGAGTATTGTGTGCACATACATATCACATCAGCTTGACAATCCCTTCCTATCGTTGGCCCTCCCACCTCCTCCCACCCTCCTCACTCCCACTGTCACACCATGTGGCTCTGTAGAATCCTGCATTCTGGGTTTCCCAAATCAGAGAAACCGTGTGATTAACATACTCAATCTTCTGCGTCTGACTCACTTCAATCAAATCCCCACTCTAGCTCAGCTTCCCACCCCTAGAACGGGCCACCGTGGTCAAATCTTGATGCCTCTGCTCTGAGTCCAGCCTTTGTTTCAAAAGGAACTTGAGCCTCTGGCTGGCTAAGGAGGAGGAAGAGAGCTTGGTTCAGCCCTGCTGGCTCCTCCCCAGTCCCTGCACCCCAGCAGAGTGACCCGCCTTGTCTTCCCTAGAGAGCAGCCCCGAGGTCCCCTCTGCCTCCTGAACCAGGGGGGCGGGGCACAGACCAGTTGCTTCCCTCTCCCTTCAGAGACAGGGTTTTTCTTTTTAGTTCTGAAAAGCGCTTTGCTTGTTAGTGCGCAAGAGTTCACTGCTATCGCTGGGCCATTGCAAAGCGGTGAGCAAGAAACTCAGCTGTGATGAACATGTTTTTATAGCATCTCCGTTCCTGTATCTCTCTCCCCAAAGCAAAAATAGTATAAATGTGACAGATGCATCTGAAATTTGGTTCAATGACGGGGACCTCGCCACTTGCACAGGGAGTTCAATTTGCTTTTTTGTTTGTTTTGTTCTTCTGATGGGGGAGACTATGTTAGGTGATCCACTCGGGTCAAATCTAATCACAAGGGTGCTTCTAACAGGGTACAGGAAGGTCAGAGTCCCACATGGCCTGTGAAACACCAAGAAGTCAGGCCAGGAGAGCAGGATAGTTGCAAGTTCAAGCCCAGTTTTGGCAAATTTAGCAACTTAGACCCTGTCTCAAAATTAAAATAAAAAAGGGGGGGGGGGGGTGGAGAGCTGGAAATGCAGTTCAGTGTTCAGGCCTGAGCTTTGTGTCCAGTCCCATAAAAAAATCAATAGAAATCTGAGCAACGCAGGGTACTGAGCCAACGATCCACAAGCAGTAGCCCCTGGGAGGTGGGAAGGGTAAGGGAAGGAGTCCCTGCCTAAGGCAGTGGTCCCCAACCTTTATGGGGCAGGGACAGGTTTCCTAGGATCCCTGCCTCAACTCTGTCCCAGGTCACGGGGCACTGGATCCCTCGTAGGGGCACTCGGCCCAGGCCCCTGGCAAGTGCAGCTCACAGTGGGGGGGTGCATGCTCTGAGAATCTAAAGCCACTGCTGACCTGACCAGATGCAGAGATCAGGCAGTCACACGAGTGACCACGGGGAGAGGCTGAACGTGCATAGGGAGCATCGCCCTGTGGCAGCTGCTGCCCCCCACTGTGCAGCGGCTCCTAAGAGCAGGTGGGGACCCTGGCCCAGGCGCCCACTGAGAAGCCTCTGGCCTGGGGACGTTCAAGCATTCAAGTTGTATTAGTTTGAGTTCTTTCAAAAGACAGAATTTACAGATTTTATCACAAAAAAGGTCTATTAGGAAGGCTTACAAATCCAATGATAGGGGTGGTCCAAGATGGCTGCTCAGCCGTGAGGTACATCTCCCATCCAGGACTGCAGGACAGCCAGTGAGGTGAGAGTCTGCTGCAGATCTCAGGCGAAGACCAAAGCCTGAAGATCGGTGACTGAAGAGCAGCGACGGGCAGACAGGCACAAGTCGATACTGGAGCGAATCTGTACTGACGGTCTGCAATGTGTAGCAAGATGGCATCCGTAGACAATCACAAAGGGAGAGCTTTCCCAGAGGAAGAAGCTGTGACAATTGTCCCTCTTCCTTCCTTTTATACCTTTGGAGTCCCAGTTGGCCCTCCCACATCTGGGTGGGTGCTCTTCTCTCATTGGCCAGCCCACAGATGACTCACACTCTAACCCAGACCCGTTCTTGATCCCCGTCTAGGGCTGTTGACAAAACCTAACCCTAAGGGAGGTGTGGACATGATCCACACAAGTTGACATAATCCCATCACTAGACACTAAATTTACCCCACTGAGGCTCTACAAGGATAAGAAAATAAATTTGAGTTGGGTCTGGCAGCTCAGGCCTTCATCCCAGCACCCTGACAAGCCGAGGCTAGAAGGTCATAGGCTTAAACCAGCCTGGGCAACTTAGTGATTTTGTCTCAAAATCAAACATAAAAGAAAAAAATGGCTGGGAGTGTAGTTCAGTGTTCAGTGTGAAGGCATTGGACTCCATTCTGTATAACACCCACAGAGGAGAGTGACAGGTAGGTCACTGACACCCATTAATGTACAGAAAATAGAAGTTATTATTTCTTCTGCTTTTTCTTTTATTTATTTATTTATTTTGTTTTTGAGATGGGATCTTGCTCTGTAGCTCAGTCTAGCCTCAGATCCATAGCAATCCTCCTGCCTCAGCCTCCCAAGTGCTGGGATTATAGCTGTACACTACCATACCTGGCTATTTTTCTTTAAAATTAAAAAAAAAAACTCTTGTTTTCTTAAATGCTAATTTCCAAAAGAGCAGCAACAATTGGTTTGATTATCCCAACTGCTATTTCCAATTCTGGATATATTATTAATAAGATTTAGTGAATGTCGGTGAGGATGTTAGGTAACTTCTGTGCTTAAGTTATTTGGTAACTGAGTCTGAGTCATCACTGAAGATGAGGAAACTGAAGCCAAGCATTTTTGAGTCATTTTTCTGAGCTTAGAGAATTACAAACCTGAGAAGGACTTGTAACCAGATCCTCCTGGCACAAAAGTACATCCTTTCCCAGCTCGGCTGAGAACGTGCCCAGTCGTCCCTACAGACAATATTTTGCTCTTTTATTTCTTTTCTCCTTCTTTTCCTCTGTTTCTTTTTTTTTGAGATAGGGACTCGCTCTGTAATCCAGGCTGGTCCTGAGCTCACTAGGGAGCCCCAACTGGCCTCAAACTCACAATCCTCCTGCCTCAGCTTCCTGAGTGCTGGGATGACAGGTATCTGTCACTGTGGCTGGCTAATTTTTACATATTGCTGGGGAATCAAACCCAGGGCCTTACATAAGCAGTCTGAGCTATACCCCAGCCCCACTCCCCTCTGCTTCCCCCCAGTGCTGGGAATTGAACCCAGGGTCTTCATGCTGGGCTCTACTCCAAGCCCATTTTTAATGTTTGATTTTGAGACAGGGTGTCCCTAAGCTGCTAAATTGCCAAGTTTGGGCTTTAACCTGTGCTCCTCCTGCCTCAGCCTCCCAGACTGCTGCCTTTTGCTCTCCTAAATACGCCCAGCTGTGTTTGTTCATGGATGAAGGCGAGAGCCAGGAGCCAACACTTAGAAATTCCTTTCACACTCAGAACCCCTGGTAATGGTTGTCAGGCAAGACGTGAGGCGCTAAGCTTGCGGTCCATGCAGAGGTCACGCCATCGCGAGCAGCCTCCTCTCCCGAGTGGCATGCTGTGCATCCCCGTGGTCCCCTCGCTGAATACACTGCGGGGGGGGGGGGGGGGAGTCCGTATTTTAAATAGAAAGTCGTGGTGCCGTAAATGGGAACTGGAGAAGGGAAGGTGCGACGTGCTGGGTCTGCTGGGCTCAGGGAATCCATGTGGACACGCACACACACACACCAAGTTTGCTTGTGCACCCATGTGTGCACAGAGCCTGGGACAGACATGACCTTCTGGTGTTTCTCAGCATTTTCTCCATCTCTCTCTCCCTCTTTTTTTTTTTTTTTTTAACTTGTCACCATTTTCAGTCAAAGGAGCTATGTGAGCAGCAGGACAGCAGCCCTGATTCAGAAAAGGATGGAAGAATCTGGGTGTGCGAACCATCGGGGAGAAGCTTTTTCCTCCAGCCGCGTGGGGGCGCACTTCAGGATAAGCCCTGTGGTAGGGCGCGTTTACTAGTGTTGCTTTTCTCTTAGGAGAATACTACATGGGAATTACAAAAACAGAGTGTAAGGAGAGAAGAACATACAATAGAAAAATGAGTCAGAGTCCTGACACTTAGAGTTGATTAGTTGTTTTTGTCTTTTTTGGGGGGCGGTATTGGTTGAGCTAACCCCACCCCCCACTCCCCACCCCCTACCCCCACCAGTGGTACTGGTGGTTGAGCCCAGGGCCTTCACACTGAGCTACATCTGCAGCTCACTTTTAATTTTTATTTGAGATAAAGTCTTGGAATGTTACCCAAGTTGGGCTCGAGCTTGGAATTCTCCTGCCTCAGCCTCCCACAGAGCTAAGATGACAGGCCTGGGCTGCCACTGGGTCTTGGTTTAGAAGTGATCACCTTTGATATGCTAGAATATTACATTGTGACACTTAAAATATAAAGTACAGCTTATTTTTTAAACACTAATAAGCCATATTTATGTCCTTCAAAATTTCCTCTGGCGACATGAGTTTTTAAAGTCTAACTCTTTGCAGGGGTCATGATTTTCAGCATGGGCCTCTGCCTGAGGACATTACATGTGTCCGAAGTTGCTTGTGATGGTTGAAATGATGGAGGATGTACTACTGGCTTCTGGTCCCAGGAGCCCTGGAAGGCAAGAATACTTGCAGTTCAAGACAGCTGAATGATATTTGGGCTCTGTGTATGAAGCACTGGAGCAGATCTGTGCTGACCCAGGCGCTACCCAGATGAGCAAGTACCAGATCTTGGTCCTTTTATCTTTGTTTCTTTCTTTCTGCAGGACTAGGCACTTAACCAACCTTGTACTTTTCAGGAGACTAATGTCTGTTTTAGCCTGATCTGGTGGCACAGGCCTGTCGTCCCAGTACTCTGGGAGGCTGAGTCAGGAGGATCACAAGTTGGAACCTAGCACAGGAAATTTAGCAACAATTTGTCAAATAAGAGAGACTCCATCTCAAAATCAAAAACAGCACCCCCAGCTGTGCTGTCTCTGAGGACTCTCACTTCCCAGAAACAGCCTGTGCTGGAGCAGAGTGGCTCCTGCTTCACAGAGTGGCACTGTCTCAGGGCCAAGGCTCTGCGTTCAATCCCCAGTGCGCATGAGCGCACAAACATACACCCGCACACACGCACACTCTCTCTCACACACACATACACCCTGCCCTTCCCTCCGAATCAGGTCTCACAGTGACTGTTGGGTCTTTGTTTTCTTCGCCCATTCATGGGACAGACACAGTACTTGCTGCGTGCCCATAACTGTAATTACCAATGACGCCCGCCACATTTCCCCTTGTTTGTGGGGAACTCGCGTCATGAATATAGCATGGACGTCACAGAGGTTCAGGGTTCAACACCTACCTCAGCCCCTTGGCTTCGAGACTCTGCATTTTTCTTTGGTGAAAACAGGAGCGCTTGTCCAAGACTCCTGGGAAGCAGCGCATATGCAGATGCTCGGGCGAAGGACCACAGTGTGTCATTCACCCCAGGTCCCATTCAGGGACGCTGTTCCATGCCAGCATTTGCAAGGAAGTAATTCATTTTTTGAGAAGCACCAAAATTTAATGAAGTCTGAATATCGGGTCAAAAAATTTTTAAATTCTTTCAGCTCATAGGAAAGAGTAATTTTCCATACACCATTAAAGCTATGATCACATCCATTCAGTGACACAGGAAGCCACTGGCCAGGTGCACAGGGAGAAGCTCTTGTCATGGGCTCTGGGTCTCACCGGGACAGTGAGCACTGTTGCCTATGGAAACGGCTTCGAAGTAGGGGCTGGAGTGTGGCTCAGCGGGTAGAGCGTGTGCTGGGTATGTGCTGGGTTCGATTCCCCAGCACCACATGAAAGTTAGCCAGGAGTGTTTATAAGGACCTGTAATTCCAGCACCCTGAGCCTGAGGCAGGAGGATTGTTCTGAATTTGGAGACAGTCTGGCTACACAGTGAGCTGAGGAGCAGCCTGGACTACAGAGCAAGACCCTGCCTCAAAACAAAATCAAACAAGAAGAAAAAAAGAAACGGTTTCAAACATGGAGGGCAAAGGACTGTGTCTTCATCCCTCCTTCCCCCCAGATAACTGCACACGGTGGCAGATTGTAAGCACACGCTGTTTTAGGAAGGTGGCAGATGCTTGCCAGCCTGGGACCCTGAGCTAAGACCCATAGGCCTCCAGAGAAAGGCCTACTGGCTTAGCGGACGTGTGTGTGCGCGCTCGTGGTACTGGGGAGTAAGCACAGGGTCTGGACACTAAGTAACTACCCCGGCTTATTTTTGAGTTTTGACTCTTTAGACAGGATCTCTCCAAGTTGCTAAGCCGCCCAGCCCAGGCTCAAACTTGCCATCCTCCTGCCTCAGCCTCCCCAGGTGCTGGGATGACAGGCCTGCGCCTCTGAACTTGCCTAGGCTTACTCCTTTGTTTCACCCACAGGTTCCAGAATGGAACTCAGCTGCGCGTGCCCGTCCCCACCGTGGCACCCACACAGCGGGGCTCTCCCTGGCGCGCCCCCAGGTGCCTGGGTCCTTCTGGCGCCTGCTCCGCAGTCATCCTCGCCCTCACCTGCCGCCCGTCCCGCTGGGGCCCTGGTGTCTCTCCTTCTGTGAAGCTGTTCCCAGGTGTGTTTCCCTGTTAGCTTGGTCCTGTGCTTTCTCGTGGACACCACGCCCAGCACCTGCCACACGAGGGAGGGGAGGGCCATCTCAGTTCCCAGCTCAGAGGGCTCAGTCCTCGTGGGGCTGGTTGGCAATGGGCCGACACACGGCAGTGGGCCCAGTGGGTAGAAGGTGCTCACGGCGGAAGAGGAGAACACGCGCCTGTCCACATCGCGCCCCTGGGACCTCCCCTCTGGCCAGGCCCTGCTTCCAAGTTGCACCGGAAGTGCTCAGCGGGAGCCTCACGGTCCCGAGTGCTTGGCCGGCCACGAGGAAGGGCAGGCTGAGGGCAGCTGCTCACTGCCTTGTAAAAGGAAGCGGAGGGCCGGGGAGAAGTCGGGCCAGAATCTATCCTCCGAGCCAAGCCTTCAGTGATCGGTCCCAATCGATGGATTTATCCCCTTGGTCCAAGGAACCCCCACCGTCCTTCAGTCGCCTTCCAAATGCACGAGGGTTCTGCGGGGGCTCCAGATCCAGCCTGTCCCACCTCCCATGGCTCCTCCCGGCTCTGCTACCCAGCCGTGTGCATCCCACCCCTCCCTCCAGGGGCGGCTTCCGTTAACAGGTACACTGCTGTACACACAGGTGCTGAGGAAGGTCTGCTGGCTGTAGATGGGTAAGGGGCTGATCCAGGAGAACCGCACGGGAGGGGAGGGTGGGACCACCAGTAACAGAGGGTCGATGGGACTGCCAGGCGACCGTGGCCTGGTTCTCATGGCATCCGTGGTCTTCATAGAGGAACGCCTCCTGCGGGCAAAATAAAATTAAAAGTAAATTTAAAACAAAGTTAATAAACAGAAAGGCTGAATGGAAGCCCCAGGGATGTGGCAGTTGGAGAATAACAGATAGGTTTCTTTTGTTTTGTTGCTTTGTGGTACTGGGGATCTAGCCCAGAGCCTTCCGGGTGATTTGTTTCTCAGTCCACTTTTTATTTTTTTATTTTGAGACGGGGTCTCACTATGTCATAGAATTGCCTAGGCTCGGCTTGAATGGTGATCTTCCCGCCTCAGCCTCCCAGAGGGCTGGGGTGACAGGCACGACTCATAATGGTTTATTCATCTAGTCCTGTTTGCTAGGTTCTGGTCTGTACCGGAAGCAGTTCCAGGTGCTGGGCGCCCAACAGGAAGGAAGGCCCAGCTTCTGCGCACGTGTGGCTGATGGTTACGGGGGTATAACAGGTAGAAACCAACCCCCCAAAGAGACAGGAAGTGTCATTTAAAAGATAGATTGTCATATGCGTCATCTTCCATGTGGCTGAAAGATTAAAGTTACCTTATATTTCTCTGACTCTTAAAAAATGAGTTCTCTACCTAAGGCCAACCCCAGTGCAGACCTACAGATAATAAGGGTGATAATTGGGGACCTCTGAAGGGTCCCCACACACGGCCCTGTCCAGCACGCACACTGCCTGGAGCAGAGCACACAGATGAGCTTTCCTAGGAAATGACATTTAGAATATGAGATTTGATCCAGCACAATGCAATTATCTCTTTGAACAGGAATCTGTGAAACTCAGTTCCATTGTGCTAATATTTTATTTTTGATCTATTTTTAAGGTTGTCATTAATCACTGGTTCAGAAAATCACAAGAATCCAGATGAAATTAATTTTCTAAATCTGTATGTATGAACCAGGCCTGGCGGTACAGGCCCGTCATAGGCTCACCATCCCAGCACTCTGGGAGGCTGAGGCGGGAGGATTGCAAATTCAAGCCCACCCTGGGCAACATGGCAGCCTAGTGAGATCCAAAAATAAAAATAGATTGGAGAGGTAGCTTACTGTGAAGGACCTAGGTTCTGTTTCCAGGACTGAGAAAAAATAAATAATCTGTGTATGTGTCTGTTGAATATTACCGGGATAATCCAATTTCACAACACGTGTGCATCAGTCAAAGTGGGATGTATTTCTTAACAGTATTTCAAAGTTAAGACTCTTATTGTACTCGTGCAGAGTTCCAACAGCTGTGGTTTTGAGAAAATGGCCATATATGTAAAAAAAGTGGACCAGTGTATTACAGTCTGGGTGGCAACAATGAGAACATTTGAATATTAAAAATAATCATGATAAGAAAAATTATAATTGTTGATTTTTATTTCAATTTAAAGATGCCACATGTAGGTGGCACACTGGCACAGGCCTGTCATCCCACCCCACACTCTGGGATGCTGAGGCAGGAGATTTGCAAGTTTGAGACCAGCCTGGGCAAAGTAGTGACTTGGAGAGACCTTGACTAAACAAACGAACAAACAAAGGTTACAACGGGCTGGGGACGGAGCTCTGAGTGAGGTGCCCGGTGCTGCAAAACCCACCGTGACATCCCATGAATGGGACTGAATGGACAGGAGAGGGGGAGAGCCGTAGCTGCAGAGGTGCTGGGTTTGCTCCTGAGGCACGGGCACTGCGGACCTGGGTCTGTAGCTACTCTGGGCGAAGAAAGCACGGCCAGGAGGAGAGTTCCGAGGAGACCTTGGGCAGGTGCCTCAGAAGCGTGGGTGTGGAGTCTCGGGGGACCTGACACCAGGCCACGGGGATCAGAAGGTCACTCAGCAGGAGGAGCGTGCGCTAGGCAGCTGCTGATGGATGGCTTTTCAACAGAGGGACCATGTGATCAAATTAACGTTTTACACAATAAGCACTAAGCTGGCCTTGGTGCATAGGCCTGTCATCCCAGCACTCTGGGAGGCTGAGGCAGGAGGATCAAAAGTTCAAGACCAGCCTAGGCATCTTAATGATTGATGTAGCCAGATCCTGTCTCAAACTTAAAAACCGAAAGGGGCTTGGGATGAAGCTCCGATGAAGGCCCTGGGCTTGACCCTCAGTCTGACAATGCAACCAAAAGAAAAACAGGAAAATCTTCTAGGCTCAATGTCAGGGATTGGATGACAAGGAGTGGACAGGATGTGTAGAACTAGGAGGGGATCCAGTCATGGAGTACCACCCTCGAGAGACCTGCATTTGGGCAAAACACAACAATGGCTGCTGGCGGAGCTGCAGGCTAACTCGGGGTAAGGTCCTGAGGTAGTTACGTTTTTGTTGCTAAGACACAATACGTGACACAACTTGAGGAAAGGGATTTATTTTAACTTACCGTTTTGGGAGGTCTCAGCCCACCGATGGGTGGCTGGTAATGGCAGGAAGGGTCAGGTAGAGACCAGCAGCTCACCCTATCATAAGGACCAGGGCTTGGGCGGAAGCTGGGGCAGGAGGCTATCCTTTCAGGCCATGCCCTCGGTGACTTGCCACGCCCTCGGTGACCTGACCTGCCACACTCTCAGTGGCCTCCCAACCAGGTCCCTCTTCCTACCGGCATGTGGACTCCATAGACAATCCACAACATCCAAATACACTAGGTTTGAGAGGACCTTCCAGATCCAAAGATCGACAGGGTCTCAGGAGCGGCTTGGAGAAACAGCGGCATCAAGTCTTTAGGAGTGAAAAGGACATAGACCTTGAATCAATGTCTGTTGCCTGTGAAGGTGTCCTAAAAGGAGATTTTCAGGGTCTGGGAAAAGGTTTTGCTTTTTTGTGGTACTGGGAAGTTAGCCCAGGCCCTTCCCACTGAGCTCCATCTCCAGCTTATTTTTAAATTTTGACTTTGAGATATGGTCTTGCTAAATGACCCAACTGCCAGGCTGGTCTTAAACTTGAAGTCCTCCTGCCTCAGCCTCCCAGAATGCTGGGATGGCGGGGACAAGTCCTCTCATTGTGAAGTGAACCACTTGGACCGAGCGGTTGTTCACCAGGCCAACCTAGTCTGCTGTGGGGACACAGGCAGGAGCACACAGGGTGTCCCGAGTGCGTGTGCTTTGCTGCTGTCCTTCAGAGGGTGGAAAGATACAACCCGTGCCTGCCTTGTTCGTCTCAGGCTCTCCCACATGTTTTGTCTCCAGGAATCTTTTGAATGAATCAACTGGGCCCAGCAAAGGATAGAATGCTGCAGTGTGTCAACGAAAATCAAACCCTGTGCCAAGATCCCAAGACACTCCTCCTGGGGAGGGAGCCAGTGTCACAGTCTTTGCTTGAACAAACTTGGCCAATGATTCTATCTGAGCAGTGAAATAAAACTTTTTTCTCCCTCCTCCAGCTGGCAGGGAGTCCAGGGCCACATCTGTTGCGTGTTTACCAGTAGCAATACTAGTTTATCGTTGTTTGACTTCCTTGCACAGATCGCTTGGAGTTTTATTTCATTAAGCTTGAAAATGTCTGGGGGAGATCTCATTTCTGTGATGAACATGGTGTGAGTTAGAGGCGAAGGTTATGGAAAGGCAGACCTTGGAACAGATGGATGTGTGCATCCAGCATGGCTGTTCCCAGCTTTCTACTTGCTCCCTTAAGCTCCTGGCATTGGAATTAGATTTTCCCAATGAGGTGAACTCCCAATGTTCTGAGATGATGACTTCACCAGAAAACTGTCCCCTCTGTTTAGGCATCGGATATGGAGTGTTCCCCAAAGCCTCAGGTATTTAGAAGGTGATTGCATCAAGAGGCTAATTGTATCAGCAGATTAATCTCTGATGATTTCCTGTGCTGGTAACAAGCTGGGACCTGGTCAGAAGGGAAGGATCACTGGGGCATGACCTGGAAGGGGAGGGTCTCTGGGGCATGACCTGGAAGGGGAGGGTCTCTGGGGCATGACCTGGAAGAATATACTTCCCTTGCTTATTTTGCACTTCTCTCTCTCTCTCTTTCATGGCCACGATGGGGTGAACGGCCTTCCTCGGGCCATACTCCTCTGCCATTTTTCAGCTATCCAGGAAGGGACCGATGCCTCTAAAAATTATCCAAAATAAACTTCTCCTTCCTCAAGTTATGGGTGAGGGGTCTTGTGTCCCCTCACCCGAGAAAATAAATATGACACTCCCACCCAAAATCTATGCTTCAAGACTGAGACACTTCCTTATCACTAGGACATAACTCTAAGATGCCCAAAATTTAAGGGGGGAAATATTTATTTTAGCTCAGAGTTCAGAGGGTCTCCACTGATGCAGTGGCCTCCAGTGGTGGAAAGGCATGGTGGAGGACCCAGCTGGAAGAAGGCTGTTCATAACATTGTGACAGGAAGCAGAAGGAGAGAGAAAGGGTGGGACTAGTGTACACCCTTTCAGGTCCTGCCCTAGAGATCCAGCTCTCCTGAGTTAAGCCCCTCTCTGAGTGGCACAGGAAATCAATGGATTATTCTTTATGACTGAGCCCCTTTCCAAAAATGAGGCTTTCCAGGACTGTCCAGGTCCAAACCATAACAAATTGGTATTCATAACTCCTTAAAATCCTCACTTTTAGTGAGATAAAACTGGTAGTGAGACAGACTTTGCAAGCTCAGTGTTGTGCCTGAATTTTGTGATCTTTTTCAAGTTATATTTGAAAAATTGTATTTTTCAAGTGTAACTACCATGGCTTTCAATTCGAGTATCTGAAACTGCCACATTTAGGTGACTGGTTTCTCTTCAAAGACTGTTTACTTTTTTTTCTTTTTTGCAAGAACATAAGATGCAAAAAGAATAACATTTTTCTTCACTCTGTCCATCTGTCTTAGTTACTTATTTGTTGCCGGGACAAAATACCCAACATCCACAATTACAGAAGAAAAGGCTGACGTGTCCGTTGATGGGATTACGTCAGTTTGAGGGAATTAGGAACCACGCCTCCTTTAGGATTAGGATTTGTCAACCACCCTAGACTGGGGCTCAAGAACTTGTTGGGATTAGAGTGTGAGTCATTTGTGGGCTGGCCAATGAGAGAAGAGCACCCACCCGGATGTGGGAGGGCCAACTGGAACTCCAACGGTATAAAAGGAAGGAAGAGGGAAGATTGTCACAGCTTTTTCCCCTGGGAAAGCTCTCGCCTTCGCAATTGTCTATGGTCGCCATCTTGCTACACATCACAGATGGTCAGTGCAGATTCGCTCCAGTCTCGACTTGTGCCTGTCTGTCTCTGTTGTTGTTCTTCAGTCGCCGATCTTCAGGCTTCGGTCTTCACCCAAGACCTACAGCAGACTCCTACCTCACTGGCTGTCCTGCAGTTCAGGATGGGAGATCTACTTCACAGCTGTCTTTTGACAGAACCCAAACTAACACAACTGATTTAGCTTGCAGCTTCAGAAGTTCTTACAGCCCATTCATAGGACAGCCCTCAGTAGCAGAAGAACAGGATAGAGGCTGGGGCAGCACACCTGGCTGCAGACAGAGGCCACAGGAGTCTGGAGACTCAGGCAAGGCTAGAGCTTTTCTGGAAGAAGCTGTAACAATGTTTCTTCTTTCTTCCTCTACTGAGTTCAAGCTGCCAGTAGGGCACCTACACCTAGGGCTGTGATCCTCCTGCCTCAGCCTCCCAGAGTGCTGAGGTGACAGGCCTGCCACACCAAGCTTGGTTCAGGCTGGTTCTAGTCTTTTTTTTTTTTTTTTTTTTTTTTTTTTTTTTTTTTTTTTTTTTTTTCTTTTTGAGACAGGGTCTGACTCTGTATTGGTTCTGGTCCTGAACACTGTTGCTGCTTCTGTACTGATGAGTTTCCTGTGCTTGGGACAGGATCCCTGACATCCATTCCTTATTAACTGCTTTAGCTAACGATTTCTGAGGCCTCAAGCATCCACGGCTATCCAGCTCGGAGGTGGAAACCACAGCAGAAGGGCATGGTGGGGGAGGGCTGTTCACCTGGTGCAGCCTGGAAGCGGAGCTAGGAGGGAAGCTGGGATAAAACCACACCCTCCAGGTCACGCCCCACCCAGTAACCCACCCTCACCCAGGCCACACCTCCTAAGAGCCCAGGAAGTCACCCACGATGCCGGGTGCCTTTGTGGTGCTCTTCAGACCTAACCTGTAATGCCTACTAACTTCCCCTCTGAGCCTTAGGATCTCCCCATATCTGGTGGGACTGGAAACTAGTGTAGTCACTATGGAAATCAGTTTGGAGATTCCTTAGAAACTAAAGATAGAAATTCCATTTACTCAGCCACAGGTATCCTGGGCATCTTTCCAAAAAGCTGATATGATCATATCATGCCCAAGTTGTAGCAGGACTACTCATAATAGCTAACTCCTGGAAAGAACCTAATGTTTACCAACAGGTGACCAGATAAAGAAAATAGGGTGTTTATACACAGTGGAATATTAGGCTGACATAAAGAAGGATAGATTTGAAGCATTTGTAAGAAAAAAGTCACACATTGACTCAATAATGCTTAGTGGAATAAACCAAGCACAAAAGTATGTGGTATCTCTTCTATGGGATTGATTGCAAAAATATAAATGATAAAAAAAAGTACGAGAAAAAAGGGCCAGGAAATAGGGAAATAGGTAACCTGTGGGTGAGAAGGAGCCTGGGGGATGGAGACTCATCTGGAATTAAAAAAAAAATATGTGAGGAATTAATTGCTGAACCAGAGGGCATTTTAAAATTAGCTGCCTTCCCGCTTTTATCTTTCAACAGTGGAGATCTTAAAACTTTCATGACTTTGAGCCCATGGAGAGGTGTGGAGAACATTTTTTTGTTGCTATTTTTAACCTCTCTCGTGTGGATTAATTTGTTTTTCTATTTAAGGACCTCTGTAGTATGTTTGCATGCTGAGCAGACAACATGGCTATCATGGTTACTTTTTCACTTCTGGGACATAATACCCAACACCTACAACTTAAGGGAAGAAAGGTTTATTTTAGCTCACAGTTTTAGGTGGTCCCAGTCCATTTGTAGGTGCTTGGCATGGCAGCAAGGGAGGGGGGAGAGAACAGATGCTCACAGCATTGAAGGAGGAGGATCTGGACTTAAGGAGAAGCTGGTTCAAGAGTACATCCTTCTAGGTCATGCCCTTTGTGATCCACCCTGCCTCAATGAGTCCTCTCTCCTCTAGTGATCTACCCACCTCAGTGATCCACCCTGCCTCAGCTGTCCATCGCACCCATGGTGATCCATCCCAGCCTCAGTGATCCACCCTGCCTCAGTCCATGGTGATCCACTCCAGCCTCCATGATCTGACCAACCTACAGTGATCCAGCCCAGCCTCAGTGATCCACAACACCGTTAGTGATCTACCATATCCTCAGTGATCCACCACACCCTCAGTGATGTGTACCTCCTGACCAGGGCCCCCTCCCAAGAACACATGAAATCCATAGATAATAATATAGAACATTGAAATACATGAGGCTTTTGGGGACACTCACGATCCACACTGTCATACTGGCCCTTGTCAGTGTGCTGGCTCTGGGCTGCAGAGGAGGGGACAAGGACGAAGGTCCCATAGGCTTCAGCTGAAAAGCTTACAGTATCTCTTGGTCCTTGGGGTATTAGAGTGTTGGTTCTATAGTTTTACTTAGTTTTTCTTCTAATTCATAAATTGCTGTTTTTTTTTTCTTTTGTGGAACTGAGGATTGGATCCAGGACCTTCATATTGAATTACATCCATAGCCATTTTTTTTCATTTTTTATTTGGAGGTAGTGTGACCATTGGAGAGATTATGTCAATTTGAGGCAATCAGGAACCACACTTGGATTAGGGTTTGGGAACCACGCCTAGATTGGGAACTCAGAACCAGCCTGGATTAGAATGTGAGTGATTTGCGGGTTGGCCAATGAGGGAAGAGCACCCACCCAGATGTGGGAGGGCCAACTGGAATTCCAACAGTACAAAAGGAAGAAAGAGGGAAGCCTGTTACAGCTTCTTCCTCTGGGAAAGTTCTCCCTTTGCGATTGTCTACGGGCAGATCGTCAGCACAGATTTGCTCCAGTCTCGACTTGTGCCTGTCTGCGTGTTGCTTTTCAGTCATTGGTCTTTAGTCTCCAGTGTTTGCCATTGTTCTTCAAACAACCGAGATCTGCAGCAGACTCTCACCAGCTGTCCTGCAGTCGCAGATGGGAGTTCTACTTTGCAGCTGAGCAGCCATCGGACACTCCAGCTCTCACGTGCAGGCCGCCATCTTGGACCATCTCTGTCCTTGGATTCCTAAGCCTTCCTCATAGATTCTTTTTGTTATAATTCCTATAAATTCTGCTTTTTTGGAAGAACCCAAAGTAATACAGACAGTCTCACTAAGTCATCAAAGTTACCTAGGCTTGAGGTTGGGATCCTCTGCCTCGACCTGCTGGAGGGCTGGGCGAGGATTACAGGCCGTGCCACCATGGCCACCTGAGCTGTACCTCAGCCTCACTCAGCACAGTTTCCCTGATCCACTTGCCCGGAGCATGCACAGGCAGCCCCAGTGTCTCCCTCATGCTGTGCACCTGCTGGGTCTCTGATGGGCAGCAGCTCCCCACTCCTACATAGCCTTCTCCATGTCTGACTATGGAGGAAGGGACTGGCCTTCTTAGTAACCTTGGGGTGTGCTTATGTTATTTTTCTGCACCTGCCTCTGTCCCTTTCTGGACTTGAGGCTTTAAGCTGCATGGTGGTTGCAGCTGGGCCCCAATGGCTAGTGTAGGAAAACTTGAAGAAAAACACTTCTGAGAAATACAAAGAATTAAAAAGAGGGCACTTGGCTGGCAGTCACTGTTTGTCTTCTAACTGCACAAGAGGTTAATTTCATGGGGCCCATTTAAGAGGTTGGAAAACTGAGGGTGGGAGAATGTGCAGAGCTTTTCAAGAGCTTCATGGCTTGTAAGCCATCTAAGGTTTGTCCAGTTATGAGGATTGTATTTATTTTCTACATTTTATAAGTGCTCTGTGGTTACACCATCCTTTCTGGTACCATGGAGAGTTCTGCTAATCTGACAGGAGGTGGAGCTCAGGTGGCAGGGCTAGTGCTGGGGCAGGGCTGTAAATACAAGTGAAGCGTCACTCCCTTTCCTGCTGCTCCCCTCCTAGTGGGTGGCCCAGCTCCTGCCAGCCGTGAACCAGGGTTGGAGATCTCAGTGCTACCTGATCTTACATGTCATCATTCATGCTTGTCCGCAATTTAAAAAAAATTTTAATTCCTCTCATATTAGAGGTCACCTCTCTTTTCCAGTATTATTAGTAATGAGACCCTTTCTTGAAATCAAAATTAAAAAGTAGGCTGGCTTGTAGCTCCTTGTGCAGGACCTGGCTTGATCCACAGTGAAAAAAGAAAAAAAGAAAAAAGGAAAGAAAAGAAGAGAAAAAGAAAACAAATGGCAGTAGTGGTCCTGGGAAATCTGGAATTGGACCAGGAGAGAGCTAAACCCAGGCTCTCTGAGAGAAGCTGGACTTTTGTACAATGGCTCTTGGGAAACTGAGGCAGGACAGCAGGGTAAGGAGAGGCCTCCTGGTGCATGAAAAGCTCGTGAATAGGGACACAGACAAAACAAGAAGGTATCACTCTAGTAGCTGAACTAGGCTTGCGGCACAGCCCTGTCATTCCAGGCCTCTGGGAGGCTGAGGCAGGAGGATCACAGGCTCAAGCTCAGCCTGGGCAAGTTGTTGACTTAGCAAGAACCTGTCTCAAAATTCAAAATAAAAAATGAGCTGGGGATATAGCTCAGTGTGAGTGTCCTGGACTCGGTCCCTACGACCATAAGAGATAGACAACAGCTGGAAAACAGGGCATGGTGGATGGGGGAGGGTTTCCTGAGTTTGAAACTGAGTGCGAGACTAGTGAGGAAATCTCCCGAATCTTCTCAGTGGGACCACGAATCTCTACTAGGACTGAAGCCTCAATTCTGCCTTCAAAACACCCAGAGCAAGTTGAGAATGAACCAAAGCTCTGTCCAGGCACAGATCCGGCTTGGAGTAGGTCGCAGTGACCAGCAATCACACTGGCAATGTAGGGGGCAGGGGCTGTCCTGTACCTACTGGGAAGATATGTATTTTTTCAGGATTCAACTGGGCTTTTATAATCACCTCTAACATACAGTTATAACTGAGTCAAGCAAAAGAACTTAAAATGCATCCCATTAAAAAAGTTTTAAAAATAGCTGGGTGTGGTGGCCCATATCTGTAATCCCAGCACTCTGGGAGGCTGAGGAAGGAGAATCACAAGTTTGAACCCAGCCTGGGCAATTTAGTAACTCCGCAAAGCCCTGTCTCAAAATAAGAACTCACATGGTCTCGGGATGCAGCTCAGTGTGAAGGCCTTGGGTTTAATCTTCAGGAAAAAAAAATAGAGATAATCAATGCAAGCAGGACCAGAGGTGGCGCAGACATAAGAATTATGTCACTGACTTTAGCCTTGGTGATTCTGTTAAGGCGTCCAGGTGAGGACAACAACACGGTGAAAGAAGTGAGTCATTTCAGCAGATCCAGGGGCGCGAAGAACGTATGCACACTTGGACTGGCAAATGCAGCATCACACATGAGACTGTCATGTGGCAGCTAGAGGCAGATCAAACCCAGAAGGGAGGAGGTGACCATGAATCTGAAGAGAGCTCAATTGAAATGAACTAATGTCCAAAAAAAAAAATAATAACTATATACCTCAAATCTGAGTAATGAGATGAACTGGTTGACTTTCAGCAACCAGTAGACCCGTTTGTCCTCGGAAGAGACAGCTGGGAGAGACAGGTAACTTTTGCTCAATTTTTGCGACCTTGTAAGAGAAGTCTACTCTTTTGACTTTCTGGTCTCTAGGGCGCCCCCTGGTGGTACAATCACAATCGTGTGTGTGTGTGTGTGTGTGTGTGTGTGTGTGTGTGTGTGTGTGCGCGCGCGCGCGCGTGCGCACACACTTTTCTGTCTGAGACTTGTTGAAAAAGAAATGTGAATTTTCTTTTTTTTTAAAGTTACACAGGAAAGATTTATTGAGGGTTTATTGAGAGCGATACCGCCCGTGGACAGACCTAGCCTGTTTTGAGAGTTCCCTTTTCATAGGGGTGTGAATTCTGTTCTTGGAGGTTTGAGCCACGTGAGCCTTCATCACTCAGGCCTGCAGAGAACAGCTGCTCACAGCCCCGCAACACAGGAAGCAGAGAGGGTGAGGGGCGCAGCTAGAGAGGCAGGTGTGTCCTTCCGGGTCAAGGCCAGCCACCCACCCCTTCTGACTAGACCCCCACCACTTAGCAGCACAGGAAACCCGTAGATCAACCCCACAATGGAGTCACCTTCCAAATCTGTGAGGGTTCTGGGGGACAGTACAGATCTAAATCTCAGCACCAGGTCTTATCTCAGAGTCCCATTCAACCCATCTGTACATAAATAATAATGTTTGTCTCCTTCCACCTTTTCCTCCTGCGCATTCACACATGTGGTTTGAAGGTACTGAACAGACGTGTTGGGAAGGGCGTGGGTTGGTTTGGAGTGTGGACTCCTGCCTGCTAGGCACGGGCGGGGGCTCCCTAACCCGGTCCCTGCCTCTGCGGGGCAGAGATCTGAGACTGTCCCCCGTCCTGCGAGTCTCTGTGCTCTCTGCACTGAGGTGTGCTTCTGGAGCTCCCGGCCATTCGTATCCCCTGCCACTAGGGTATGTGCAGCAAGATGGAGAAAAAAGGGGGGAGGAGCTCCGCCTCCGCCTGCAGATGGCCTTTCCAGTTTTTGGTTAGGTTGCTGCTTTCAATTCAGCTGACACGGAGCAGAGCGCAGCCAGCTGGGTGGGACGGAGAGGAGAGGCGCCCTGGGCCCTGCTGCCCCTCTGTCATCTGAGCCTTTTCTGTCCCTCACATCACTCGGTCCTACTGCAGTGTTTTGTTCTGACAACCCACTTCCTGCCAGCCCAGATGAGAGAAGCTAAGAATGTGTTTCAAATACATATTTAAAAAAAAACAGAATCATAGGCAAGGACTGCTGAATTTTTTTTTTCCGAGAGTTTTGTTCCTTTCTATCCAGGCGTATTTCTCCCGAGATACAATTTTACACTACAAAATTGGACTCTGTCTGAAATAAATATTGCGTGACAAACAGGGAACCAAATGTCGGAGGTCAGAAGCTCATGATTGGGTTTTGTTGAAGGGAAGATAATAGTTCTCTAAAATGCAAAGAATTCAGATCAATTTGGAGCATTTACCATCATAGAAATGGCCTACAAGTCACAGAAATTGAGTCCATTATATTGAGTGATATTAGACAATTACAGACAATATAAGTTCGAAAGACCAGAGCTGAGGCTGTATTTAGGCTGTTTTGGTGTTAATGTCCGTCATTTCCAATACCTTAAAAGTCAACAGACTCAACACAGAGGTGGTAGAGAGATTCTTTAAAATTTAGCAGATATACTGGTAGACACCAAGGGATTAAGTAGCATTGTCATGAAAGGCTAAACCAGAAAGAAGACTCATCTAATTTAAATTACTGCACCCAATCAAGTGATGATGTGTCTTTGAATGAGCTGACAATAATTAGTCCTGCAGCTGGATCAACCTTGACCGAATCCCAGATCCCCCTTCCCCACAGCTGTATTAGCTTAATTTTTCTCTTACTCTCCTCCCTTGTATGTAAAAGACAAGTAATGACAGATTTTTTGTGACCATGAAGTAAGTTCACTTGAGAACCTAGTGTCTGACACATGGTGAGCTCTAATTAGATACATAATCTCTCTCATATTAATATTGCATGTTACCCAAAGGAGTGGGGGGCAAAGGTGTTCTTATACATGTTCTTTTTGTTTTTATGCATTTATTTTGTGTTTTGGTGGATTGAACCCAGGATCACATGCATGCTAGGCAAACTCTCTGACCCTGCACCATATCATCAGGCCAAAGACCTATTTAAATGAGGGAAGACGGTGCCAGTCCTTAGCATGTTTCTCTCCCTTCCCACTCTTCTCATGGCACCTCTGTTTTCTGTCTCACTGCTCCAAGTCAATCTCCCCAGTGGGGTGAGGGGACCCTTTTATCTGCCAAGAGTCACTTGAATATTTATGACATCATTTGCAGGTCACAGAAAATTATTGGCTTTATATAAATTTGTTACTATGAAAAAAGCTTCCATATTTATTAAATTTCAAGTCCTACCTGGCCAGATCAAATGTTTTGGCCCATTGGTGAGATATTCCTCAATGAAATGCTTTCCTGAACCATCCATACCCTACATAAATCTTTTTAGTTTGTTTTAAAAGCTCACAGTCACTCCCCACCTCCTGAGACTCTCAGGCCACAAAAAGTGAACGCAGTGCATGATCTAGGGTGGGTTTGTGCAGCTGTCACCGTCCTCCTGTGCTTCTCTCTTGCATTTACCGTGGCCACCTGGTAATCCTGAGTCCTGATGCTCCTTGCCGACAGGTGCCATTTGTGAGTATCATGGTTGGATCTGAGTGTCCCCCCAAAGCCTCATGTTCCTATGGATGCTGAGTAGGGTTGGGAGGTGGGGCCTGGCCAGAAGGGGCGTGGCTTGGGGTGTGACCCGGAGGGGCGTGACCGGTTCCTCCCTTCCTCCTAGAGTTGGCTTCCTGTTCTGCCGTCTCATGAGGAGTTGTGTCTCTGGCTCTGGCCTCGGCCCTGCAATGTGATTCCACCATTTCCCAGCCACCCCTCTGTGAACAGACTGAGACTTTCGGAAACTATGAGCTGCAATAAATCTTTCCTCCCTAAGTTGTGGATGTTGGGTCTTCGGTCCCAGTGATGAGAAGGTAACTGAGACAGAGAGCCCTTCCATTTCTCCATAATGTCTGTTCCTCTCCCTCTGAGTCCCTTCTCCTGACATCTACTGTGGTGTCTTCGATACTTCTTTGGTTACTGTCATAGAATATCTGACATACACAAATCAGGGGAGGAAATGTTTATATTAACTCACAGTCTCAGAAGGTCACGGTCCATCCACGTGCAGAGCACATGGCAGAGGGCAAGGGGGTGGCAGCTCCTCATGGCATTGGAAATAGGAAGCCAAGTCCCAAAAAGAAGGGAGGAAGTAGCATATGCCCTTACAGGTCCTGTCTCAGTGATCCTCCCCTTCTAGGTTTAAGCCCTTAATGTACCACATGCCTGTAATCTATAATGTACCACACACATGCCTTCCTCCACACAATGATAATCCATCTCTCCAGATCAGGCCCCATCTCCTGACAGTACATGGTTTCATAGATAAATCCTAACATCCAAACACATGACACTTCAGGGGGATATTCCAGATCCAAACCACAGTATTCCACCCCCGACCCCCAAAACACTCAAGCCCATCTCCTCATGAAAAATGCATTTACTCCCTCTTTAAGCGTTGCCAAAGTCTTAACTGTTCTAGCACTGCTAAAAAAGTTCAAGTCCGAAGTGTCCTCTGAGATGCAAGGGAAACTCCTGTGAGCTCTGTGAAAATCAAAGAAAAGTTAAATAACTCCAGCACACAATGGCACGGGGTAACCAGTCCCATTCCAAAAGGGAGGAATATGACGGAAAGCAACTGGACCAAAATAAGTTTTACACCCAGTAGCGCAAGGGTTAAGTCCTGTAGCTCTGTGTCCTGCACCTGGGATAAACTGGGGCGGCAGTGAATTGTGAGCCCCAAAGGGCACGTGTGACCTCACACATAGAGCATCCTTGTTGCAATCTCTGTCTTTTCTTCTTTGGGCTGGATCCATTCCAAATTTGCAGCATTTCTCAGGGGACAATCCATGTCCTGGCTTGTCCAGATTTTCAGGGTCTCCACTGCACCTTAGGCTTCTCCTTCACAACTTCATGCACTGTCCTCCCAGGGACACACTGCCTAGCCTCCAAGGCCTTCTTCTGAAGTCTAGGCAGAAGCCTCCATGAACCCACAACTCTTGCATTCTGCAAGCTTATGAAATACGTACCACGTTGATGATACCAAGGTCTGCCGCTGGCTTGAGCAGGAGCCTAGCCCCTTGTGCCATGGCTGCAGCAGCCTCTGAGTGTCTGGATGGCTGAGGTCTAGGGAGCTGGGCTCTGGCAAACACTTTCCTCTTTGGCCCTATAGGGAGCCCTGGGGTACTCTTCACACAACAAGATCTTTTGCCTTTGCACCCTTTCACTGGCAAAAGTTGGGATCTTACAGATTTCTGAGTCACCTTCAGAGCTCCCTTTTTATAGCCCCGATTCTATGTACCTGGCTTCTTTTCAATGCTGATCTCATTAACAGTCATGTGCTTTTTAATTCCATACTGCAGTCTTTTTACATCTGTTTTCTCTGCTATTTTCTCCTGCCTTTCACCCTAGAGTTGACTAAGCACCACAAACAGTACCCAAGTAATACACTGGACATCAGGCTGCCTTGAGATGTCCTCCGTTTGACTAAGTAGCCCACTGCCCTGAATCTCAGTTTCAAGCAGTCTCTGGACAAGGGCAAGTGCCAATATACTTTTTTGCCAGAGTGTAGCATGTGTGGTTTTTAGACCACTGGCAAATACCTTTCTCCTTCTCATCTGAAACTTCTTGAGCCGGGCCTTTCCAATCCACACTTTTATCAGCTCTGACTGGAATCTCCCATCAAGCTTGGCTCAAAGCACTCTCCAGCCTGCATCCTCACACCTTTTCAAACTTCTCCCACAAATCAGTTTCAAAGGCTTCCAAACCACACGATCAGGTAAAGTCACAGCAACAATCCTCTTCCTGGTAACAATTTCAGTCTTAGTTACTTTTTCATTTCTGTGCCAGAATACCTGACATTTACAACTTAGGAGAGGAACGATTTATTTTAGCTCACAGTTTCAGAAGGTCACAGTTCATTCGTATGTGGCTGGAAACATAGAAGCACATGGAGAAGGCAGAGGCAGAGGTAGCTCCTCACAGCATTGGGAACAGGAAGCAGGGAGGAGGTAGCATACACCCTTCCAAGTCTTGTCCCAGTGATCTGCCCCTTCCAAGCCCAGCCTCAGTGTTCCACCCCTGCCAGGTTTAAGCCCTTCATCCACCACATGCCTTAATCTACAATCTACTGCATGTTTGTCTTCCACCTCACACCTATAGCTCCCCTAAGGCCTATAACCCACCCCTCCAGACCAGGCCCCATCTCCTAACAGCACACAGTTCCATAGATAATCCATAACACCCAAATGCATGAGACCTTTGGGGGACATTCCAGATCCAGACCACAGTGTGTGCTAAGCACTCTCAGAAGTGATGACCCAATTCACTAGCAGAGAGGATGCTCCGCTGTTCTTCAGGAAGCCTGAAAGAAACACCAGAGGAGCGTGAGGTGAATTCTCCTGACTGCCCTTCCTCTAGACTCTGTGCTACCGAGTTTACTACCTTGAGCATCATATGATACTTCAAGTTGAGCTACTCTTCTGTGCTTGCTGGGCCCAGTGGCGCAGGCCTGTCATTCCAGTACTCTGGGAAGTTGAGGCAGGAGAACACAAGTTTTTTTTTTTTTTTTTCCTTTTACTATACTCCAAAAGAAGAAAGGCTGAGTATGTAGCTCTGAGTTCAGTCTCTGGTATTGCAAGATGAAAAAAATAAATAAATGTAGTTAAAGTTTATGTTTCTATAAAACTAAACTACCTAATACCTAATAGAGTATTTACTTAAGGATAACCCATTGGTACAATTTTGTTCTTTCAATTTGAATTTAAAAAAGTATATCCATGTAAAACTGACTTTCTAACATATTACATGATGATTTGATGTCTGATGTCTCTGACTTTAGCCGAACAAGTGATTGGCCGTACTATTTAAAAATATTCTTAAAGTTTTGAATCTGTGAGTATGGATTCAAGTAGGGATACAGTAATGGCTAGAGAGTACGCATAGGGAATACCAAAGCCAATACAATTTGACAGGGGGAGCTGGTATTTGTTGACTGTGATATCTAGAACAGTCAATGTGTTAGAGACTTCAGTTTATTACCTGAATCATTCAATACAATCCTCAATATAATGATGATTTTACAAGTGATGTCACAGTGGCTCACTGCCACCTGCCTTATACTTCAAGTCACTTTATAGTTGTGGCTTCACACAGATTTTCAGAAATATCTGGCCAATCTGCTGGCATTTTTACATACACACACACACATTCACACACACATACACACATGCTTGATATCTTTTCTTTCTTCTTGACCAGAATTCATCTTTTCTTTTTGTTGTTTCAAATGGTTTAAAAATGTTCAGTTCCTTCCTGCTCTTTGTTAGTTCATAACAATCGTGAAGATTAAAGATCTTTTGTCGGTTCTTCAAGGACTGTTGAGAAAAGATCCCCACGTGCACCATGCCCTGCTCCTCAGCAGCTCTACTGTGAACATGCCAGTAGGCGGCCCAGCCTGTGACGGGCCTCAGGGGGAAGCTGGAGTTCCTGATGATCCTCTGGAGGGACCAGATGTGGGACAAGACTTAGGGGTTAATTTGTGCTCCTGCTGTGGGGTCTCCGTGGTGTGGCCTGGCAGTTATTTTAGGTAGGGAGCTGGGCTTGCAGCGTGTGACCCCGGCGTAGGGACAGCTGCTCCCGTCTCTTCCTGGGCTTGGTCACCTGCTCCCGCCCAACGTCACAGGGCTCCTGTCCCTCCCGCAGTGGGGCAGCTGAGGGCGACCCCGCTGGCCCCAGAGGGCCCTGCCCACCTGGCCCCTCCCCACCCCCACGTGGGGTGCCGGAGGTGTCCTCTGCTCGCTCGAGGGGCCTGAGACTGCACCTGCCCGGGTCGCTGAGCTCACGCCCTGCTTTCCCGCTGCCCCCATGGGTTTGGCTTCCCTGGGTCCTTCTATGACCCAACCCTGCCACCCCTGGGAAGTGGGGTAATAGGGACGGAAGGACAGCTACTCACCTGGAGAGTGCACGGGCAGACATCGCGCTCTCATCAAAACGCACAGGCCTGAGGGCTCCCTGCTCGAGGGTGCCCTGTGGAGGTGTCCTGCTGCCGTGCCCTGGGGCGCTAGCCCGCGGGACCGTGGCAGGGAACACGGAGTGTGGGTGTAGTTCTTCCGCTTCCAGGTGCCTCAGGTCCAGCGTGCGTAGCTGAGGGCAGCTGGCAGAACACGCGGTGGTTCAACCGGAAGGGTTTTCCCAAGTTTGAACGCTAGGAATTCAGGGTATCTGGAGTTTCTTGCCATCTGGTTTCTGACCTCACAACCCATTTTTAATTTGTGATGCCACAACAGCGGTAGAGTTATGAATTGACGATCCGTGTTTTAATTTCTAATAATTTTGTCAGAATCTTATTTAATAAAAGGCGGGAAAGGGCCCGGCAGCCCGGAAGTACTTCTACTGTGCGGAAGCTGAGAACTCCTGTGGTTCCCGCACCCTGTGAGTTCTCTGGAACCGAGCCGGGGGACGCAAACCTGAAATACGACCAGAACACTCACTTTTAATATGTGAACAGTGAACTTCTAACTACATTCATGCGTTTTTGCCTTTCTGTCTTTTCTCTTCTCCCTCCCTCGCTCCCTCCCTCGTTCCCTCTCTCTTTTCTCCCCCTTACTTGGTAGTGAACCTGGTGCCTTCTTACAGACCTACATTTCTAACTCTTTTTATATTTTTTTCTTTTTATTTTTTGAGACGGGGTCTCACTAGCTTGCCTAGGCTGGGCTTGAATTCGTGACTCCCCTGCCTCAGCCTCCCAAAATGCTAGGTGTACACCACCATCACCTGGAAAACTTCTTTAATGGAAAATAATTTTGCCCCAAAGCTTCCTGAGTTTTCTCCAAGAGGCTCAGGGACCCTCTCCTAATAATCTTCTGTAGAACAGGAGAGAAGATGTGTGTGGGAAATGGAGCTCCTCATGGAATCCCCCAGGGCAATGGCAGGGATTTTCTCTACCGTCAGTCGGCTTGCTAGGCACACTTACTCAGCGTGAGGGATTAGGACATATACATCTCGCATTTTGATGGTTATTATTTCCCTTAGCCTTTTTCTTTGTATAATGTCCTCTTATTTTTCTCAAGTTATTGCTAGTGTACACTTGCAGAGCATAATAATCACATTTAGCTCGGAGAATAGTTGTCTTCTTTATTTTCTAAGGACATCCTGCTTACGAGACAGTGATTCTTGGAGTGAAACCTTCTCTGTTCACATTGCCACCTTGCGACGCGGGATAGAGACGCTGGACACTCACGCCGAGGTCCCTCCTCTCTACCTGGGGGAAGGTGAGAGAAGACTTTAGGATCCCACTGGACCGAGTCACCTTCCAGCCTCTCAATTCTGACCTGCCCAGGTCCAAGATGGCGAGTGGAATGACCTTCTCGATCTTTCCTTAGGCTGCGATCGGTAAGCATTTTCTATAACAAAAAGTGGCCACCTAGCTTTGTATAAGAAGATATGGGTATAACATCCGGCTTTCTCTTAGGAGGCATCCTTCCAAATGTACACAGTAGGGAAGCACAGTGCCTTCATCCATAACGCAAGGCCTGTAATCCCGCTCTGGTTATGATGATCCCTACGATAAAATCCGTGCTCAGCTTTTACTTTGCTGGACACAATACCTAACTCACATGTAGAGGAGGGGAGGGTGGACCTGGCTCATAGGTTCCATGGACTCAGCCATGGTCAGCTGGCTCCTGGGGAGGAGTGTCACGGTGGGCGGGCGTGGTGGGGAGAAGGTGCTTAGCTCATGAAGTCTGGGAAGCAAAGTGGGGAATAGTGCCAAGGAGGAAGGGGTAAGAACCGGATATGGTCCTCAAGGTCACACCCCATGACCCTCCCAGACACACCCGGAAGCCTGTGCTACCAATCCTCCTGGGGACAGCAGTGTCTGTGAAGTCGACTCCCCCTACCGCCACAAAGCCATGACACACCCACAGATACGGTACCAGTCCTTCTATCTCCTCCTACCTTTGCTTCAGTCTTCTTCATTTTTTTTCTGAATGGGAACACAGACCTAGAAGGCCTAAGAAATGTATCTAAGATGTCCGTGCTATGCAGGGAGTAAACGTCCTTCCTTCCAGGAGGAGGAAAATCAGGTGGGCCTGGTGGTCCAGGCCGGTAATCCTAGCACTGTAGGAGGCTGAAGCAGGGGGATCACAAGTTCTCGTTTTTGTTTTTGTCCAAGGGCACCATTTTATCCGTGTACGGTATATTTTGGAGGACACATACTAAAGCCATTCGAAGGCAGCTACCACTTGTATCACTGATTGTCACGTGCTCTGAATTAGTGTCTGTGGAAGACATCATTCCTAAATAATTAAAAAAGAACGTGGTCCCATGTACTTCAATTTTCTATCAACATTTGTAATTTTTAGTAAATTTTCTGATATTCCCATCTTCGCCAGAAGAGGCCGCTATGACCCAATGAACGGTACTCATTACAGATTCCAGTCATTCACTTGGCTTAGGAAATTCTCCTACGCATCAAAAAAGCAAAAATCAGAAATACATTTTTCTTTTCCCTTAATTCTGCCCTAACCCGCAGCCTCCTCTCAATTCATAGAAGCTCTTCCAATTTTCTAAAAAAGGCCAAGGTTTCGGGGGTAGGGCGCAGATACAAATCCTGGTCCCGCCCCAGGGACAAATGGTTTCACCTTGACGAGTAATTTAAACTCGCTCGTTTTTACAAGAAAAAA
The DNA here is from genome assembly GCA_004027205.1 of Ctenodactylus gundi. NCBI lineage: Eukaryota > Metazoa > Chordata > Mammalia > Rodentia > Ctenodactylidae > Ctenodactylus > Ctenodactylus gundi. Next base: position 189,169 of record PVKB01001742.1, read on the forward strand.
ATGATAGCATCTACCTCTGTCCCTCTTGTAAAAGATTAAGTGAGGCATTGTCATCAAATTCCACAGGCAGGATCCACATCACACAAAAACATGAGCCAATTCTAGCTCCTACACCCCAAACCTCTGCTGCATTACGGCTCCTAGCCACCCTGCGGTCCATGCACTTTCTGTGGCACGCGGGTCGAGCCCGGTGTCTGCACACAGAACTGCAGCCCCAGCCTCTTTTTTAGTTTTGATTTAGAGATGTGATCTCACGATGTCACTAGATTGCCAAGGCTAGTCTCCACCTTGCCACCCTCCTGCCTCAGCCTCCTAGTGTGCTAGGATGACAGGTGGGCACCCATAGGTCCTGCAGCAGCAAATATTCTTAAGAGTATATTAGAGTGCTTGTGTGGGTCTGCATGGCAATGGAAAGCTACTTTTTAGGCCAACTTCAAGGGCATTTTCAATGTTAAGATAGGGAGACTCAGTGGTGACTGGTCAAGGGACACTGCTTATCTTTCATTATAGTACTATTTCAGTAAAAATAATTAAAAATGAGAACACATTTTATTTCAGAGCTTTCATATTGGTCTAATCATTTAGCAAATGGTATATGTAAAAATGAAAACTGAAATAGCAGTAGCAATGAACAAAAGTTCATTTATTTATTTATTTCTATGGTATTGGGGATGGACCAGGGCCTTCACATGGAGTGACATGTTCAGCTCATTTTTTGGTTTTGATTTTGAGACTGGGTCTCACTAAGTCGCCAAGTTGCCCAGGCTGGGCTCCAACTTGAGATCTTCCTGCCTCAGCTTCCAGGAACACTGAGATATACAGGCCTGTGCTACCGGCTCCCTCTGTTTTACTCTTCTTGGAAAAAAAAAAAAAAAGAAAAAAAAAAAGAAAATATTTCAGGCCAATAGGTGGCACTGTGATATAAATTGCTCTAAGTATAAAATTAAACATTTTAAAACATCACACATCCACACAAAAAGAGAGAAAATAATGGCTTTTTTCCCTCCCCCTCAAGCAGACTTTATGAAGCATTAATCAATTCAGAGAAGCTAATAAAATGCCTGGAAAATGAGTCCTAATGTTATTTAAATGATGACTGTTTATCAGTAAACAGAGGAGATTTATGGGGTAGCTATTGGAGTGCACTAAAAGGCAAGCTGGTCAGAATAGATTTGGGCCCTGATCAAGTGTGGGGGCATTTCGGGCACACAGAAGAAGACTTGACTTGCTAGTGTTGGCAGGGTGATCCCACGTCGTCACCGTTGCTTCGGGGAGGGAAATGTGACCACCTCTGTGTTATAATCTGGGTTGGGAGTGTCCCCTCGAAGCCTCATGCGTGGCAAGCATTTCAGGCACAGTGGTCCGTCCATTGGCTTCCTGTGCTGCTGTTCAGGGTGGACCCGGGAGGTGGACCAGGTCAGGGGCAGACCCCGGGGAGGGTGTGCCAGCTCTGTTTCTTTGGTCTCTGACCCCTGTCTTGCCACGTCATGCACAGCTTCTCTCCAGCTAGACCCTCCGCCATGCCCTTCACCATTGCTGGCTGCCCGTGCACGGTGAGACTGACGGAGTCTGTGGCCTCCTCTTCCACAACTGCGGGTGTCGGGTATGACGCCCCAGCAATGCTACACGGGAGTGACTCAGGCAGCCCGCGTTTGAATCAAGTGGCCCATGCAGCAATTTCTTTTGTAAATCTTAAAATCCTGCAGCTCTTTGCCTGTGACTCTGCCGGTCTCTTTCATGTGTCAGACAGATCGTGTGTCTGCCATAGTGAACTAATTTTTTCTCTTGTTCTAAATTAGAAAAGCAAAGAGATTAAAGCAGCTTGACTTGACACTCAGCTGAGGACCTCTGAGGTTTTTCCTTGGTGAAGATGAAGAAATAGAAGGACAGAACCCAGGACCACAGCGCTTCAGAAGACGGAGTCTACAGCACTATTAGAAAACAGCTGTGTGAGGTCAAGTTGGCTGGAGACTGAGGAGGCAGAGGCAGGAGGGTCTCAGGGCCAGCTATTGGAGCCGAGGCAAATTAGTGACTTAGCAATCCCAGCCTAGGCAAATTAGTGGCTTAGCAAGGCCCTGTCTCAAACAAACAAACAAATAAATAAATAAAAGCATTTGAGGATGCAGCTCAGTGAGTGCAAGGGCCCTGAGTTCAACCTTCAATATGGCAAAACAAACAAATTAGCACATTTCTGGACAGTGATGGTCTGAAAACAGGGAAAGAAGATTTGTGACTATACCAAGCTCTTGCTGCTTTCACTGGGAGCTCAGGGGCATCTTTATAAATTTTACCTGTTAGTAATAATTTGGGAAAATCTAATTTTACTCAGGCTAAGGTTTTTTTTTTAACATCATGGGGTAGCATAACAGATTAGAAGTTACATCATTTTAAATGTATACTCTCCTCCATGTGACACTCAAGGTTGTAAAAATAATAATGTGATCTGGCAGGAAGCACGGGAAGCTGAAGTCAGGATGCCACGTGAGTTCTGCCACATCTTCTCCCGGGTCTGCGTGTCTCATTTATGCAACAAGGAGGCAGGAAGAAGATCTCGTCCCTGGGGCTCAGGAATCTGACTCATAAGTTTCAGCCCGGGCAACTTAGCAACTTAGTGAGACCCTGTCTCAAGTAAACAACAAAAAGGGGCTGGGAAGCAGCTCAGAGGGAAAGCCCTGGGTCCATCCCCAGTACTAGAAAGAAAAGTAGGAAAGATTATTTGTAGCATCCCTAGAAACACTAAAAGTATTATTTTCTGTTTTCTAATGCTGAACATAATAGATGCTATATAATTTAATGACCTCATTACTACTGCAAATGGTAAATTATGTTCTAGAATAAAAGGCTGGGTAACTCCTCAGTCTGTGAACACAACAGTGAATTGCAAGGCTTATTTTTTTCTGACATCACGAATGTTTCTGAAAATAGGATTGTGATAGGAAGGGAGATGGCTTCACTTATGGAGACTCTGACCTTCTCTCTCTCCCTCTCTCTCTCTCCCTCTCTCAGATATTTATTGAGCAATTGCTGTGAGTGAGGCACTTTACACCATCAAACGCTGACACTGCCTCTTAGAGTTTAGAGTATAATAAACAGTCGAGTTAACAAACAAGGGCATCGAAATATATGTGTGTGGAGGAACAGAAAGAGACACACAGCGAACTGCATCCAGCCCATCCGAAGGCCGAGATTTCCTTTGTCTTCCAGCTCCCTTCTTTGCATCTTGCTTTTCCCAGGTGGTTCATGTGCATTCTCAGAGGCTCTTGGGCCAAAGGAAGACATCTCTCCATGGGGTGTACCTTAGTTTTTTTAGAGGCTCTGGAACAAGAAATCACAACTGGGAGGGCCTAAGACATCACAGTCAATGAGTTTGAAAGCTCAAAATCAACATGGTGTCAGGGCTACGCTGCTCCCAACAGCTACAGCGAAGTCTATGTTTTTGCCTCTTCTAGCAAGTAGTGGCTGCTGACTCCTTGTCTCCTGGTAGCTTACGACAGCCTGACTGTTCCATCAGCCTCCATCTTCACGTGACCTTCTCATTTTGTCTTTTTTTGTGTTTCTTTAAAACTCTCTTCGTAAGGACGCTAGTCACATGCCCTATTTCCCAGCAGATGAATACCAAAACGGTAAATCACAGCTGAAAGTCTTGAGTGGGCATGGATGTTTGGAGCATAACCTCAAGGCCACTACTTCATCTTTTTAAAATCGAATGACTGGAGAAAATACGAGAAGGAAAAAGAGGCTTTATGTGTTCATGCAATTTCCATAGTTTTAGTAGTTATGGATTGCGTATGTGTTTACTAAGAGAAAACAAAGTATGATGGCATAAAAATACGTTCTTCTGCCTTTATAATCCAATGGTGTTTCTACCTAGGATGAGTAACGAGTAGTCAGTTCCAGAGAGTTTCATCAGGGCTGCCTGTGGGTGGCAGGACGCTGGACTGGGCGCGGGTCTCTTGGGCACTGGCAGCCACGTACATCCCTTTTGCCCACTGAACCAGGGCGTGGTGTCCTTTCATCTTGTTTGTCATCTTGCAGAGAAAACACCGAAGTGCGGAAGAAAAGAGCCACAGGAAGATGCAAAACACAAAATCTGACCAATCTCAGAACTAAATAATTAGTCTCTGAATTATTGATGATGTGAAGCATTCTTGACAGCATAACTGTCCCACTAAACTCCCTTCCAATTGTCTTCAATTCAAAATCAATTTTGAACTTACTGATCTTTCCATTAGAGGTGACATATTTAATACAAGGGATTTTAAACAATGACAACATGGAATCGTTTTATGATAGATTTGTTGCTAAGCCCTCAAGTCACAAATCAAACTTTTTAAAGACAAGATTTATGTTCTTTCTATTTTTTACAGTCCTGGGTGAATTTTCATTCAGAGAGAAAGCACTTCTCTCAAATGAAAGGAAAACAAATGCTCTGGAATGTGACCCATTTTCCCTCCACAGGCCAGGCCTCAGGTGAGTGGCAACCTGAGGTGATGAGGGTCTCTCCCGCCCCCCCCATGTTTTTTCAATTTTCTCTTCTTGTTTCTCTTTCTTCATGGCCTGTCTGCTTGCCCGTGTCCATCTCTCAGTTTCTGCAGCTCTTATCCTTTCTTTCTTCCTTCACAAGGCCTTTGAATATGCCGTTCCTTCTCGAGGAGAAGTGGTAAAATAGAATGAGGAACCGCTTTGCTAGAAGGTAGATGAGACGAGAATTAGCTTGTTGTAGACTTTGACACAGCCTTTGGCAGGAGCATGGCCCTGCCGCCATCTTGATTTTGGCCATAGCCTCGCTTCTTACCGGCTCAGCCAATCACTGCACAGCTAACGCCGAGTAGGTCATCCCAGCATTCCAGTGTTTCATGCCCCAGTTTCTTCTCTAGAGAACATACCCAGTTGCTATCATATGTTTGTTATGTGGGTTCTACTCATTTGAGAGGTGACATGATTTATTGCTTCCGTAAATCATAATGACCATTGTGTGAGGTTGGAATAACATTGCTAAGGTGTGTGTTTGTAGAGATACGATTGTGTGCTTGTGCTGAGAAAGCTGAACATGTGGATTTCCAGAATGGCAGGGCTTGGCCATCCCAGGCTGTGAGTCACAGGAAAGGCTAACGCGTCTGAAATCTCTCCGTAGTCCTAGTCATAATCCCCAGAAACTGTGGTTGCTAGTTTGACGCCTGACTGAAAGTCCTTTCCTCTTCTCACTCACTAGCTCATGCCACAAACAGAAAGCCACGTTTGGACTTAGTTTTGTGTGCCTTACATAAATTGAGTGGCAGCAAGTTTGAGCAGATTTTTTTTTTTTTTGCAGTTGTTTTTTTTAGGTTTCTCTGGTGCGTTCTGCGTTGGTGCAGAGCCTCATTAAGCTTCCCACGGAGGGTTTCAGCAACCCCCTAACAGGGTCTCTGCCCCCACACTTTGCATGGCTCACTCTGTCCCTTGCAAGACAGCCAGAGTGAGCCTGCTAAAAATAAGGATTTTCTTATTTTATTATGCAGCTTTTGATATTTGAAACAATTATCCCAGTGAGTAATGAGATTCCCTGAGGGAAATTGTTTTGCCAAAAAGAGGCTCGTGGGAATTGAGCAAGGGTACATGAGCCATGGTGCTCGCGTGGAGGGCTTCTTTCTCTCTTAACCCAGCACAGAATGTTCCAATACACCTCATAGGAGGAAAGGCAGAGGATCAAGAGCTGAGGACATGTGGGAGGATAATTCTGGGGAGAGTAGAGTCATGGGGCATCTTAATCTTCACATCGCCTGTGAATATTCTGGTTATAGAGGAAACTGTAATATTCTGATGCAGTGAGGAACAGGACACTTTCCAAAACACAGTTAGAGGAGACCTGTCCCTCACACTTTGTCAGCTGGAGGCAGTTAAGAATCTCCTACCTGAGCACTAAGGCACAGTTCTGCATGTGGGTGTGGATGATGGACATCCAGGCCAGCGAATCCAGGGAAGAGAAGGAAATGTTAATCCCTTATTCCAGCCCTTCTACAGCACATGTATGCTTCACATTTTAAAATTACAACTCATAATTAAGCACAAGCCTTAGATGCCAACTTGTGAGATACGAGGAGGTGCGAATGTAGTGCTGCTTTTAAATGAGTCTGAACAGATCCATACGCTGGACAACAGCAGCGCGCCGATGATTTTAAGCTCTGAGTCTGGGTAGGGTGCTCTCTATGAGCCATCTCCATCCCTGTATGGGTTATTCAGGTAAATGAGGTCACTCAGGAGACAGATGGGAGCATGGAGGCCTGGAGGAGCCCAGTGAGTGGCCCCAAAGCTCTTGCTGGGAAGTGGGGCCACCACGTCTCCCGCAGCTCTGGGCCTGACCCCTTTCTTTGCCTCATCCGGTGTCACGGGGCAGTCGATTTCACTGTGTCCAGCGTGTGCACGTGGGATGTTCATAATCGATTTATGTCAGTGGATATTTAGCAAATGCAAATGTCTGCAGTGCCTGCGAGGCTCAGTGCCTTGTCTCTCTCAAGGCTTGACCTTGGGCAGGTCCTGCTTGCCCCCCTCTGCTATGCTGTTTCTTCAAGGTCATGCTGCCTAGTCACTTTCTTGTGCCCGGGACACCTGACACCCACAACACAAGGGAGGAGAGGTTTATTTTAGCTCACAGTTTCAGGAGGTCTCAACCCATTCACGGGCGGCCAGCAGTGGTGAAAGGGCCTGGAGGAGGCTCAGCAGCAGGAACTGAGAGAAGGGCTCATCCCTGGTTGGCCAGGAACCAAAAAGTGGGAGGGGCAGAGCCAGCAAGGGAGGTGTGCCCTCAGGAAGTGCCCCAATGACCTGCCACTTCTGGGTCATGCCCCACCCCTTCCACCAAAACTCCACCTCTTAAGAGCACAGGAAATCAATGAATTAATCCCCAATCCAATAAACGGCTATGGTCTAGTCACCTTCCAAACACTTGGGGCTTCTTGGGGACGTTCCGGATCCAAACAATAACAAACTCCATAATGCTTGCCCTGCATCCTATGGATGGGAGTAGCAGCGACGAGGCAGACCCCCGCGGGAGGACAGGGCGCCTGCGTGGGGACTTGATGCCCCACAAGGAAGCGTGTGGCAGTAAGCTTGGCATTTCCTGCTGGGCACCATCAGCTGTGTGACTAATTCCCACAGACCCACAATATGGACTAATCTGTACCACCAAGTTCAGGAACTAATTATTTGAATTCATTAAATATTTTATACACCCTAAGGCTTGGGGGCTTGGGGTTAGCGTTCTTTCTATAATGCGCAAATAAATGATCTAACCTCCAACTGCAAATTTCAGTGATTAAATGAACTTACATACAACTGTGTCATTGAGTCTGAGTTCTACTTTTTCATCTCATATGTGGTACTGAGAACTGAACCTGGAAACCTAGGTCTTTTGCACCGAGCTACATTGCCGGACTTTTTGTTTTTCATTTTTTATTTTCTGTCTTTATTTTGAGACAAATGTCTTGCTAAGTTGCCCAGGATAGGCTCAGACTTTCAATCCTCCTGCCTCAGCCTCCCAGAGTGCTGGGATAACAGGCCCACACCATGAAACCTGGCCCCTGTACCTTAACTTAAAGTCATGGTAGGAAATGAACACAGTTGTGTTTTGTTACATTTTGGGTAATTTTTACAGAAGGAAGGAATGAAAACGAGAAGGAATCAAAGGACGCGAGTAAATCATTCCCTTGCCCTGTGCACACAGAGCCTTGAGTGAGGGCCAGAGCTCTGGGCTTTTGCCCCATGCGTGAGGTCTACACTCTGTACCTCAGTCTTTACCTACTGTGCTCACAAGGGAACACACGTCCCTCATTCCGTAAGTCAACTTCTGCTACTTATTTATTTATTTGTTTACTTGCTTATTGGAGACAGGTCTCGCTTTGTGGTTCAGGCTGGTCTTGAACTCCCAATGCAATTTAGGGTTGCCTTGAACTCATGACAATCCTCCTGCCTCAGCCTCCCCAGTGCTAAGATTACAGGTGTGTGTCACCATGCCTGGTGGTTTGCTGTTCTTAACATAAATATTCAGATTTGAACCATTTTTTCAAAGGAGCCAGAAATAAATAATGTGTGATTATTTAAACTATCAATTTTTTCCAGACTGCCCTGTGCCTCATAATTTTAAAATAATTCCAGTTTATAATTTAGCTGAGCACCAATGAACTATTAAATACAGTCTAAATGCATTGGAAACTAATTCTTCCATCTGGCGACACAACCCAGTGTATGGAATTAATAGCCGACTCTGTCCCCGGGATCTATGGTACATTAACGAGAACAAATGTGCTTACGGAAAGTGTTGTTTGAGAGTTTGGAAAATTCTACCAATGAGCACAAGTGTAATTATAAATACGAATTAAAATAATAATTGCTCCTCTAGGGGAGCAGAAAGCTCTTTTCTGAGAATTTCTTTTTTTGTGATTTCAATCTGAACATTAATGTACATGTATGTTTTACCCAGAGTTAAAGCAGAAGGACAGAACAGCTCATCATTAGCAAACAAGGAAATGAAGGGCATGAGCCACGCAGAGCCTGCACAGGTGTGTGATCAGCACGGGAAACCTCGAGGAGATGGGCGGGGTTCCTGGGTCCATGGGCTGAAGCCGGTGGTGGACCGAGGGGGATCTGAGTGGGGAACCAGGGCTGGGAGACTGCCCTCCAGGCACGTGCTACTAGGGCAACTCTAGTGTGCTGCGCTGAGCCAGGAGGAAGGAAGCAGGGGAGGAAAGAGGAAAGACAGAGTCGGGGGAGCGGGAGGGAGGAAGAAACAGAGAGAGAGAGAGAGAGAGAGAGAGAGAGAGAGAGAGAGAGAGAGAATGATTTGCATGCTTTAAGGAGATGATAGGAGAGGCCCTGCTGGGCCTGTGGTGCAGGCCTATAACCCCAGCACTGTGGGACGGTGAGGCAGGAGGAACGCAAGTTTGAGCCCAACCTGGAGCAACTTAGACACTGTCTCAAAATCAAAACCAAGAAATGGGCTGAGGATCGAGCTCAAGGAGAAGGTCCCGGGTTCCATGCAGAGAACCTCCCTCCCTCCCTCCCTCCCTCTCTCTCTCTCTCTCTCTCTCTCTCTCTCTCTCTCTCTCACACACACACACACACACACACACACACACACACACACACGTGCACACACACATTACCGCTAGGCTGGGTCCTTAATGAAATGTTGAGCTGCATGGAAAACAGTATGACCTTGGTGTTATTAGGATAAGGAGGATCCGTTGAAAAGCCAGAGAAAGCTGGCACGGTCAGGGAGGGACTGTCAAACTAACATCCAGAGGACAGACGGGGCAAGGGGACCCCATGGTCACCACGGTCACCTGTTTCACTCTCCGGAGGCCCCCATCGCTTCAGGGCTCCTGAGGATGAAGCCCGCAGCCGCACTCTCGCCCGCTCACCCTGGTCACATGCAGACAAGCTGCTTGTTCTAGAAGTGGGTGTGCATGATTTTTGAAATCCTGTTAGAGTTTTCGTGTACCCAGTGACGTGAGACCCAGGCGGTGGAAGCCTGGCAAGCCAAACAAGTGTCATTTGCTGAGGCAAAGCAGGAGCGATCCGCGGGCGACGGGGCAGCCACGACAAAGGACAGGAGGGATTATCACAGAACTGCGCACAAAGCCTCCAATGCCCATGCAAATAAAGATATCGAGGGTCACGGGACACAGCCGCTAGCTCGGTGGGTGTTTCCTGGGCACAAAAGACATAGAATAGTCAGAGAAATCACAGGACAGCCTGTAAGAGCTCAGGGCCCCTGGGGAAGGCAGCGGGCTGACTTGCGCTCTATGGCACTGGTAGGAGGCAATGCCCATGTGCTTTATTTATTTTTAACACTTTTAATTAAATAATTATTTCCACAGTGCTGAGGATTGACCACAGGGCCTTTGCTCTGAGCGGCATTCCCACTCCCTTATTATGGGTCATTTGAGATGGGTCTTGGGAAGTTCCTAAGGTGCATAGGCTGGAATCGAACTTAGGATTTTTCTGCTGCAGCCTCTCAAAGTCCTGGATGACAAGTCTGCACTGTCAGGCCCAGCTTGTCAACATGACTTAAATCAGTTTTTCACAGGAGCTAAAAATAAAGTGTCTCCTACCCAGCAGTGTGTATGTGGATGCAGGGCACAAGGTGCCCTGACTGTGCCTCCCACTGCTGCGCTCACGGGCGTGGGAGGCAGGGTCTATCTGTAAGTACCAACCGTGTTCTGTGGATCACGTGGCCCCATCTGCTTTTTTCTGTGATCACGAGCCCCAGGCCTTCACGCTGAGCTCCATCCTCAGCCTATTCGTAGGTCTGTGTCTTGAGACAGGGTCTCAAATGTTGCCTACGCTGGGCTTGAACTTGCAGTCCTCTCCTCCAACCACCTGGAGGAGGTAATTTCCTCTGCTTTGTGAACATCTTTCTCACCTGGGAAATGGAATTACTGAAAACAGTCCCTACCTGTAGCAGAAACCATAGTGCAATGATAGGATGCCACAACAGAAAATACGAAAGACGTGAAACCAGGTGACAAGGTGCAGTGGGGTCACTTCCATCATCCTAACAGAAGTCCCAGTCTGTTCACAGGGTGTCAGCGTGAGGGGGGCTGCGGGCGGTGATCCCCATGGGACTTTCTCCTCCCAGGGTTTCTGCGTAGGTAGGGTTGCCGTGAGTTTGGAGAGCTGGTGATAGTAGCTCATAGCTGAGCTTGCTCATGTTACTGTAACAAGCACATGGACGGTGAGCTATAACACAGAGCGAGACCCTATCTCAAAAAAAAAAAAAAAACAAAACAAAAAAAAAAAGAAAGAAAGAAAAGAAAATGGGCTCTGTGGTCCAGGCTGGTCCTGAATTCACTTCGGAGCCCAGCCTAGCCTTGGCAATCCTCCTATCTCAGCCTCCCGAGTGCTGGGATTACAGGCGTGCACCAACCGCCCAGTTTATGTGGTGCTGGGGAATTGAACTCGGGTACTTAGCACTTGGCTTAGTGGTTGCTCAAGTGCTTTAACCGCTGAGCCATTCCTCCAGCCCCCCCCCCCCCCCCATTTTATCTTCTTATTCTGAGGTGAGCCTTACTAAGTTGCTAGTTGTCTGGGCTGGGCTCAAACTTAGGATGGTCCTGCCTTAGCCTCCAGAATGCTGTGATTACAGGCTTGTGTCACAAGGCCTGGCTTGGAATTTCTGTTCCTTAAATTAGATCTTTCTAGCTCTGTGGAGAAAAAATTATTGTTTATGTTATTCAATGTTTTATTTAGTTAAAAGGAAGAAGAGAAAAAAGAAATGAAAAGAAAAATCATGATTACAATATTCCTTGCTTCATACACTGAGGAGCGCTTGCCTCCGGATACAGTTCCCTGGGAATTCTGTTGTGCTGAATTTGCTCTTTCTCTAGATTATGCAGAGGGAAAACCACACCTACTCCTGGGCCCCCTTTGCCAGCAGTCCACGCAGGAGTGTGGCCAGCATGAGACCTCTTACAGGTCTTCCTGATGAGCCAACTTTAGGTTGCTTTTCCTTTCATCATCAGGGATGGTGTCAGGAACAAGAGCAGGAAAAGGAAGGAGGCACAGATGTGAACGAGGTAAGAACTCTGTCCTCACGAAGAGAACTCACTTGGTCGTCTACACTTGATCTTAGCCAAGGCCAGGAAGTGGCCACTTGCTCATTCACTGGACGTGAATGAGCTTTATGAAGCACATGAGATACCAGGAATTTTCTGCCTAAGAGGTGTTAGCGTTTGGATTCAGACTGTCTCCCAGAAGCTTCATGTTTGGAAAGTGATTCAGTCATGGGGGTTGATCCATTGACTTCCTGCGTTGTTAAAGGTGGGTCCTGGTCAGAGGGGCAGATCCCTGGCTGTGACCTGGAAGAACACTGCTAGCTCCACCCCTCCTCTCGTACTGGCTTCCTGCCTGCCCCTCTCACCACTGCCAGCTGACCACGAATGGACTGAGACCTCCTGAAACTGCGAGCAAAGCCAACCTTCCCCTCCTGCACTGTGCGTGTCTGGTGTCGTGTCCCAGCGACGGGAAGGTAACTGAGGCAAGCAGAGAAGCATGAAGTCGTTGCCCCAAGCCCTGGGCTCGGGTGGGTCTGTGTGAAGGCAGCTCCGTTCTGGAATCTGAGCTGGGATATGGATCAACATGCAAGTTCCCTAGCGGAGCTGCTGCGGCCACACAAGGCCCTCCAAGCTCATGAATCATGACCTAGTCCTTGGTGTTCCCGTGGGGACCTACGTTCGGAAGAAATACTTCATACTTTTCTCTGCTGGTCCAGCCAATGGAAAGGTCATTAGCTATTGACACCGAGTGCTATGTGGCATTGGGGACTTGTGCAGTACCAAGGGACAGAACCCAATTACTTGCTGTAGCAAAACAAGATTTCTCCTCACCTGTTTGCTCTGAAATCAAAAATGTTTCATGCTTCCTTTGGGACTTACTTATTTACTTTTTACCTCAAGGCAAAAAGGAGCTTTGCATTCATTTTTCTTTTTTTTTCTATTTATTTATTTTTTGAGGGGGGGGGGTTGTCAGGGTCTTGCTCTAATGTCAGGGTTAGTCTTGAACTCATTAAACAGCCCAGGCTGATATCAAAGTTATAGCAATCCTGCTGCCTCAGCCTCCTGAGTGCTGGGAGTACCGGCATGCTCCACAATCTTTGACCCCATGAGCTTCCCCATTGTAAAGGGGGAGCTGTTAAGCAATTTTCCGGATACTTGATCAGACTTTATTAGCTGGATATTTGGATAACATTACACATTGCTGCCAACATGGGGAACACTGCTTCACCTAAGAGGCAACTGAAATAAACATGCGATTCAGTTCCCTACTGGTATAACCATTGTGAGTACCCGTTCCTTTCCCTGAGTCCTAACAATCCTTGATTCCGAGTTGAGAGCTTTCCATTTTCAACGTATTTTGCCCTGACATTATGACATGGAGAAATATATCAGGGACACCGAATCCAAGTGATAGTCAAAATTTCCATGATGTTCAGAATTGTTAAAAGTGTTTTTCCCACTGTAACTTGTCATTTAATTATTTTCTATTAAGTTAATGTAAAAGAAAATGACTGTTGCTGCTGTCCTTGCTGGTGTATTGATTAGGGTTCTAGGAGAGGCAGAACTAACAGAACTTGAAAAGAAAGGGGATGTATCTAGAGGGCTTACCAATCTGAGGAGAGAGCGAGTCCAAGATGGCGGCCAGCACGGGCAGCGCTGGAGCGTCCAGAGGCTGCGCAGCCATGAGGTGCAATAGTTGGAGGGTCTGGAGGCCGTGCAGCCATGAGGTGGAAGAGTCCACTCTTGGACTGCAGGACGCCAGTGCGCGTCTGCTGAGGATCGCCATTGCTCAAAGAGCAATGGTGAAGACCCGGCAGTGGGGCGAGTCTGTGGTGGAGACTGGGGGTGTACAGAGGAGTGAGTTTTTATAGCTAATCCAGGAGGAAGCAAAAGCTTAATTATGACAGACTTTTCCAAGGGGCCACATGAGAGAGCCAGTAAATCCAATATTTGAATGATTACCCCATGTAAAAGTGTTCTCTGCAGAAGCCAGCATAAAAAAGCAATATTTTACTAAGATGAACTGTGAAGCGAAGCTTCTTCTAATAACCCTGTCACTGACACTTCCACTTGGCATCCTGGTGGCCTCTGAAGTATTAAATTGCTATGGAATGCACTTGAAAGTATGGGAAAACTTTCTTTTTTTTTTCAAATAGTCTTTCTATATGGAATAGAACTTAAATCAGAGAATTGCAGCAGAGCCAACACACAGTGGGCTATAGAATGTAATAAATCTTAGTTAAAAAATCAGGTGTAAGACAGTGTCCCAGGTCCCCAAGTTTCCATGCTGGAGTTCCTGGAAGTGCAGCTGGGGGCTGCTTTGTAAGTGGAGCAGATGCCGGTGCTGCTGGACTTGGGAACCCAGGCTCCTCCCCAGCGTAAGTCACATAAGTCACGCTGACTGCACCACGCCCTGGCTGTGGGAGGCGGGGACAGGCGGGATCACGCAGCCACACTGCGGGGACAGGATTCTTCAAGAGGTGACTTGGGTCGTCTATGTTCAACCAGTCGAGATCATTTTAATCTCATTCAGAGAAACTGGAGTTTTGTAGGAAGGTAAGATCTCTGGTCCCATGGCAGATCTTCTGAATTGGAATCTGCATTTTATAAGATCCTTGGTGATCTGTGTACAAACTGGAGTTTCGAAGAGCCACTCTGAAGAGCTGAAAGCACAGTTGCGGGGTGTGGTGGTGCACACGCAGCATCCCAGCACTTCTGGAGGCTGAGGCCGGACGATCGCCAAGTTCAAGCCTAGCTTGGGCCATCGAGTGATGTACTCAAAAAGTCAACCAGTGGTATTCTGGGAGACTGAGGCAAGAGGGTGGCAACTTGGCGCCCAGATGAGACATCTTAGCAACTTAGCAAGACTCTGTCTCGAAATAAAAATAAAAAATGGGCTGGGGATGTATATAGCTCAGTGTGAAGTCCTGGGTTAGATCCCCAGTACTGACGGGGGGAGAGAGAAAGGAAGGGAAGGAGGGAGGGAGAAGACGAGGGCACAGGTAAGTGCTCCAGCCATTTGGGCTAACATTTTCACATTAAAATACATTAGCATGTAATACAAACGTGCATTGCTGTCCCTTCTTATAAGGACACTGCTACCATTATGGTGGCTATGCTCCTGTGACTCATCTGACCTTAATTACTCCTCTTTTCTTTTTTTTTTTTTTCCTTTTCTAGGATAGGCTCTCACTTTGTAGTCCAGGCTGGTCCTGAGCTATGTAGCCTAGGCTGGTCTCAAACTCACAGCAATCCTGCCTCAGCCTTCCAAGTGCTGGGGTTACAGGCAAGCACCACCATACCTGACTTATGTGATGCTGGGGAATTGAACCCAGGGCATCGTGCTTGCTGGGCAAGCGCTCTAACTGCTGAGCTACACCCCTTCCCCCTAATTACTTCTGAAAGGTTCCATCTCTGAGTTTTGTAGAGAGTTAGCGCATCAACACATGAACCTTGGGGGGACACCGGCACCCAGCTGACACCAAGGCCCCTGGGTGAGTCCCCTTGGAGAAGTAGTTTGTAATACAGTGGGCTGTCAGGCGATCTCCCCGTATTTGTTTTACCACAGTGCCAGCCCGCGAGCCTGTGGGTTGAATCATGTGCGTAATAAAAATGCTAACTGCGGCTCTCTGGGTCAAAAAAACAATGTTTTCAATTAAAGTGTGAAATTGGTATTGGAATTTATTAAGCCCAAATTGGACGCGACTTATTTTTAATATATGCCTCCATTCAACACGCATTTTGAGAGCACCTACTATAAATTAAACATGACCTTAAAATGCTGAACTGCAAGGAATGTGAGGGTCCATTTTTTGTCTGTATGAGAAGTTTACAGTTTAGTTGGAGAAATAATCACAAAGAAGAAATTTTAATTACAGCGTGATACATGTTATAACAGTTATAAGGTAGTTATCCCAGCATGCTGGTGGCTGAGGCAGGAGGATTGCAAGTTTGAGCCTAGCCCGGGGAGCTTTGCAACTTGGAAAGAACTTGCTTAAGAAAAAAAAGAGGAGCAGGTCAGTGCAAAGGCCCTGGGGCTTAATCGCTAGTACCACCAACTGCCACCCCTTGGTTTCCCATTACCCAGCTCCAGTCTCCCCCGGATGAGGAGCCCTGGAGGTGCCCTGCTTTCCCTGCCAAGCTCCCTGTGCCACCCCACCCAGCCCAGCAAACCCAGCAGCACTGCTTTCTGTGTTAATGGCTGGTGAGGAGGGAACCCAGATGGGTCCTGAAAGAAAATGGGTCTAATCCATTGGAGGAAGAGAGCCCAGAACCAGGGACCAAAGGGCATGTGGGGATCCTCCTCAAACAGCTCAGGGCTGCAGCC
Source organism: Ctenodactylus gundi (assembly GCA_004027205.1). Lineage (NCBI taxonomy): Eukaryota > Metazoa > Chordata > Mammalia > Rodentia > Ctenodactylidae > Ctenodactylus > Ctenodactylus gundi. Next base: position 205,027 of record PVKB01001742.1, read on the forward strand.
AGCACTACTCAGTCATGTGACTCTAAGGAATGGTAGCCAGGCCCAGTGGCACAGGTCTGTCAGCCCAGCACTTGGGGAGGCTGAGGCAGGAGGATTGCAAGCCTGAGTCTAGCTTGGGCAGCGTAGTGAGACCCTGTATCAAACTAAAAAGTGAAAACGGGCCAGGATGGAGCTCAGTGGGAGATCCCGGGTTCAGTCCATCTTCAATACCACTGAAAAAAGAAAAAAGAAAGAAAAGAAAGTCTTGGCCATGCTGAAGAAAAGACACCCAGTTTGAATCATGCCATGTTCATGGGAAACAGAGAGGGGAATGAAGTGTCTCGATTATGTCCTGATCCTCTTTCCTCTCCTGCAGAACAATCCTCAGAAGAAGCTCTTCTGTCCCCACATCTCAAAAGCCATGACCAAGGAGCACTCACCAGTCTGTTAGCAAACCCTTAGGTCGGGGAGCAGATCCCGGGTAGCACAGTTCGGAGTGCCACGTGGGTGCCCAGGACCCTGTCAGGGTCAGCCTTTGGCTCCTCACCATCCCGAGGACCCGGACAGACAAAAACAGGTCACCATGTCTGTGCTCACTGTCTCTGTGGGCTTAGAGGCCATGGGGCTCATTTCCAGGAATATCCTCGATTTTTGAGAGGCGTTTCTATAAGGCACAAAATCAAAGGTATTTTAGCGATGGTAGAGGCCCCTCACAAGGGGTTCTATTCTGTTAAGCAGTGAAGCCTTAGTCCTGCGCGGGGCAGCGAGCCCCTTGGTTACAGCCCTGGCAGCTACCGTGTGCCATGAGCAGAACTCAGCAGCAGGTGTCCTTTCCTGATGCTGGTTGTTGAGGAAGTAAAGGTGTATAAAGCAGTATGGAGATCTCTCAAAAGACTAGAAAAAAATCCCCTTCGATCCAGCAACACCCCTCCTGGGAATATATCCAAAAGAGGTCAAAACAACACATAGCAGAGATATGTATACCCATGTTCATGGCAGCACAACGAACAACAGCTAAAATATGGAAGTCACCAAAATACCCATCAACAGACCAGTGGATACACAAACTGTGGTATTTATACACAATGGAATACTATGCGTCTATACAGTCCAACAGTGTGGAGGCTTTTACAGGCAAATGGAAGAAGCTTGAGAACATCATGCTTAGTGAAGTGAGTCAGAAGCAGAAGGTGAAACATCGAATGGTCTCTCTGATATGAGAGACCCAGATCCCAACTACATCATGGAACTTAAAACAAAAAACAAAGTGAAAGAGGTCGGTAGGGTGGGGAGGGAGGGTAGGGTAGGTAGGGGGAGGGACAAAAGGAGAGAGGGAAAGTCCTTGTCACCCTGACAAAATATGTATGTGCACAAAATGCTCAACTTCATTGTAAACCTTAAATTTTGCACTTATACATATCAATAAAATGGGTGGAAAAAAGAAGTAGACACTTCTGTGACAGAGATTTGGCTGCTAGCTGGTTGGCAGGCTGGTTGAATTTCTGGAATCTCTGGTCCCATTAAAAATAGCACAATTCTAGCAATGTAGGAGGCTGAGGCAGGAGGCTTGCAAGTTTGAGCCCTCAAGATCAAAACTAAAAAGTGGCCTGGGGTGCAGTTCAGTGTGAAGGTCCAGGGCTCGATCTCCAGACCAAAAAAGAGAAAGAATGAAGAAAGACAGAGAGAGGGGAAGGAAGAAAGAGGAAGTTAAAACCACAGCGTGTTCAAGAGCCAGAATGAAAGGGCCCGCCTTGCGTCGCAGCCACCCCCGCTGTGCTGTGCAAGCCCTCCTGTGTCTTGTGGCTGCCTGGGTGCCGGGTTTTCCCCTGCTCGTAAAGATGCAGGTCATCCAGTTCACCCACCCCATTCCTCGGAATCAGGCACATGCACAGTAAAACGTACTTTTAAAAAATGTCACATTCAAAGGCATGGGAGCCGACCTTGGCGTCCCAGCACTCAAGAGGCCGAGGCAGGGGGATTGCCATGTGTTCAGGGCCAGCCTGGGCTACACAGTGAATTCAGGACCAGTCTAGACTACATAGTAAGACCCTGCCTCCAAACAGACAGACAGACAAACGACTAGCCAACCAACCAGTCCACAGAAGCTGGAGATTAGATTTCCACATGACATTTTTAAAGAGATATTTTCTCCGAAAGAGGAAAATTAAAAAATAAATATTTTAAAGATTCTGTCCAAATTATTTCTATTTTTTCTTCTGATTTTAATGGACGACAGTGTTGAAATTTAAGAGATCAAAGGCATCTTTACAGTTTGGAGAGTTTTAGTTCAGGAGAAAAAAGGAAAGTCCTCTGACGTGCAAACCGCGGGTGCACACAGACGCCAACCCGCTCGCGAGCGGGGCGGGGGGCAGGTGGGTAGTGCACAGGGTGAAGGCCTGGATGCAGAGCCCGGCACACTGCAGGGGTCACATTAACCGGGCTTCTGAGGTCTGGCTCTACTACTGATGGGTTTGGTCTGCACAGAGATTAATTTACAGGTGAGCCAGGTGACTTCCCCGAGAGCTCACGCAGCGTCTCGTGGGTGGTCTGTAATGTTTATGGAGGTGTGTGTGTGCGCGTTGTGTGTGTGCAGGTATCATCACCGTCCTGTCTCTGTAGGGACAGCTGGGCTTCATCCCGCAGCGCTGAGTCCCCCGAGAGTCCGTGGTGCAAACAGCTTTGCACGCATCCCAAGGAACAGGCACTACTTTAGGTCGCAGCCACCTCTTTGACTCGGTTTTACGGTGCATTCCCCATCTGGCCACATGTCACGGAAGTTCTTCGCATAACTACAGGCCAAGGACTAGCGGATTCTGTGTGTAAGGAGTAAAGGTCAGTAAATGGGATTTCCCCCCAATATGACACACAGAGGAGGATGGACAAGAGGACTCAGGAGAGGGCCCCGGCTGGGCGGAGGCCTGACATTCTCATCACTCCTAGGAGACAGAGGGGCGCTGACTGGTGGCAGGTCTTGTGCAGCCAGGGTGTGTGCGTGCAGCTTGCTGCACTGGAATCTGACTGTCCCTTTATTACAGGAGACTAACTAGAAGCTTCTGGCGTGGGGCTTTGCCTCTGATGGTGCAAGGGATGACAGGCTCGGTGAGGGGAGGGCTCTGGGAAGGGAGGGATGGTGACGATTCGACAGGTATGGGGATGTAATTATTATGTATGGCAGGCACATGCCAGCAAAGAGTAACTGGCTGGGTAAGAACTGGACCGAGCCACCGGACTCAAACTGAACACTTTTCTCTAGGCAGCTGTGGGTGTCCGTGCGCATGTGTGCATGTGTGTAGGAAAAGGGGACACAGCGGCTGTCTCCCCAAAGGCCGGCGGGAGTGTTGATAGGAAACTTCATTTTCTCCTCTTTATTCTTTTCTCTAGACTCATCTTGGGATTTTCCTTGTGAAATTTTGGGGCGTCCAGAGCATGAGTCTGTAAATGAAATAAACAACGGCCTGGTGCTGAGGGGGTGACAGGAGGTCCTTGCCATTTGTATTAGAGGTCTCCAAACAGCTGGCCATGGGGTCATCTCAGCACTGCAGGCTGAGGTGCAGGATCACCCTGAGTTCGAGTCAGCCTGGGCAAGGCCTTTTCCCTCAATTGGCTGGCCTCCATGTCAGCCATCCACAGAAACACCTAGAACTGTGTCTTCCTGCTCTTCTGTGGTTTCTTAATCCATTCAAGGGGAGCATGGTTACTTGTTACACTAGGTGAGCAGTTGTAGTTTGAATCTAAAGGCATAAAGAATTAGGACAGCTGATGGCTTAGCACCAGTCCACAAGGTGGTAAACTTGGAGACTCAGGGAAACCTAATGCCTTGGCTTCTGTCTCAAAACAGGAACAGAATGAAAGGCCACTGGGCCAGTGGCATTGACTTTTAGTCAATGAGTGGTTAGATCTTTATGTTCAGTTTGGACTTTCCCCTGATTAGATGAGACCCACCTACACAAAGAAGATGATCTGCTACACTTAGTCTGCCACTTTAAATATTAATCACACCCAAATCATCTTCACAGAAGCACTCAATAATGTTTGACCAAATATCTGGGCACTCCACTCTAGGGCCCAGTTAGCTGATACATACTGTGATCTGAATGTTTATGTCTATGAAAATTCATTATTGAAACCCCTCCTTTTTTTAAAGTACTGGGAGTTGACGCCAGAGCCATCACAAGGAGTTACATCCCCACTCCCTCCTCCCCCTTTGAGACAGAAGTTCTCAGTTACTCAGCATAGGCTGGAACTTGCAATCCTCCTACCTCATCCTCGTGTGGGGATTGTAGGCCTGTAACATTGTTGAACTCTTAACTCTTGAGGTGGTGGTTTCACAAGGTGGAGTCTGTGGGGGAAGTTATCGGCACACAGGAGTGGAGCCTGCATGACTAGAACTGGTGGCCTTATAAAACAGGTTCAGTGGAGCTCCTCTGTCCCCTCCAATGTATAAGGACACAGAAAGAAAGCACAGCTAGAAAAATAAGGTGTGTTTAGGTGTTGTATCTGCCTGAGCCTTGACCATCTAGAACTCAAGAGAAGTCAACTCAGTTCTTTAACAGTTACCCAGCCTGTGGGACTTTTGTTACAGTAACCTGGTCAGATGTAGGTAACATATAAAATTCATCACTATAACACTGGGGAAACATCTTTGGGAACAGGAAGTTCATTCAATTACAAGAGTGAATAATTCTAGTGGACTTAAGAAAATATAGGTATAATTTTAAACATTGAGGGGGAAAAATCTACACTATTTCTGTGACAAGAGTCTTTCTTCCTCCACAGCTAATCAGAGCTCTCTGAAATTCTCCTTGAGCCTCATACCCCGCTGTTTCTTCCCACACATGTGAAGTACTGAACGTGCCAGAACACACATGCAGCCTGCGCGCACCCTCCCGACTCTGCCACCACTCTGGGTCCCCTGTGTACAGGGGCCTTCTTTGCTGCCATTCTCCTTTTTAAAAAAATACAAAAACAGACCTGATTTTTGAGGACCAATACATACTAGATGTGATAAAAAAATAGTGACTGTTTACCTTTTTAAAAAAATTACAGTAAAAGATACATTGCCAATAATCTCTCCCCAAAATCTCCCCCACCTTTCCAAAAACACTCTTCTCATCATTCTTGTTACTTTCTGAAGCAGTCCTAGAAGTCTTCTCTCCTGAGTGCCTAAAAATACCATGACCACTGATGCCAAGTGCCAGCCCACAGAAAGACAGGCTCATAAAAACATGGTAGTATGTCCTCATCCTTATTCACGAGATCCGATACTGTGCGACTTCTGACTCTTCTCCAAAATCAAATGACAATGAAAAGTTAATGGCTTGAATGGATTCGGGACACCGAGGCAGCCACAACAGCACAGCCACAGACACCCAAGAAAGAAGAGATCCAGATTGGCTGAGAACAATGGGATGGGTGTGGTTCAAGTGAGGGAGGGAATCTGAGGGGAACTGATGGCAATGTGTTTTCTACTCTGATAATAATTTTAATTTAATCATTCCCCATAAATTTTGCTTACACCTTATACATCATTTCCTCTACTGACATGATGCTGGGCCTTTGGCCAACAAAACTGATCAGTCCCTGCACAGAACGCTGGTCACATTCCCAACACATGGTGTGTCCTGACTTGTGACTTGAGGCCAGCTATCTTTTTCTGTGCACCACCATCATCAGCTCATAATAGTTCCATTTGCTCTTCTGGCTCCCTTATCAGTCTTCTGTTATTTCCCAATCCACTTCCAGTGGTCCAAGACTCAGCCCACCCCACCTCTGCTCCTGCATCTCCTTGGCTCACTGTGTGTTGTTGTCTGTCCCAACTCATGCTGGCTTCCTCAGTAGCCACTGTTTTCTACACTGTTGTGTTCTTCTGAATCGAATTCAGCAAGACTCGAAGGAGCCAAATTTCCAGGGAGGGTTTTCTTCTAGTTTTGAGGTCAGAAAAGAGAGCATCCAAAATGGCTGCCCGAGAGCTCAGAGAAGGGAGAGTCCAAAATAGCCTCTTCAATTGCGGTGAGGATTTTCTTCCAGGTATATGTGTGGATTCATTCACAAACAGCTTATCAGTCTGGTCCTAGTTCTTGCAGTTCTTTCCTGATGGTGGGCTCTTCAGGTGTAGAAATTATATCTTACTCGTCTCTGAGCCTCTTGAGATTTTGCAACGCCTTTCATAACTCATACGCTTCACAAACATGTGAAGGTAAAATGGAATGGTTTTTTGCTGGAGGGTCCTTTTGGATCCTCTCAACTTCTGAATTCTGATCTTTCCGAGGAAGAAATTCAAGGCCTCTTAGAGGAGTCCAGATGAAGGTGATTTTCTATGGAGAGGTCACCTATTTCTTTAAGTGATTATGGTTCTGTGATCTATCTTTCTGATGCATTGAAATGTTCTGTGGGTAGCAGACGTTTTGCTCCCTTCCTACGTCTATGGGATACTTAAGAAAATGCATGTTTTCAATCAGTGTATTTGAGCTGAAAATTTGTTTTCAACCCACAACTCTGTGCTGGATGCAAAAGTATCACAGTGATAACTGGCCTCCAAATGTGTCACATTCTCCCCAACATCTTATTGGAGCATTAATCACTTTCCTGTTGCTGGGACACAATACCCAACACCCACAACTTAAAGGAAGAAAAATTTATTCTAGCTCACAGGTCAGTGATCTTAGTCTGAGACCAGAACATATGATCAATTGGCAATTGCAGAAGGGCCTGGAGGGGGGACACAGCTGCTCATCCCATGTGTCCAGAACACAGAGAAAGGGTGGGTGGTAGACTCGAGCAAGGATAAGCCCTTCCAGGTCTAGCCCCCAGTGATTGGCTCCTTCTTAACAGCACGTGAAATCAACAGATTAACTTATTTGCACTGGAGGCATTGCTCAGTGGTGAACACTACTGCCTAGCATGTGTAAAGCTTCGGGTTCAGTTCTTCAGCACTGTATCAAAATTAGCTGGATGGGGGGCACACATCTGTAATCCCAGCACTTGGAAGGCTGAAGCAGGAGAACTGTTGTAAGTTTGAGGTCAGCCTGGGATGGAGTTAAGGACCCGCCCAGACTACAGAGTGAGATCCTGCCTCAAAAAAAAAAAAAAAAAAAAAAAAAAAAGGATTAAGCTATTTGATTCAACTAATCCCCATGCCTTGGTGACTTTCTCACTGCTGGGACATAATACCTGACACCACAACATAAAAGAGAAAAGCTCACAGTCTAAGGAGGTCTCTGTCCATCTGCACGTGGCTGGCAATGGTGGCAGGGCATGGTGGAGGCCTGGTTGGAGAGAAGCTTTTCACAGTATGGCTGGACAGGAGGCTGTGGGAAGGAAGGGGAGAGCTGGCGAGGGAGGTGTAACCTTCCAGGTCAGGCCCGGCGATCTGCCCCTTCTGACCAGGCTCCACCTCTTAACTCGCAGAAAATCAATGGATTACTTCTTATGATTGAATCAACTTCCAAATAGGAGCCCTTGAGGGACAGTCTTGATCCAAATCATAACAAACCTCTGTGCACATGTCTCGTTCCTCCCTGCTTAGCATTTGATGCGGTTTCTTAGGCATATGTGAGCATATTTGAGAACAGAGACCTCGAGAACAGAATTCATGTCCTTCTAGAAAAGACCCAGTGAGCTTTCTGCAAGTCGGGGATGCAGAAAGATGGTGCTATCTGTGACCTAGGAAACAGGATCCCACCACACACCAAATCCACTGGACGTTCGGTCTCAGACTTCCGAGCTTCCACAACTGCTAGAAATAAATTTCTGTGTATGAACCACCAGTCGAGGGTGTTTACTAGCAGCTCAAAATGACTACATTGGCTAGGCTTAGTGGTGTACACCTGTAATCTCAGCACTCTGGGAGGCTGAGGCCGGAAGATCACAAGCCCAGCCTGGGCAACTTGGTGTGTCAAAGTCAAAAACAAAAATGGGCTGGGGATGTAGCTCTGTGTAAAGGCCCTAAGTTGGATCCTTAAAATTAAAAAAAAAAAAAGGATCAACATGCATGCATATGTACATCACTACATACTAACTGTACACATCCATACCTGTGCATTCAGACATGGCACACACGCTGGTATTTGTCTTTCAAGGGATGTGCTGGGCAAGTTCGCATCCTTACTCAGACTCCTATAAAACATTGTGCTTGTATTGATGCCACCAGGGAAGATGGTTTGGCCACATAATGAATTTGGGGGACATGTGGGGCACCACGTAGGGTAATCAGGATGTGACTCTTGCTCTGCCTAGTGTTGGTTATGAGGCCTCTGAGAAATTAATTTTGTCTAGCAGAGCATTCAGCCATGGTGGGCTGACGTGGAGGGACCCGCTTTGTTTTCCGTAATGTCTTCTTCTGTTAGCTGTGACGAGCTTCCTAAAGCGCATGCACCTGTTGGTTGAAGTGGTTAATCTTACTTTTTGCATTAATCCTAAGTATAAAAATTAAGCTGGTGATTTATAGCCAGTTTTGAAGCCTGGTTGGTTCCATGTTCTTTTGAATCTATTATTCTTCTAATTTTCTTATGGCCATACACACACAGTATATTTAGTTTAAAAACTTTCCATGTGGCACTGAAGATTGAACTCAGTGCTTTCCCACTAAGCTGCATCTCTGCCTATTTTTATTCTCTCTCTCTCTCTCTTTATTTCTCTGTGAGAGTCACTCTTTGAGTCCCTTTGGTTAGAGCTTGAATTCGCAATCCTTCTGCCTCCACCTCCTGGAGGGCTGGGAGGACCGGCTTGAGGTGTTGTCCCTGTCTAAGCTGGGAGCTGATTACATTCCTATTTAAGTGTGAGCTCTCAGTGGAGCATAATTAGTCTTGAGGTGGCTACAACTGCTATTTTTGTGTAGTTATTTCTTACCTTTCATGAAATCTCATGAGCTTTGAGACTTTTCAGTTTAATAAGCTGGTATAATATTTAAAACATCTTTTAGACCTATTTTTTCTCTGACTCTGAAAGAAATAGTTGGAGAGGCACATAGTGATCTTCAAGACAAAATTTCAAGTTGGCGACCTCAGTGAGGCTGACTGTGTGCGCTTCCAGTTTCTGCCTCCGCACCCCTGGCACCATCTATCCAGTGGGTTTTTGTTTTGTTTTATAATAGCACTAGTTATGGGCCCCCATATTTTCTCACTGAGACACATCCCTAGACTCATTTAAAAATTTTCACTTTATCTTGAGTCAGGGCCTCACTAAGTCATGAAGATGCATAGGATGAACTCTAACTTGCCATCCTCCTGCCTCAGCCTCCCAGAGCGCTGCCATGACACTCGTGCACCACCACACCTGGTACATTGTTCTAAATATCCACTGATAGGCCCTGGAAAAAAAAATGTGGGGGAGGCCCAGTGCTATAGTTTAGATCTTGAGTGTCCCCCAAAAGCCTCATGTATTTGAAACTGTGTATTACTAGAGGCAGAGCTTGGTTGGAAGGGGCGGATGTTTGGGGTTTGATCTGGAGGGATTGTATCAACTTGTTGAGATTGGGGGTTGCCCAGGGCAGAGATTTCAGGTGTTTGTTACTGACTTGCAGATCAGGAAATAAGGGAGGGACACCCACCCTGTTGTGGGGAGGGGCACTAAGTTAAGGAAGGAAGAAGAAACATTGCTGCTGCTTCGGCGTGGGATGGCCTGGGAAAGCTCATCTGCTCGCTCCAGACTCACTTGGCTTCTGTCTGCAATGAGGTGAGCAGCTCTCCTGCCTCTCTCTGCCATGTACCTCCACCACTGCCAATGCCCCAAGATCGGATTTTGTGAGACCTGAAACTGTAAGCCATGGAAATCTTTCCTCTCTTAAACTGTGATGTTGGGCATTTTGTCATTGCAATGATTTACTAAAACACGCATCAACCCAATGGCTCCCAGCTGCCATCCAAGTGACTACTTTTAAAAAGCATCTTTGTCTTTACTCAGCGTATGAAGTTTGGGGCTCCATAGCTCACTGTGGTGGGGACCACGAGTCCACAGTGTGACGCTTTGCAATATGGCTCTGGAGGATGATGAGACCTTCACAGCTCAGGCACCAGGGCTGGTACTGTGAGGCCCCTTGACCCGCTATGCTCCCTTTGTTGTATAATATAGTTTCTGATAGGACAGTGACAATTAATTCAACATGTATTTTTTTGGCCTGGAGTTCATAACTATATTTGATGGATATTTGGGTGGGGAAGAAAAGTATATACAAGGAATTCACTTGAGTTAATGCAGCCAAAATTCAGAAAGCAAAACCCCAGAGACACAGAGGTGATCATGAGCATTGTATGGCTGGGGCACAGCCCAGAGGGTAGAGTGCTTGCCTAGCATGCACAAAGCCTTGGGTTCCATCCTCCAGCACCACATTATCCAGGTGTGGTGGCACTCAGGAGGCTGAAGTAAGAGGATCGCCTGAGTTCAAGGTTAGCCTGGGCTATGTAGTGAGTTGAGAGCCAGCTTAGACTATATAGCCAGACACTTTCTTAAAAAAATAAAAAGCACTGTCATTTGGGCAAATCTATGCAATATCGTTTCAGTGTAAGTTTAGAATGTGTCATTATATTTCCCGTCATACCTGCTATCATGCAAGGCCATAATATATATTTCAATTTCCAATAATTCTTGCAATCCTGGTTAAAAAAACCCTCTAGTGTTTCAATAGTGTTAATTTCTGCACAAATGTTGAAGCTCTGTTGGCTTTCTAGTATTTATGTTGACACATAAACTCTTACAGTCATCAGTGAAAGTCAAATACATTTTCCCACTGTCCTCTGGTCTCATTACAGGGAACAAGACAGAAAGGCAAAGTACATGAGCAGATTTACTAGCATTTATTTATACTTCAATTTTCAAATAATACAATGAATGAGCTCACAAAAAGTATGTGACATAGTGATATTAAGATAATGTGTAGGGGAAATTAGGAAGTACAACTCTTAGGAAGAGAGTCAAACCCAGCCCGGGAGGCACACCTGTCATCTCAGCACTCTTCAAGGCTGAGGCAAGAGGATCTCAAGTTCAAGCTCAGCTGGGAAAACCTAGTGACTTAACAAGACACTATCTCAAAAAGCAAGGAAGTGAGAATGGCTGGGGATGTAACTCAATTGGAAGGCCTTGGCATTATTTTTAGAACCGCAAAAAAGTCTGTTTATTTTCCACTAAAAAGCTCTTAGTACAAAAATTGAAAGGCAGAACCTTCTCTAGGGAAGAGTGTTATTACTGGTATTACATTATTTGCAAAATATGCTACAATAAAGTTTGAAAATATTTTTTCCTGTGTTATGTAGGAAATTACAAAATATGGCAAATACTTCTCATGGTAAATGCAAAAATCAAATTCACAGATTTAAAAAAATACATGTCTATACTGGGCCCAGTGGCTCAGAACTGTTATCCCAGCACTTTGGGAGGCTGAGGCAGGAGGATCTCAAGTTCAAGCCATCCAGGGAAACTTAGCAACTGAGTGAGACCTTGTCTCAAATAAATTATAAAAAAGGGTGGGTTGTAACTCGGAGCAAGGGTCCTGGGTTCAATATCTAACACTGCAGGAAAAATATGATCTCTAGATAAAAGTTAAAGATCAGAGTTTAAGATTTATAAAGAGACGATTTTGGGAGGCCTGTTTCTCTTTTCCTCTAAATTTCTAACTTGTGGATGTGGTAGCAAACTAAAATCAACTAATTAAATCTTGGAGAATAAAATGTCAGTGGAGAAAGCCAGGAGGGGGTAGGGATGAATCAGAGTTCCTCTCTCTACATAAAATTTCTAAATTGACAGCATTAAAAATACCCATTACCTTATGGAAATGTAAGCTTTCCCTCCAGGGTATTATGCCTTGATGGGAGAAACAGAAGAGGAGTAAGCAGTATCAAAAATAATTAGCTATATAGCTGGTCCTGGTGGTGCAGAACTTTAAATCTCAGTATCCCGGGAGGCTGAGGCAGGAAGATCTCAAATTCCAGCCCAACCTGAGCAATTTAGTGACTTAGTCAAGCTGTCTCAAAATAAAAAAATAGCCTGAAGATAGAGCTCAGTGCAAAGGCCTTGGGCTCAATCCTCAGTGCTCCAAATCAATTAATCAAAAACAATTAATGAAATTTAATTATAAACCTAGATGAAATATTGGCAACAGTGAGCAGCCACATACATAATTTTATGTTAGAGTCCTAACCTCGTCAATATGGCAAAGTAGCCCAAACCTGAGAACTGCTCCTATCCCTAGGTTGGGGAACACAGCACTTTGTTCTGGGACAGAGCCCCTTGGCTTGCCAGGGCCCGTGCAGTCACCCACAGAAGACAACGGGAGAACTGCAGCTGGGTTTTGGGTCTTGGCTGGCATTCCTGTCTATGGAACACAGAACCTGACACCCACAATTTTCAACTAACTTGGCTCAGGGTTCCAGGGTCTCACGTCTTCGTGGGGTGGGGATGGTTGGTGATCAAGGGGGGAGCACCAGCGGGAGGTGCCCCAGCTGGTCCTCGTGGCCCGCCTGCCCACGTACTTCACCCACACAAGTCCTATGGGTGTCGGGTGTTTCCACCTCAGGCCTGCAGGCCTCCACTCTCCCCAGAACACCCCCAACGTATGAGCTGTGCACCCATCCTCCCGTGCACTCGAAATATGACAGGAACGGGGCCAAAGGGGTGCGTTCTCCAGGTAATCCTTACCGAGGCCAGTGTGGCTGTTTCTTTATAGAATATCTCATGAATGAAGGGGATGTAGCAAACAAAAATATTATGTATGGTGCAAAACCAAAATTTATGGATGTAAATATTTCTGTGTCTGTCTAGGAAATTATTCTTTGTCACGTATTGGATGACAACATTAGATATTTAAGAAACAAAATAAACTATGCACAACCACACTTTTATAATGTTATGTCTTTTACTTTTCCATAAAATGGCAAATATATTAATAAGCAGGTCATGATCTATGTCATTAAGAACTAATGGTCAAGTAGACAGCTGACCTGGTAAGGCTAGACTGTCATCCCAGCCCTCTAGGAGGCTGAGGCAGGAAGGTCACAAATCTGAGCCCTGCCTGGGCAATTTAGCAGCTTAGCAAGACCCTGTCTCAAATAAATAGTTAAAAGGGGCTGGAGACTTAGCTCAGAGTGAAGGCTGTGCATTCAATCTCTGTAACATAAAAGGTAGGCCAGGGGGTAGCTCTGTGTGAAGGATTGGCTCCTAGTACCATGAACCAACACACACGAAACAGAGACAGAAGTGATGCAGGGAAGTGGCATTCCAGCAAATTCACATTCATAACTTGCAACCTATAGATCTTTTTCTTCCAATCTTGGAATTTTTGCCATTATATTTGTTCCATATGCATGTCAAGAAGGTAAATTTGAAGCCATGAATATCACATACCTAGAAGAGAATAATACAGATAGTTTCTTTGAGCCATTTTCCCCTGTTTTATGTCTTTTTTCTTCTTTAACTTGCTGTTTGCTTCTATCTATCTATCTATCGATCTATCTATCTATCCATCTATCTATCTATCTATCTGTTTATTGGTGCTAGGTTTTGAGCCTAGAGCCTTCACTCTGACCTACATCCTCAGCCCATATTTTGATTTTGAGACAGGGTCCCCCTAAGTCCCTGAGATGTTCAGGGACTGAGATTGAGTTTTCAACCTTCCTGCCTCAGCTTCCCAGAGTGCTGGAGTGACAGGCCCACACCGGCATTGTCGGCTTTTAGAACAGTATCCATTGCCTTCAGAGCCTTTTTCTATTTGTCTGTGTTATTTAGATTACTGAGATACAGTACTATGTGTTTATTAAAAAATTTAAAACACATAGATTGGTGGAATTTATTTGAAAAAAATTTGCATGTCTCTATATAGTGAGTGAATTCTTCCTAGTGATCGGTCTTCTAAAATTGCCATGAAGAGAAAAAAAAAAAAAACATTTCTGATTTCCTTGCAATGCTTCAGTTTGAAGTCGTGTGTGTGTGTGTGTGTGTGTGTGTGTGTGTGTGTGTGTGTGTGATCAAACTCATAAAACTCTGTCAGCAGTGACAGAAAAAAATTAAGAGAATCAATTTATTTCACCACCCCTCCCTACACATCGTAGTAAAGTTCGGGAGATTCCCTGGTATCATCTTCTGCTCTTCCCACATGACAGACATGTACCGTTGAGAGGAACTTTGTTTCTTTACACCACTTGCAGTGAAAACTCAATTTCTCAAGATGGAACGTTTCATCCATTCTCTATTTCACCATTCTGCCTGTGTGCATGTGGCCTTGTCCAAACCTTCAACATGGCAGGCTCTGGGGTGCAGGCCTGTCGCCCCAATACTGTGGAGGGAGGCTGAGGCAGAAGGGTAGTGAGTGTGTGCTTTAGTGAGAAGGTCTCAAAATAAAAAAAGAGAGAGATAGGGGGGTGTGGATGCAGTAGCTCGAGGGGACCGTGGGGGAGGCCTCCATGGAAGGCCACAGAGCAAACAAGTAAGCAACAGACATTCAGGGTGACTGGGCAAGGGTCTCCTCCCATATTGCAGGAGTCCCTAACTTCCTGGGGACAAGGTGGACTTGTCCCAGGTGAAGAAGTGAAGTCAGATTGGAGGATAAGGCTCTGTCTTCTGAGTTGCTCTTAGGTAAAACATGATGAAGCCTCAAGTGAAGGCTTTCAGTACAGGAGTTCTGAAAATTTCTCCATGTTCTCAATAACTGACTATAAATGGATGGTAGAAAACACAGTAATGGCCCGTTGCCTGGCTTGGGCAGTAGTTAGCTGCTTACTGAGGTCAATGTATTATTCAGGACTTTAGATAACTGGAGAAATGCTGACACCTCTTCAGTCTTTTTCTGTAAATATCCCTACACAGACTTTGATGGTTGTACACAAGTCTACCCTTAACCTAAGTGAAAAGAAATATGTTCATGAATTTATTGATGGCTCAAAGGGCAGGTGAATTAGAGTCCAATTCAACCTTAGGCCTTGTGGTGCAGGCCTGCCATCCCAGCACTCTGGGGGGCTGAGTGAGAAGGGTGGAACATTTGAGGCCAGCCTGGGCAACTTAGCAAGACCCTATGTCAGGCAAACAATAAAAAATGAGCTGGGGGTGGAGCTGAGTGAAGAACCTGGGGTTCAGCCTCCTGTGCCACCAAATAAAAAATTTA
Source organism: Ctenodactylus gundi (assembly GCA_004027205.1). Lineage (NCBI taxonomy): Eukaryota > Metazoa > Chordata > Mammalia > Rodentia > Ctenodactylidae > Ctenodactylus > Ctenodactylus gundi. The sequence continues at coordinate 220,091 of PVKB01001742.1, forward strand.
ACAACATCCTGAGTAGCACACTAAGAGCTTATTTATAGATCTCAGGTCGAAGATCATCTTCACTGTGTTTGGAAGCAGTATCCTCTGATTTAAGGTCGATTCTTGGCAAAGTTAGCTTCTTGGGACAAAATCTAGTCCAGATCCCAACAATGTTTTCTGCAGAATTTGTCTATGTTGCTAAAATCCATGAGGATAGATCAATATTTCTTTTTTGTTTGTTTGAGACAGGATCTTGCTGCATAGCTGAGGCTGGCCTCGAACTTAGTATGCAGCCTAGGCTAGCCTTGAACTCACTGGCAATCCTCCTGCCTCAGTCTCAGTCTACCTAGTACTGGGATCACAGGTGTATACCAACATGCACAGCTAATTTTTATATGGCGCTAGGGTTTCATACTGAGGGTGCTGCACATAGTAGGTAAGAGCTGTAACTACTGAGATACGCCATGAGCCCTGTCAAAAATTTTCAAAGACAAAGGAGGGGGCACTTTGATATTATGGAATGTTTCAATTAAGTGACTTTAACAGTATGGTAGAGTCCACGCAGAGTGTAATGAAAGCCTGAGAACAGACCAAGGCCTGTCACCCCCCTTAATGCAGATAGAACCTTAGTTCAGTGTCAACAGCCACGTGGTGAAGTATGGAGTACTTTGTAAATGGTTAAAATGGCTAGCTTTGTGCAGAAAATAGCATGAAACTGTATCTCAATTTTAGGTCATATCCTAAACTAAAGATAACTTTTTTCTTTTTTGTGGTACTAGGATTCAAACCCAGAATCTTTACATTGCATTTCCTAGTCCCTAGACTTTTTTTTTTTAAATATTTTTTATATTTTGAGGCAGTCTCACCAAATCACTAAATTGCCCAAGCTGAATTCAAACTTTTGATCCTCCTGCTTCAGCCACCTAGAATGCTCATGTTATAACCTGGAAATCCATGGGTGACTAAATACCTAAATACAATAGGCTAATCCTTACCATTCTAAAACCAATATACATAATATGTTCTGATTGTAGTACAAAAATAGTCACAAAAGATTTTTCATTTAAAGGCACCAGGGATAATTTCATCAGATACACAAACACATGCTACTATTAACAAATTAATATTCAGATGATGTTAAAAAGGAATGAGAAAAAATGGAAATCCTTTTGTATGTGCGTGCTTGCGTGCGTGTGCATGTGTGTGTGTGTATCAAGCCCACAGCTTCACTCTGAACTACATCCTTCACCTGCTTTTTTATTTTTGATTTTGAGACAGGGTCTCATTAAGTCACTGAGTTATCCAGTCTGGGCTCAAACTGGCCGTGATCCTCCTGCCTCAGCCTCCCACATGTACATCTTTAAATACTTTATGTGGTCAATTAAGTCATAAGATTTGAGGATTTGAGTCTTAAGTGGCCAGAAAGCAACTTGATGCTGCTCACTCTGAGGTGCCAAAGAAAAACAGCTGACGGACAGTAGTGGGTCCAATTTTTACACCCTTGTGCTTTGGCGCCATGAGGAATTCTGCATGTAATAAGTGGCATTGCTCGTGAGAATAAACACAAGTCACCAGCCAAGCCTGCATTCTTTGCTAAGCCATTTTGTGTAACTACTTCGAAGAGAGTTTTCTAACATGTTATAAACACAGTAATGCACATAAATTACCAGTGATGCTATTTCTACAAAGTTGGTTACTCGTGAGGTTAATTAACTTAACACTTGTTTATTAAATGTCTATTAAGTGTTGAACGTTCACCTCTATTAGGCAATCATGGTTAGCAAGATGGAAAGATTTTCTCTGTACAAGAAACTTAGATTTTACCTGTCATCCCAGCTTGCTTGGAAGCTGAGGCAGGAAGACTGAAAATTCAAGCCCGGCCTGGATAATTCAATGAGTCAGCAAGATCTTGTCTGGAAAAAAAACAAAAAACAAAAAGCAAAAAACAAAAAACAAAAAACAAAAAACAAAACAACAACAACAACAAAAAAAAAACCGCTGGAGATGTAGCCGAGTGCAAAAGTCTTGGGTTCCGTCCCTGGTACCACAAAAACGGGTAAGTAAACACACAAACAGCTTTCATGGAAAACACTAACGTTTGTTGAACTTGGGAGCTGGTCGCCCAAAATATCTGCTACTTTTAACGCTTTTTCATATATTTGAATGTTTTGATAAATAAAAATCTACACTAGTGGGCACATTTGGGATATTAAAACTTTAATATGGAAGATAAAAATCAGTTAAATATATGATATAACTGTAGGTTTAGAATATTTTTATGTGAACTGATAAGTGCAAATACAAAGAAAAATTCTGGAAGCATGCATTATAAAGGAAATTGCATTCTATAATGAATAATTTAAATAAGACAGCCAAGAATGCACTATCAAAAAAGGTGTGCAATAAGAATTTTACAAGCCATTTCATACCACAGGGGATAAAAATGACATCATTTGGGGCTTAATATTTCCTGAGGTGGTATTTAGACATATATCAAAATTATTTATTTTTTCTGTTTTATAGCCTACTAAAGTTTCTGCCAAAAAATATTCTCACAGGACAAAATCTGATGTGTCCACAGTGTAGGCAGTTGCATTCACAGCATTTTACAGTACATAAAACTTGTTTGCAAATTACATGTCCAACAGTGATGTCTAGTCAAATAAATCCAGTTATGTTCGCATGAGAAAATACTATGCAGCTAAGGACAAAGGTAGGATGTTATGGAAAAGCAGCATGTGAGAGATACAGTAATTAACATTAAGGTAATCATAAGATAGTAACAGTAAGAAAAATAATCCATACCATCAAGAGAGGGCAAATGTGAGCCAGAAGAAGGGAAAAATGAATCTCGACGATTTCAAGAATATACATAAATATGCAGAACTAAACGTTAGAGATGACTATTGAGCAGCGGAATCGTGGATCATTTTAAGTTTTAGTTTTTGAAGTTTTGCATATTTTAAAGCTTTCTGAAAACAGCATTTGCTGTTTATCAAGGATGAGGAAATAAATATTATGCAAAACAAAGCAAAATAAACCATCACTAAGATTTGTCAACATAATAAAAATTCACTGTACATGAAAACCCATTATAAAGAGTATGATCAAATAATAAACTGCTGAAGATACACATATTGGACACGACACTTTATTTGCGTTTTAGTCTTTTCTTTCTTTCTTTCTTTTTTTTTTTTTTTTGAGGCAGAGTATCTCTCTGCAGTCCAGGCTGGTCCTGAACTCACTGTGTAGACCAGGATGGCCTTGAACTCACGGCAATCCTCTTGCCTTAGCCTCGTGAGTGCTAGGATTATATGTAGTCATGAGCCACCACACCCAGTTTATGTGGTGCTGGGGAATGGAACTCAAGGCCTTGCACTTGATAGGGCAACACTTTAACCTCTGGCATATACCCCCAACTTCACGGGATATCACATTTGTGCCAAAAGATATTGAATTGAAAAATAAAAGGAAAAACACCTAGCAGGAGCATGTAACATACCTTACTTATTATGGGTTGGGTCTGAAAAGTCCACCCAAAGCCACGTGTGTGAAAGGTGCCTGGATTGTGAGGCTCTTTGTGTCAATGCATAATACCATGGGTTTCCTGTGCTGTGAAGAGGTGGGGCCTGGCTAGAAGGGGGGGGGGGGGTGCTGGCCAGGAAGCGAGTATGACCTGAAACATCATACCTCCTTGCATAACTCCTCCCTTCCTGCCTCTCTCTACTTTCTGTGCTGTGACAGGAACAGTGTCTCTCCAGCTAAGCCTCTGCCAGCCCCCCACCACTGCAGCTGTTCATGCATAGACTGAGACCTCCTGAAAGTGTGAGCTGAAATAAACCTTCTCTCCCCTAAATTTGTGGATGTCAGGTATTGTGTCCTAGGGAGGATAAAGTTACTATGAGAGGGCTTGTTAGTTTTGGCACTTGAAATATTTAAAATTTAAAAAAGAGGAACCAATGATGACACTAGAAGTTAAAATGATAAATGTTATGATGGTTTGGCTCTATAATGTCCCCAGAGTCTTATATATTTGAATGTTATAGATTGTTGATAAGACCATGTGCTGTTGGGAGATTGGGGCCTAGTCTGGAGGGATGGATTACCAGCGTGTAGTGGGGGCTTACCACACCTTCCACATCTGGATCCAGGAGGGGCTGATCACTGGGCTGATTCCTGGAAGGATATATAAGCTGCTTCCTGCCTTCCTTGGAGGACTAGTCTCAACTTGCTTTGACTTGGCTTCCTGTATGTGATGTCGTGAGAAGCTGCCTTCACCTCCACCTCTGTCATGTGTTTCCATTGCTGCCGGTCACCCCTGAATGGACTGTGACCTTCTGAAACTGTGAGCTAAAATAAATCTTTCCTCCCCTAAATTTGTGGATGTCGGGTATTGAGTCGCAGCAAAGAAAACATAACTAGAACAAATGTATGTAACATTTCACACAGTATACAGCTTGCCAATAGAAGATGTAAGTCTCAGTGCAAGCTGTGAGCTGGGCATGGTGGTGCAAGCCTATAACCACAGCACTTGGGAGGCTGAGGCAGGAGGATTGTTATAATGAGTCTGAAGCCAGTATGGGCTAGATAGTGAATTCAGGGCTAGCCTGGACTATAGGCAGATCCTGTCTCAGAAAACAAAACAAAACAAAACAAAAGCAAAAAATGCAAGCTGTTTGAGACTAAGATTTTTAATTTTTTTGGTGGGGTGGAGACAGGGTCTCACTATGTAGCTCAAGCTGGTCCTGAACTCACTATGGAGCCCAAGCTGGCAATGGACTCATGGCAATCCTCCTGCCTCAGCCTCCTGAGGGCTGGACTAAAGGCGTGCACCACCACGCCTGGCTTAGATTTTTAATTTTTAATAGCCACATTCAAAAAAGTGAAAGAAGCACAAATGGATTACTTGACAATATATGTAACTAACCATTTTCACAATATTATGTTTGAAAGTGTCATTAAGAAATCTGTTATTTATTCTTTGCCTTTGAAATACAGCATTCTTTTTACCCTTTCAACACATTTTTCAATTCAAATCCCGCTCAAAACCCTGTGAGGCAACAAGGCCATAGGGCCTGTTTGTCTACCGTGTGCAGTGTGCCTGCACAAGGTTCTTTCAGTGACGTGTCGTCAACTCTACTATGCCATTAACTGGAAAATTTGTCAAGATCACATGTAGTGACATTATGAAAGAAGGAAATGACAGTGTGAAATTTATATTGTGCTGGACCTTATAGCTCGAGCCTGTTATCCCAGGACTCTGGAAGGCTGAGGCAGGAAGATTGCTGTGAGTTCAAGACCAGCCTAAGCTACATAATGAGTTCAGGTCCAACCTGGACTGCAGGGTGAGACCTTGCCTCAAAAACAACGAAACCAAAACACAAAGAGAGTAATTCATCGTGACACCACATAATGTGGCCCAGAAACACAAGGCAATCTACATGTAACAAAATAAATTAATGTAATTAAACACTCTCTTATTTTATTAAGGAAGAGGGGAATAATCAAGCGATGACCCGGCTAGTAGACAGTTGCTCAGACGTCAAAGCAAGTCTTTCTTCACGTGAAGGAGGGAAGGAAGTGACACGAGTTCTCATGGTTACATATGGAAAAAAAGCAAATAAAATATTTAGTTGTGAACTTTTTCTGAGGCACAGGAATCATGCAAGTTAGGAGATGTTTCCAGATTATATACCCAGTAAACTCCAAAGATCCTACAGAGAAAGCACTGGGCTTTGCGTGAACTCTAGACACAAGGTCTAGTACAGTAAAAGCATTTGTGTGCCTCTACACCAGCCACAGGAACTAGAACGTAATCTGAATATGGTGACGTCTTACATGTTATTTTCAAACACCGAATGCCTGGAAAGAAGTCGAACACAAAATAGTATATTATGCAGAAAGGAAAATTGGCAAAACTTCATGTTTTTCTGAATTCCACACTCTCCTACCTTTACTGATAACAAAATATTAGTGAGATTAGAGAAAACCTATATACACAGAAGTTTCACATTATTTTCTTGCATAGAAAAACATGTAATCCCAACACTCAAGAGGCTAACGCAGGAGGATTGTCATGTGTTTGAAGCCAGCCTGGGCTACACAGTGAGTTCAGGACTAACCTAGACTACAGAGTGAGACACTGTCTCAAAAAAATAAATAAATAAAAAATAAAAAAAAAGAAAGGAAAAGAAAAAAACAAAGCAATCAGTGAGTGTCTATTTCCAGATCAAAGCCACGTTCATTTCCACAAATGTGCCTTACACAGCGGGCACCACCTGATGTGAGCTCTAGGATTCCCACTGGGCCATGTGCCTCCTACGGTTTAGAGAAGAGTTCAGATACTCTTTTGGGTAAAAAGCGCCAAGATCCAAATATGGGAAAGAAAAATAAATTCCCCAGTGTCAGTCACTACTTTGTGTATGTGTCTGCACATGTTTGTGTGCGTTTGTGTGACTGGCCACCCAACTATCACCTTCCCAATGGACCTACCCCCCCCCCCCCCCCAGCCCCATTTTTTAGTTAAGAAGTTCTGATTTCATAAGAAGATCTTGTTAAGCCATGAGGCTGCCCAGGCTGGACTCACACAAGCAATCCTCCAACCTCAGCCTCTCAGAGTGCAGGGATGAAAGGCTTGCGCCACTAGGCTTGGTGAGTCTGTAAGTTTTTTGAACAAGCTCACTCTTGTATTCTGGTGAGCTCATCTAGATCACAAAGACATTGCAAGGGATTTTTTGGTCCTTTGGCCAAGAACAAACTCAGTCCCTGCCCTCTCTTTCTCTTTCCCTTTTGCTAATCACAGTCCAATTTGGATGTAAATTCCTGGAGAGGTTCCAGGAAAAAAAAATACAGACCTCCATTTTATTCCATCAGACTCAGAGATAAAGCCAAGAAATTTGGATTTCACAAGCCAACTGGGAAATGATCACTGTTATTGTGATTATAGCACAGTTAATGTTTATTGAGCAGGCACTGAATATGCATTATTGTATTATTATTGTATTTAATTGTAATTATTATTATTATGACACCATTTTACAGATGAAGCAGCAAGTGTTCCCCCAGTGGTGAGGCTGACTTAATAATGATGACACGCAGTAACTCTCTGTTAGTCACTGGGAACACCAGCTTAGATGTTTTCTCTGGCCCTGGACATCAAGCAGGTAAGAGAGTATCCCAGGAGGGGTTCTTGAACGGAGGATATAAAATGCCAAGGGTTAGGGTTTAGCTCTAAAATATCTCCCTGAAAAATCTCTGGTGTTTGGAAGGCGATTGGACCACGGAGATGCTATGCTTGTCAGTGGATTCACCTGTTGGGTCACAGGGGCTCTGTGCTCATCAGTGGATTCACCCAATGGATCATGGGGCCTGGGTTGGAGGGCTGGAGTGTAGGGCATCGGGGCTGTGATATGGAAGGTATATCTTTGTTCCTTCTTTCCTCTTCCTCCTTCTGCTTCCTGGTCACCATGTGTGAGCAGCTGTCCTCCGACTAGGTCCTCTGCCACTTACTTTCTCCCTTGGAGTCAGCTGTGTATGAATTGAATCCTTTAAAAACCATGAGCCAAACAAAATCCCTTCTAAGTTTTGGATATTCATCACTGACGGGAAAAAACAATCATTGTTTTTTTCCCATCAGTCATAAAACAGTGACTAAGAGACCAAGAGAAACTATGAAATTAAACAGGGACATCGAAGCATGTGACTTCCATGATGCTGTCCTCTTTTTTTTTTTTTTTTTTTCTTACCTTAACTTAGTTCCTGGGGTTGGCACACTTTAGCTGTGGCTTCCATATTGGCTGAGGCTCTGCCAACTGGTTCAGGTTTTGATTGTGCCAATTATACTGGTATGAAAGTTTTCAAGAAAAGCTTCATCATAGGTAATCTCAGTACGGTGTCATTTCAAAGATGGAGGAAAGTGGATCAAGAGATACAAAGTGACTCTAATCTTAATAGTCAGCTAATTGATCTCAAAATAATAATGGATTTAAGATTCCAAACTTTTCACAGTGCCTCCACTCTCTTCTTCCTTTTTGTCTCCTTCTTCTCCTTCCTTCCTTGCCTCCTTTCTTTCCTTCTCTCTCTCTCTTTCTTTCTTTCTTTTTTCTTTCTTTCTTTTTCTTCTTTTCATGTGGTATCATGAATTGAATTCAGGGCCGTCATACTGATCTACATCCCCAGACCTTTTTAGAGTCTCACTAATTCATTAAGTTGCCCGAGCTGGGCTAGAATGTGCAATCCTCCTGCCTCAGCCTCCCAGACTGCTGGGATGACAGGCCTGCATCACCATGCTTGGCAATAGTGTCTTCTTTAAGTCTTGGATTCAGCCCATCTTGCATCCTTGTGTTCCATTTTTGGAAGTTTCTCAAGTTCTAGGCCAAATTTCATGAACTGCAGGAACAGTAGCAGTGAAGCAGTTACATTGAAAAAACAGAATAAATGATTTCAGGAAGCAGGAAGTTCCACGTGCCAAACCTGAGTGTTTCCTAAGGTTACAGACATCCAATGGCTTTTGGACTGCAACTTTGCAAAAATAGAGATGTTGGCTTGTGGCAGCTGTGATCTGGAATGCCCATGTGTCTTCCGTTTCCAACTCTGTTTCTCCTTTTCGCTTCAGATTTTAATTATTAGAATCAATAGCACTGCTGGGATGGTAAAAGCATTTTGCTTAGACAGTTTCCAAAAATTTTTTTTACACTTAATGTTCAATTTAACGAAAGTCAAAACTGCAGTGAGATTGCACATTCCTGGGGGACTCCTGGAAGAGTTTAATTAGAACTGACTTTGAAAAGAAAATTATAAGAGTTTACCTGACAGAATTCAATGCAAATCCCTGCAGACACAGAATTTATTCTATTCTTACTTAGGATTTATCCAGAAGAAATACATAACAGACTGCTTCTCCTCCAAGGTCCTGTTCCTAATGAATGTGCCACTGAAAGGAGGCATGATTTCCACACTTGCTCACTTTCCTGTGATAGCCCTGGCTGTTTTTTAATTTATGGGAGATACGATGTTAGGCTATACCCTTTGGATGCAAATACTTAGCAGAGACTTCAGATAATTATGAGTACTTGTCTAAATGAAGACACTGGAAGGGAGGCTGGAAGTGGACCCCACTGTCAAGTGTGGGGCCCTGTGTTCGATTCCCCAGCACAAAACAGGCCTGGAGTGGTGGCATGTGACAGGGCTGTAGAAAGTAAATGAATACATAGAAAATAAAGGCCAGCACCAATGGGCCTGAACTCTGTGCTTGGAGGACCGTCCTTAATAAAGGGAACTCAGACAGAAAATGTGTTCCAATCCATCAGAAAGGGAGACGCTATGGTTTGGGTCTAGGCCTCCTTTGGAAGGTGACTCGATGATGGGGGTAATGCACTGGTGTGCTGTGCTGACCCCGAAGGGGCAGATCACCGGGACCTGGCCTGGAAGGTTGTGCCTCCCTTGCTAGTTCCGCCCTTCCTTCTCTCTGCTCCTGTCGGCAGTGCCGTGAACAGCTTCTCTCCAGCTAGGCCTCCGCCACATACCCCCACCAGTGCCAGTCACTCTGAATTGACTGAGACCTCCTCATACTGTGGACTAAGGTAAACCTCGGCTCCCTCAAGGCACAGGTGCCAGGAACTGTGTCCCAGCAGTGAAAAAGAGACTAAGACTGGGAGCCAAGCTCTTTTCTTGGAATTCAACCACAGTATCATCCTATTTGAAATCAGCGGTGCTCGGCTGTTCCTACATAAAGGAGACATATTTCTCTAACTTAGAATTTTAGTAAACTTTTAAGTGATTTATAGCTAAGAAATTGGTAAATGTGAGAACTTTGGAGGGAAAAATGAAATGTCAGCGTATCCGGGATCTCCAGAGGAGGAATCTAAGCTTAAGGACAATTCTTTTCAGGATAAAAAAGAAAAAAGGACTTGTCTCTGAGGAAGTCACATTAGACTGTGGTGGCTGAATGTCACTGAACAGTCACTGAACCCTGACTCCATGTTCGTGGAGTGATTTTTCCAGCTCGGAACACTTATTGAGTAACAGGAAATGTTAACCGGGTGAGCCCAGCTCTCTCTTAAAGCCTTGCAATTCCGTGCAGATGTTCATTTGAATTTGCTCAGGGGGCCAAGCAGGGTTTGTTAACTTCTCAAGGAGATTCATGGCACCCTACAGGGTACGTACCCTTCAGCTCACAGAGAGATGGTGTGGGCCACATAAGTCACAGCAGGTACTTTCTAGTTCTTAAATTCTTGCCTCTCTCTCTAAAGTTGCATCAGGAAGGCCACTGGAGATATTTGCATTCGTCCCTTACACTCTTTCTTTCTCCCTTTCTTTTTCTCATGTTACTTTTGTTTTGTTTTGGGGTTTTTTTGGTAGTAGGGATTAAACCCAAAGGCTCACACTGAGGCACATTTCCCCAGCCCATTTTATTGCATTTATTCTTTTACTTTACTTTTTATTTTATTATCTTGTTTTTATTTTTTATTTCATTACTTCATATTTTATTTTGTCATTTAATTTTTATTTTGAGGCCGTGTCTTACTAATTGGCTTTGTTGCCAAGGCTGGGCCAGAACTTACAATCTTCCTGCCTCAGCCTCCCAGAGTACTGGAATTACAAGTGTGTGGCACCACGCTCAGCTTCTTTAGGCTCTTTTTAAATTAGAAAAAAAAATTAATATGTAGTTTACTTTGAAAACGAACACTAAGGGATAGACGCTCCCACCAGCAGGCTGGAGGTCCCACGGTGGGTTGCCCTGGCCTGTGTATCACGGTGGTCTTTTTAGTTTTAGACTTCCTCCAGTTCCTGGGCAACCTGGGTCTGAGTGTGCTGCTCTAACGGCAGCTGTCTCTACCTCTTGGGCTCCAGCTTTGAGTCCAAAATTTGATATGTGTGGGGCTGACTGCCTGTGGCCTTCACACTCCAGGGGAACTTTAGACTGTGACTTCTTCTGAAGAAGATAGAAGGAAGTGTGCCCCATGGCTGTGTTGGGTTGATGTGTATGCTGACAAATACGTATACGTGTTTCTCTCTGCTGCATCTGGACTTAAAACCTAGATGGACCCGTGTGTGCACTCTTACAGGCAAGCCATCACCTACCAGTGTTAGGCAAATCCATATGCTCTCTCTCTCTCTCTCTCTCTTGCCCTTTTCCTCTCACCTTCTGGTACTAGAAATTGAAACCAGGGCCTATATATTTCCAGAACTTTTTCCATTTTTGTTTTGAGATAGGATCTTGCTAAGTTGCCCAGGCTGGACTCGAACTTGTAATCCTCCTACCTCAGCCTCCTACAGGGCTGGGCTGACAGGTCTGTAGCACCATGCTTGGTACTGCATTTAATTTTCACAGAGGAAATAAGAGTCACCTCTCACAACAGAAGGCTGAGGACAGACCCGTGTAAAGAGAATCTTGCTAACACCTGTTCTGTTGTACACTGAAGCCAAGAGATTCCACTAGTGAAATTGTAGTATTAGTACAGAAAATCCCTAAAACAGTCTCTAAAATTGGGATTTTTTTGTGTGTGCTACTGGGATCAAGTCCAGGGTCTTCCTTAGTGAGAGACATTTCCAGCCAATTTTTATTTTTGATTTGAAGACAGACTCTCTCACCAAGTCACTAAGTTGCCCAGGCTTGAACTTGAAATCCTCCTGCCTAGAGTGATGGGAGGGCAGGCCTGGGCCATCCAGATTGGCTTGTTATTCTTACTAAAAGTGAAGAGAGATGATTAAGAAAGCCCAGGTACAGAGGCCTAGGTGGCCAGTGAAAGAACTGACTAGGCAGAGAGATTCCCAAACCTTCTTTCTCCTACCAAGGAAAACCAGTTCTGACAATGGAGTCAATATTCTTTCCATTCGAAAAAGTAGTGGAATACTTTCCCCAATACGTAAGTATCTCATTTCCTACTCTAAGTCATGCGATCAAACACATTGATTCACTGATGTTCTACAATCTTTTAAATACAGAAATGGAAGTTAAAATATAGCCTAAATTATGCAGAACAGCTAATATGAGCAGAACCAACTGATTTGGAGCCCTGTGCTCCCTCTCAGATATAGCAATGTTTTTTAATCTAATAAGCGAAAAAAGAAGCCATCATAAAAATAGGATATACATGGAGGAATATTTCTGTAATGCAGCTGGGGCCGTTCTGAAGCCTATCTGCACGTTTCCTATGGAAGGACAATTGATGTCATCATTTTTTTTTCAGTGTCTCCTAACAAACTGTTCTCATTGCTGCTTCACATCTGGCCTTTCTCATCACTGATTTTTCTAAGAGTAAAAATGGCAGAAGAAAAACAAAAGACTAAAGAATATTAAGAGTCTGAGCATCCTGTCAGATCAGCAGCGCATTAGAACCTCGTGAGAGGACTAGGGCACAGCTCAGTGACTGACGTGCTTGCCTGGCATGTGCAAGGGCCTGGGATCAAATCCCTACCCCACATAAAGATTAGCTGAGCGTGGTAGTGGACGCCTGCAATCTCACTGTAATCCTAGAATTTAGGAGGCTGAGGCAGGAGGATTACCATGAGTTTAGGCCAGATGGACTACATAGTGAGGTCAAGACCAGCCTGGACTACAGAGCGAGCCTCTGTCTCAAAAAAAAAAAGTCAACAAAAGACCCACCAAAACAATCTTTATAAGACTGTACCGACAGGAGGTAGGGCTCTCCTCATCCGTCCTGGATGCCTCATCCTTCTGAGGCCAGAGACCAGCACCACTCCACAGCCTGGGCTTGGGGACCCTGGTCTGTGAGGGTCTGAGAAGATTTTCCAGACTTTCAGAGCAGTAGCTGAAGGGGTCAGTGCCCCATGTGTGCCACACAACCCCTGTGCCTTTCCATAAGCTGTGACCGTGACATTTACAATCTCATGGGAACTTAACTGTTTTTGCTGCCTCTGCAAGTACTCAGGAAAGGTACTGCATTATTGTAATGTCACTTCAAAAAAACAAAACAAAACAAAAAAACCACCATGAACTCAGTGGTTAGTGGTGCACACTTATTACCCACCAGGTGGCGGTTGTATGGGCCATGGAGCCAGGGCCTCGTCTTCAGCAGCATCCCCAGCCTGTTTTCATTTTCGATTTTGAGATAGTCTCACTAAATTTCTGACTTGCCCAGGCTGCGTTAGAATGGGTGGTTCTCCTGCCTCAGCCTCCCAGAGTGCTAAGATGAGAGCTTGACTTGCTCTTTTGACCTCTTCTCTAAGGCCACTTCTCATCATCTTGGGCAAGATGGCCCCGCCCCAGCAGGGGACTTTCTCTACCTGTGAGCGCACTGTGCTCCTTTAAGTTCCTTAAAGCAGGTGCGCGGTGCCTCTGCCCACACCTAGCAGGACTGACCACGCGAGTGCTCGCAAAGGAAACAGCGAAAGGTGGACGCTGACAACAGCACACTGTCCACATTCTAAATCTGCAACTGAGAATAACTAAAATAAATAAATAAAAGCAAACCTGTTCCAATCGCTATAATTTGATGATTTTTTTTTTCCAACACTGGGGCTTAAACCCAGAGCCCTTGGGCTGAAGTATATCACTAGCCACTTTTTATTGTTTTTGTTTTGTTTTGTTTTGTTTTGTTTTTTTTGAGGCAAGGTCTCACTAAGTGTCTAAGTTATCTAAGGTGGGCTCAAACTTGTGATCCTCCTGCCTCAGCCACCCAGATGCTAGGGGAAGAGGGACACAACACCACACTCACTTTTAGTAAAGTTTTTAAAGTTTTAATGCAATGTAATTCATCTCTTAATTTTCATGAAAATGAAAGAAACTATGTTGAGTGTGTCCAGCTAAACTTTACATTCTTGTAAATTCTTGTATGAATAAATTATGTTTGTTTACATACCTTATAAATTTCACTTGATGAACAAACCCACTCTGAGTGTATTGTTGTTTTTCAGGGCTTGTGTTGTTATGTCTGTTGTAAATTGAGGGATGTCTGGAAACATAAAGCCAGAACACACCTGGTAATGTAACAGTTTTGTTTTTAGGCCAATCAAGGAAAGAGGACAGATGATATTGGATTGCTGAGCACATAACATATTTCAGACAATATGCTCCATCCTCCACATCTAGTAGCAGCAACCCAAATTCTACGGAGACTTAACATTATCTGCCTATTTCTGAAAGGCAGATTTTTCCAAGTCTTTCTTCTCAAAATTATTCTATTGGTGCGTATATGTGATATATAACAACTGAATGCGACCTGGGGTGTTGGCACACATATATCTCATGCCTTAATCATTATTATTAATACTTCCCCCCTCCCTTGTCTTGGTTACTTTCTCATCATGGAGACACTGCACTTCCTGGAGGAAAGGGTTATTCTAGCTCACAGTTTCAGAAGGCCTCAGTCCAGTCATGGGTGGCTGGCAACGGTAGAAGCCCATGGCGGAGGTGTTGCTGGAGGGAAGCTGCTCATGGCATAGTGGATAGGAAGCCAAGAAGGCAAGGAAAGGGGGGACTAACATCTACTCTTCCAGTTCCTGTCCCAGCGATCCATGCTTCTGGTCAAGCCCTAGTGTCCCGCCCCTTCTGAGCAGGCCCCACCTCCTCACAGCTCATAGTTCCCTGGATGCACCACAACTTGCAAACATGTGAGGTTCCTGGGGCTGTTCCAGATCCAAACCATAACCAGACTCCATGGTGTCCATAGGTCCTACCTCCAAATACCATGAACATATGAACATGAGGGTCTCATATCTCTTTTGTGCATTTGGGTAATGAAATCTGTTATAATCCAGTACAATTTGACGACATAGGACACATTTAACACACTGGTTTAATTCAGGCTTGAGTTACCTTAGCTTTTTGGCTCTTTTAATTGATGGAGTAAGCATTTGAAGGTGGATTCAGAAAGTGGTCAAAAGACTATGTAACCAAGGTCTTTGTCAGATTAAAACTGCAGAGTTCACAGGAAGACAGAGCCTTCCAGGCCACTGACTTGCTGCTGGGCAGCTGGGCCCAAGGCAGCTCCCTTCCATTGAGGACCCGTGGCTGGTGGCCCCCAAAACTCTGGCTGCAAACCACTGACTGATCTGAGTCTAGTTTAATCTCCAGAAACAACAGTCAATTCCCTTAATAATTTAAGTAATCATGGTACAAGTTCATGCTGGTTTGCAAATTTTTCAGAGGCAAAAATTCTCATGCCAGCTTTCTGCCCACATTCTCTTTCTGGGATTTGTGTTTCCTGCTGCGTCCTTTAAAGACCAAATACAAAATTCACTTAAACTGTGAGGTATTTATAGTCAGTAATTTCACTCTTCTATGCATGAATTACTGAAATCATTTTTTTCTTGATACTTTCTTTGCTATAATATATTTGAAAACTTTTTTTTTTTTCACTTACAAGTATTGATCAATGCTATGTTTCCCTTTTGGGACTTAAAAGTTTCTCAGCCAGGCCTGGTGGTGTAGGCTCATCATCCTAGTACTCTGAGAGGCTGAGGCAGGAAGATTGCAAGTTCAATCCCAGTCTGGGCAATTTAGCGACTTAGTGAGGTCATGTCTCAAAAATCAAAACTAAAATTAGGCTTGGGCTGTAGCTCAGTGTGAAGGCGTGGGCTTGACCCCAGGGACTGCAGAATAAATAAGGAAGTAAGTAAATGAAAAATAGGTTGGGAGACATTCCTGCGATCCACCCCCAGGCCCCACAACAACAATGACAAAAGGCTGTAGAGATCTCAAGAAACAGCCATTTCCCTATATTTTCCACTACTTTACAATTTTATTCTAAATATATGTATGGAATACAGACAAATATTGTAGGTTTTTTAGTATAATATATATAAATTATACAACATGTTATTGTATATCTATTAGTTTACTAAAATTAGGATTAGATTAAGTCTCTCAAAGCATGAAAAATTTATCATAAAGTAAAAGGAATAAAGTCATTTTGAATCTGAAAGGCCAGTTTTAGTTCTGGCTTTCTGACTTGTAACCGTGTAACCTTGGAGGAATATCCATCTCTTGTTTCTCCTGACGCTAGATATTTCATGCATAAAATATGACTGCCGATACAGCTTTCACGGGGCTCTTGTGAGGAGTAAATAATGGAACACCTATAAGTGGTCTCACACAACATTTAGTGGGGTGTTTGCATTCAACAGCGCTACAAAGAAACCGGAAGACTTTGTCAAAGTGATTCCCAACTAACTTTTGGACATTTATTTATTTATTTATTTATTTATTTATTGTTTTAGTGGGAGAGGTTGGCTGTTTTGCTTTTGGAATTCTGACATAGTTGTTACCTTAAGCTAATATATATCAAGTTTTTTTCCCCCTAAAAATTTGTACAGGTGATAGTGGAACACAATGCAGTAACACAAAGCAATCTAGGAACTCCAAATTGCACTGTACTTTGGGAGGCTGAAGTAGGAGAGTCTCTAGAGTGAGCTAGGCCTGGGTGACTTAGTAACTTAATGGGAGCCCATCTCAAATAAAAAGGATCTGGGGATGAAGCTCACAGCAAAAGTTCTGGGTTCAATCCCCAGTGCTGAAACAAAACAAAACAAACAAAGGAAACCCCCTCAAAACCAAACCAATCTGAAAACCCACTAAAAATGTAGGTAACAGGTCCCCAGTTACAGATTTTGAGGAGCAATCCCAAAACACAGGCTAATTAGGACAAAAGAACCCAGGCGTGAAATTTGTGCATCACGGTGCATGCACAGAGCCAGGAAGTTAAGGGCCTTAAGTCTAAACCTGAAATTGGAGAATTTGGATTTGGAAATTGAAATGTCTGTCATAATAGAGAGCAAAGGGACGGGTGAAGGCAATATTTTATGCTTGTTAACCATTTTGATTTTGGCAAACCAGATCTTGTTAGGAAAAACGAGTCCAAATATTGGCCCAGAGCCATTGCAGAGCCAAGGGTACAGCTTCAGGTAAAAACTGAGCCGTCCATTGCCGAGCTTTGTTGCAGGCTTGTCACCCTAGCACTCTGGGAGGCTGAGGCAGAAGGACCACAAGTTTGACGCCAGTCTGGGCAAACTAGTGAGATGCTGTCTCAAAATCAAAACAAAAACCAGGCTAGGGATGTAGCTCACGGTTACTGCCTGAGCTCTATCCCCAGGACCAGACACACAAAGAGGAGTGGTCCATGGAACAAAGGATTCTAGCCCATGAACTGATCTTCTGCCCCATAAAAAAAAAAAATCCAGGATCCCAAGAGCAAAGCATATTCGATCAGATTTTAAAAAAGAAGTCGTGTTTTATCATTGAAGACCACCTTCCCTGGAAGGTTCGGAGTGAGCATACACCCACGGATTTGTTCACACAGAAATATTCTAATGTGTAGATAAGTCATGGTGTGAACGGGTTTTCATCTTCCCCATTCAAGTGTTAATATAATAATTTGCCCACTAGTGATTTCTCCCAAGTAATTTTTTATTTATAAAAACATTTGAATATGTCAAAAACATTGAAAACAACAAAAATATTTGGGCATCCATCCCACAATTTTAATCAACATTAGTATTTTCCATGAAAGCTTTTTTTTTTTTTTAACTTACTTATTTTTGTGGTATTGGGGATTGAACCTGGGACTTTCACATGGAGCTCTATTTCCAGGCATATATTTTTATTTTGAGTCAGGGTCTTGCTAAGTCACTAAGTTGCCCAGGTTGGCCTGAAATTTGAAGTCCTCCTGCCTCAGCCTCCCAGAGTGCTGGGATGACAGGTGAACTGCAAGTTTCCTATACAAAGAAAATCTCTCCATCTCGCTAGCCACATCTAGAGACAGCAGTAGAGAGGGCAGGGGTCCAGAGCTTTGGGTTGTGTGTGTCGGAGGTATCGAATCTTCCTTTCTTGTACCTGAAGGGCCAAATAGGGCCAGAAAGTTCAAATTTAACCTTGGAACTTATGGTCAAGGGACACCATTCTAAAGTGTTCAGGGAAAGGACAGAAACCCTGTTTTGATTCCCGCAGCACCGGGAGGAGGAGACCCGGGAGGATGTGGCGCTGCTGAAGCGACGGGCCAGGGGATTGCAGTGACGGGAGGAGGGAAGGAGCGCCGTCGAAGACGCATATGGAACCCTACTTAAAGGACACCGGGGCACATGTCAGAGAACGTGTGGGTGAGGCGGCGTGGGGCGAGGAAGAGAGGCCGGCGCCCCCGCGCGGGCACGCCCGCTGTGTGCTAGAGACTGAAGTTAATGCCTCTCGCAGCACTGGCCGGGATTGGCCGGTAACGCTGCGCAGAAAAAGGTGCAGGAGTTTGGAATTCATGTGTATACAAATTAAAAAAACAAAAAGTGTGACCGTGGAAGTTGGCGGTGGTCAGGGCCAAACACAGGAAGGGGTTGTAATATTGATGTGATATAGGAGTGCAGGGAATACTCAAGTTCATCGTAAACATTATGTATCATATTTGAATGAATAAAGTGGGGAAAATAATAAGAATAAATAAAATGGTAGGATATTAGTCACCTAGAAAAATCTAAAAACAACGGAGCTGGAGGGCCAAGGAAGAGGAGGGAAAGGATTGTAATGTTCACGTGATATATATGTGCACAAAATGCCCAAGCTCAATGTAACCACGGTGTATTTCATATAAACACTAATAAAGCTAGGAAAAAAATAGGCCTTACACTTCGAGAAGCCCGCTGTTTATTTAAAGGGGGAGAAATAAATGACCAATGAATAACTTTTAATTAATTAAGCACATGAGAGAATATGCAGTCCTGTTAATTCCCCTACGCTGGGATGCTGAGGCAGGAGGATTTCAACTCTGAGACTGTCCCAGGCAATTTAGTGACCTAGAGAAACTGCTTCAGAAAAAAAATTGGCTTCGCATGTAGCTTAGTCAAACTCCAGTACCACAGAACAAGAAAAAAGAAAAAAGGAATAAATAAATACAGAAAGAAAGAAAGAAAGGAAGGAAGGAAGGAAGAAAAAAGCACACTGTGAAGACAACAATGTATATTACTTCAAATTTTGTGTTCCGGTGTGATTTGTTAATAAGTGAAGGCAATCGGAAGACACTTCCAAGTTGCACTGTATATGGTGCTTCACTGAAAAGGAAATTGATTTGAAACTCTAATCCTGCTACACAACACATGACTGAAAGAAAATAATACATGCACATGGAAATAAAGCCTTCAATGACTTGTAAGCATGAAATCCCTGTAATTACAGAAGTAAATTGAATTCGGGGAGGCAGTCATCGCCATAGAGCAGCACGCTGGTGAGACGTTTAGGAAGACTTTGCACAGTCTGCAAATGCAGGTTGGAATACGTGGCTGCAGTGTCTGTGAGTTTTTCCTTTCACCTAAGGTGTCTTAGATACCTGGTAATGTCGCAGACATGTCAGGAAAATCATCAAGGCTACATAAGACATTTGGCCTGGGGCAGGAAAATAAAGGTTTTAGAATGTACATAAAAAAAGAGGGAAAATAATATTTGCATGAAATAAGTATTATAGCTGAATTTGATAAAACAGTTCTGTGGTCTTTTTGTTTGTAGAGATTTTTACATGCTATCCTAGGTCTGTATAATTTTTTGGGACTGAAAACCAGAAATCTGCACCACAAATAAGCTTCTGTGATAAGAAATTATAGGCATACTTTTATGGTTTAGATCTAGAGCAGCCCTCAAAAGTCTTACATGTTTAGAGGTGGGGCGTTGGGGAGGTGGTTGGACCATGGGGTGCTGTGCTCACTAGTGGACTGAACCAGTGATGACTTCATAGCTAAACATGGCAGGAAGTGTCAACTGGTTGGAAGACGTGTGTCACTGTGGTTGGCCCTTGAGACAGTGTCTCGTCCCTGCTCTGCCCCCCTTCCCTCTCTACTTCCTGGCTGCCATGGCACGAGCAGCTGCCCTGCACCTTATCTTTCCACCATGTTGTTTCTGCCTGGAGTCGGCCAACCATGGACTGAATCCTCAGAGCCCTGAGCCAAATCCAACCTCTTGTCCTCTGATTTGCAGGTGTTATTTTTGTCCTAATGATGGGAAATGGAAAATTATATCATACAAGCTGCTGTGATATTTTGATTACCAAGAACTTGAAGCAAGTACTTTGAAGAAGAGCTTGGAGCCAGGCCTGGTGGAGTAAGCCTGTGATGCCAACACCATGGGAGACTAAGCCAGGAAGATCGCAAGTTCGAGCCCAGCCTGGATGACTTAGCAACTTAGCAAGTCCCTGTCTCAAGTAAACAATAAAAAGGGACTAAAGAGGTAGCACAGAGCAATGGCATTGAGTTCAACCCCCAGTAAGATGAATGGATTGCAAGTTAGAGCCACGCCCAGGCTACGGAGAAACTTACTGGGACCCTGTTTCAAAAGCAAAAATGAAAAGCAGGCTGGTGACATAGCTCAGTGCAAAGGCCCTGGGTTACAATCCTCAGTATGACAATGAATACGTAAGTAAATAAATACATAAGTAGAAGTTGGGCTACAGGCAGGATTTGTGTAGGCCTGAATATCAACAGGAAGGATATACTTCTCTTCATATGGAATTTAGGAAGTGAAGTATTCAATATCACAGACTCTACCATGCAGCAGAAGCCCACCATGCGGACTTATAGAAAAATGGCACGAGAGGCCTGTTCTGTTGTCACACGAGCCTTTCCTTTTCCTCGCCCTGATTTACCTCATCGGTAATGCAAGCTGCTAATAATATGGAGAAATTACATGAATGTGCTTCAGTTTAAACATGCTGAATCTTTTACAGGAAGCCGATTTTTTACAATGATCTTACTTTGCTCATTTTTAAAAATGTGTAGATAATTTTTTTTAATGCATCCAGGCCTGATGGTGCTTGTCTATAATCTCAGCATGGTGGGAGGCTGAAGCAGGAGGATCACAATTTCAGACTCAGCCTGTGTAACCTAACAACTTAGTGAGGTTATGACTCAAAAAATCTAAAATAAAATAGTCTGGGGATATTGCTCAGTGTGAAGGCCTTGCTTTCTGTGCCAGTAACACCAAAAAGAATTGTAAAATATTAAAATTGTAATATATATATATAACTGTAATATATATGTAATTATATTATATATATTACAGTAAAAATATAAACAACTCATGGTTTTGGCTATTCCTCTCTTTAATTAATAGATTCAACTCAATAATACATAGTTAAAATTACATTAAATCAAGACATAGCTATGATGTAAAAAATGAATAAGACTCAGTCCCACTTAATTAGCCATGGGCCAAGAATGCAGAACTGGATTTTGTTAGAGTGCCCTAAATGTAATTTGCTTTTTGATGGAAAGACACAAGACTAGAATGACTGATACAATCTGTTTGGGAGATTAAATTTGTAACTTTTAAGTTATATAACTTACACTTTATAATTGATGACTAGTGGGTAATTAAGTAGCAGATATTGTAGAAAAATATTTTCTGGCCTGTGTACTAAAACATTATCCTGACACCAAGAAATAAATTGCTCTCCCAGAACCAGGCATTAGTCTACAAGCAGCGTGGGAGGGAGGCTTTTCAGGAAGGAAGGCGTCTCATAGCTCACAGCTTTGCTTAATGCCCATCTCCCAGTATTTTTTACACATTGGGTGAGTGGAGATTGCCAAATCCCCAGAGGAGGAAGAGGCCAAAGGAACAGGGCAGTGTAGAAGTGCCAGGCCATGTTTCATATGCAAACTAGAGATGCTATTTTTGAAACAACAAGAGGAATTCTTATTTTGCACATGAAAGCCCTGTGTGATTCAAAAACTCCCTGAAGTATTTACAGTATTAGCCAAACTTTGATTTTCAATGTAAGATTGCACATGGCACCTAAGATCTAATAAACACTTGAGTATTTGAGTCTTATAAGGAAGTTAACTGTTCTTTATATTTGACACCATAAATGGCTTTTGAGCTGTGCCCAGATTCCTCATAGGCAGTTGATTACATGGGAGATCTCAATAGATGTATGCAGCAACCCCTTCCTGTAACCTTCACCATGCTTTGCCACCTTGAGTGGATAAAGAACTGCTCGGTGGGTTAGTAAGGCATAGTTGAGGGCAGGTCTGTAGGTGACTGACGTGTAGACCAGCTAGCCAAGGGAAGAAGACGAGCCCTGAATGCAGGTGGTTAGTGCAAGTGGCATTAACCAATAGGCTTGGAACCTGGACAGAACAAAAAGGAAAGGAGGAGGTGTTTGTATTTTCTTGAGGAGCTCTGGCCTTCACCGTGGCCTTTGGAAATCCATCTCCATCACGGACTTGCATGGACTACTCTTCAAGAACGTTCAGGCCTTCGACCTTGGAGTGGTGCTGCATCCTTGATCCCGAGTTCCACGGCCTCCATCTTGGACTGGTGCTTCATCTTTGATCCCCTGCTAGTTCCATTTTTCCCCCCTGAGAACTCTAATACACTTCCTGAAATTACTCAGTGATATATATTTTCATTCTCTTTTTCTACACTTGCTTCATTTCTTCCAACTCATTGAGATTCTTTGCAATTAGGAAAAATTTCCTTTAATTCACTTCCTCTTTTTTCTTTTGTATTTTCTTCAAAAACCCTCTACGAACTAAATAAAGCCAAAAGCCACTCTGTCAACAAGTCATCTCATATTCCAGGGTAGAGTTTTTGGGTGGAGCTAATTAAACAAACCTGACCTGTATTCTAGCCATAGTTGATTCTAAAACATCCGTGAGGATGAGAGCCCCTTCTTAGTTGGCGAACCTGCTTAATACACGTTTGTTTAGGAATTGAAGAGAAAGTGTATGTTCTATTTAGACTATGCTAGGAAAGTCCTTAATATTTGATTCAGAATACATGAAAATATATTTCAGGAGATATAAAGAATAGAAACCCATGCTTTTGCTTAGGCAAAAAATACGTTACTCAGACATATTGGGAGTCATGCCATGCTTGTTGTTATTAAAATATGGGGCACTCATATAATGTCATGGGATAGTCAGCAGGGAAGTGACCACAGAGACTGAACTGATGGCTAATCTTAACCACAGTGTTCTGCTCAGTCTTAACCATGGTGTTCTGCCCTTTCCACATGTGCACTCATGGCCTCTTAACACAACCTTCGTTGTATCCCAGAGGTTGTGATGATATGTACTCTATTGATCATTTGTCTCTAGGAACTTTTTAATTTATTCTATGACCCAGTGTTTATTCAGTAGTACACTATTCAGTATCCCTTTGTTTGCATAATAACTGTTGTTTCTATTGTTGATTTCTAGTTTCATTCCATTATGGCCTGATAGTAAACATGGAATTAAAAATTTTTTTTGTACATGTTTAAGCATGATTTGTGGTCTAGAATACATTCTATTTTGGAGAATGCTCCACAAGCAGCAAGGAAGTGGTGCTTTATTGTTAATGGATGAAACACTCTGTAGGTATCTATTGAGTTTATTCTCTCTATAAAGCTATTCAGATCCGGTATGTTTTTGTTGATTTTTTGTCTAGTTGGCCTGTCCCAAGCAATCACCAATAAATAATCTAATGATGTAACTCAAGGCTCTAGAAAAGCAAGAACAATCCAACCCAAAAATTAACCAAAGAAAAGAAATTGTAAAGACAAGAGCAGAAATTAAAGAAATTGAAACTTAAAAAATACAAAAGATCAATGAAACAAAAAGCTGTTTCTTTAAAAGGACAAACAAGACTGATAAACCACCAGCTAAACTCACACGAAGAAGAAGAGAGATAACTTATACTGATGCAATTAGACACCATGGAAATCCAGAGTATTATAAGAAAATTTACCATACTCCACTACATGTAAGAATCTAGAAGAACATTTGAGAACCTGGGTGAATATCTAAATGTGTATCAACTTCCAAAACTGAAGCAAGAGGAAATAAAACACTTAAATAGGCCAATAACCAATTGTTAAATCAAGGAAGCAACACAAACACTCCCTACTAAGAAGAGCCTGGGACTTGATGGCCTCATGGCAGAATTCTACCAGAAATTCAGGGAAGATATAATGCCAATACTCCTCAAACTCCAAGGTTGTCTCGGTTACTTTTCATTTCTGTGACTCAATACCCGACATCCACAAATTTAGGCGAGTAAAGGTTTATCTTAACTCACAGTTTTAGAATGTCACAGTCCACCCAGGGGTGACTGGTAGCAATGAAAGTACATGGCAGAGGCAGAGGTAGAGGCAGCTTCTCACAACATCACAAACAGGAAGGCAAGTCAAGATAAACTGAGACTAGTCGAGACTAGCCATCCAAGGAAGGGTAGGATGCAGCTTATATATCCTTCTAGGTTTGCTACCAGTGATCAGCCCCTCCTGGATCCAGGTGTGGAAGGTTTGGTAAACCCCCACTACACACCTATAATCCAACTTACCTGTTAATAATCTAATTTTCATGCCTGTAACCCAGCCCTCCAGACTAGACCCCAATCAACCAACAGCACATGGTTCCATAGACAATCTATAACATTCAAATACATGAGACTTTGGGGGACATTCCAGATCCAAACCACAATAAAGGTCATTCTTCAAAGTTAGAATAACTTTACCACCAAAACCAGACAATGACCTAACAAAAAAAGAAAACTACAGACTCATACTTCACGACCAAATGGGGTTCATCTTCAGAGGTGCTGGGATGGTTCTACACACAATAAATAAAATACACCACATTCAGAGATGCCAAAATCGTATTATTAGATCACTTGGTGCAGATAAAAGCCTTTCACAGAATTTAACATCCATTTATGATAAGGAGTCTGAAGTAAATAGGAATAGAAGGCCTTACCTAAATATGATTCAAGTTATGACAATACTTCTGCCAACATCATTCTAAAGTGGTAATTCTGAAAACATATACTGTAAAATCAGGACCAAGACAAGGATGCCTACTCTCGCCTCTTCTGTTCAACACAGTACTCAAGATTTTGACCTGAGCAATAAGGCAAGGGGAATAAATAAAAGTCATACAAATTGAAAGAGAGGAAGGTAACATATCCCTGTGTGTAGACAACATGATACTCAACATTGAAGACCGAAAACATCCCATCAGAAGTCTCCTAGAGCTAATAAGGAAATGCAGAAAAAGAGCAGGTCATAAAGTCAACATAAGTCAACAGCACTCTTATAGATCCAATGAGAAGAAATCAAATAAATCAGCTCCATTCATAACAGCCAAAATACTTAGGAATAAACCTTGCCAAAGAAATGAGGGATCTCTACAGAGAAAACTACAGAACCTTGAAGAAAGAAATTGAAGAGATCTTTAAAAAATGGAAAGACATCCCCTGTTCCTGGATAGGAAGAGCTTATATTGTCAAAACGGCCATCCTTCCAAAGCTGCTATACAGATTCAATGAAGAACCTATCAAAATACCAAATACATTCTTCAAGAACTAGAAAAAACAACTCTGAATTTTATATGGAATCAGAAAAGACCCATAATTTCTAAAGCAACCCTAACTAACAAGGACAAAGCTAAAGGAATCAGAATTCCAGACTTCAAAGTGTATTATAAAGCAACAGTGATTAAATCTACATGATACTGGAACAAAAATAGATGGAAAATCAGCAGAACCGAGCAGAGGATACAGAGACCAACCCAGACACCCTTAATCATCTGAGCGGCCAAAACCACTCACTGAAGAAAAGGGAGTGGCTTCAACAAATGCTGCTGGCTATCCACGTGAAAGAGAATGAAGTGAGGCCCATATCTTTCACCCTATGCTGAAGTCAAATCTAAATGGATCAAAGAGGTAGATACCAAAACAGAAACACTGAACTTGCTGGAAGGCAAAAATAGGTAAAATGCTGGAAGACACAGGGAGAGTGGAGGATTTCATAAATAGAATGCCAATTGCCCAAGAAACAGCAGCAAGAACCAACAAACGGGACTACATCAAACAAAAAAGCTTCTGCACAGCAAATGGAACAGTTAACAGGGTGAAGAGACAGTTCACAGAGTGGCAGAAAAAAATTTTTTTCCAGTGATATCTCAGATAGGGGATTACTGTATAAAGAAGTTTAAAAAAACCTTCAATAAATGACCCTGCTCAGAGATGGGCAACTGAAAAGAAAAGAAAATTCTCAGAAAAGGAAGGACAGAAGGCCAACAAGCCCACGAAACAGTGTTCACATCTCTGTCCATTAGAGTGATGCAAATCATATCGTCCTTGAGGTTCCATCTTGCTCCAGTGAGAATGGCTTACATAAACAACTCAGAAAAAATTGTTGCCCCGGCTGTGGGGAAACATGAACACAGATTCCCAAAGTCGTATACTGGTGGGCTTTCAGTCTAGTTTCCAAGAATGTGGAAAGCAGTTTGAAGATTCCTTGGAAAGCTGAGAATAGAAATCTCATCTGGCCTATCTATAGCTTTGCTGGGCATTTCCCCGGAAGAACTAAAGCCATCATATCATAAGGTCACGTGCATAACTGTGTTTATAGCAGCACAATTCATAAAAGCTAAGCCTGGAAACAACCTACCCATCCACCAACAGAAGAATGGATAAAAAAATGGTATATATACATAGAATGGAATATTACGCAGCCATAAAGGGAGATAGATATGAGGCATTTGTCAGAAAATGGGGTCACTTTGAGTCAATAATGCTCGATGAAGTGGATGAGACCTGTAAGATCAAGCATTATTTGGTGTCTCTCACATGTATAAAAGACCTAACATTGGAGACAGGATAGAAAGGGGGTGATGGACTGCTAGGAGAGGGAAGAGACACTAAGAGAGAGAGAGAGACAAGGGGACCAGGAAAGAAAGCGTAAGAGAGAGGAAAAAAGTGATTGGAAGTGACTTATACACATATGGATTCCCCAAGTTGTATGTAATTAACACGTTGCTGAATCTGTGGTCTATACATATTCAAATTTTTAAAAAACCCATGATGTTTTGAAAGAAGGTCTTGGGGGTCAGAGGGTAAAACGATAGGTTTGGTGCTGACCTTCTTGAGTTCAAGTCTCAGATCTGCCACTTGCTAATTAAACTTGGTGTTTTACTCAGTAAGTCCAGTACTTCCTTGCTATGTAATACCAACCCAATTGTTTCTCTTGTCTTAAGAAGTCTAGTTAACCAAAGGTGTGCAAAATTAGAGGTTTACAAAATGTCATCACTGTCTTTATCCTTCCATAAGGCAATATCATAGAAAATTTTCTGTACCTACTCATTCCATTAAATAAAAACTTGGTTTGACATTATTCATAAGAGAATTCTATTAGAATAACTATTTCAGCCAACTTGGTTTTGTATTTCCTTACCATTGTTTGTTCTAAAACACTCTTGATCCCCAAAATCATTTTACCTTTTAACCATGTTTTACTAAATACATAGCAGAGGGCTTTGTCTTGGTTACTGGCTTGTTGCTGGGATGAAATACCCAACATTGACAACTTCAGAGAGGAAAAGTTTATTTTATTCTCATGCAATCCTCATGCAATCCAGAGCAGTCAGTGACGGTGAGGGCACATGGCGGAGGCTGGATCATGGCTCGGGCATTGGAGACAGAAGCCCAGTGAATGAGGAGCCCCGTGAGGAGGGGGAAGAAACATTGTGACAGCTTCTTCCTAGGAAAGCTCCGGCTTTGCCTGAGTCTCCAGATGCTGATTCCTTCCTCCTTCACTCGGCTTCTGTCTGCAATGAGGTGACCGCTCTCCAGCCTCTGCCAAGTGCTTCCACCATGACCGGCCACTCATGACCACACTCATGAAAAGTTTTAAAGCTGTGAGCTACACGAGTCATTCTTTCTCTAAATCGTGGATTTTGGGCGCTCTGTCACAGCAAGGACAACGTAACTGAAATGCTTGGTTTCTGCTCTTGGAGTGATTATATCTGGTAGGACAGAAGGAAACGTAAGCAGCAGTTTATGAGGCAGTAGGCTGGCTGTTCTGACAGGAAGGGGCCCAGGGCTGGACAGAGGCTCTGGGGACCCTCATCACACTGCAGAGGCAGAAGTTGTCCTGTAACAGCTGACGCTGAATTTGAGTCTTGAATGTAAGTGGTACTTGTTTTCTATGACTGCATTAAGAAATTGCTCCCATGACAAGTGGATTAAAGCAACACACATGGCAGGCCTGGTGGCACGGGCCTCTAACTGCAGGCTCAATCCCAGCCTGGGCAACATAGTAATTTAGGGAGATCCTGTCTCAAAAGAACTGGAATTGTCTTCTCTTCTGACATACATATCCTTTGAGGTCAAGCTCGATTTCCATCTTTTTGAGAATCTGCCCTGCATGCCATGGGTCCTGGGAGTCAGTCCCCTCCCCTCATGAGCATTAGATTAAAGCTGGCAGTTAAATGAAGTTACAAAAAGTGGAAGGACTTGGAATGTAATTACCCAATATAAAATGGATTGTTATCTAAATTTTAGCAGGTAACATTTAAGTAATAAAATTTCAACCACAAGTGTCTCAAGAATATGTATGTATGTAGAGTCCAAACAGGCAGACGTGCCTTAGATCAAGTTCTCTGTATTGATTTACACTATATTTTAGTAAGGGAATAACCTACAATGTGGTTTAAATTAGAAAGTATTTTATTTTATTTAAAAGTGTTGAAAAAGGGGAATAAGTTATGATGGGATTGAAAGTTTTTAATTTAAAAGTAATTTTAAAAAGGGAATAACTTATGACAGAATTAAAAATTTACGAAGTATGTGAATAGTCAATAATTTCACAGCACAGAGAGAAGACGGCTTGTAATAAGGCAGCGAAGGGATTTGGCCTTCTCAGTAACTACCTATTAGTATTCAGCCTCCTGAGAAAATCGAAATTCATCACACAAAATTGTTGGTCTTGTTGGCTTCCAGGCTCAGGCTGGCTAGAGAGAGCTGGGAAACGTGGATGGAGAGTGAGTGTTATTCCGGGGTCTTCATGGGTGTTAAAAGGCGCAGAGTCCTGGCCTGGACGAGACCGAGTTTAATTTTTTAAACATAAATATTCTCCAAAAATAGATTTCAGATAACACTAACATTATTAGAAGATATTTATGTGCATAAAAATATACATGCCTTTGTACATGAGAAGAGAATTCTACCACTGAAACAGGATGGGTTGCAATCTAAGAAAATCAAGAACAAAATACAGACACACTTTCCAGAGACAGCCTATCAGACTCCATGTTGGCCAACCATGTGAGTTCAAAGAGTAGGGTCTGTCTTTTTTTTTTTTTTGTAACACACAAAGCTTCAGGATGTATGTAGTATGATTTAAAACAGTTAATTCAGACTCAAGTTATAGTTATGTTGGTTTTAAAGGCAGTTAAGAAGTAACAAAAATGAACAGCCTTTTTTTATTTATTTATTCTTTTTTTTGGTGGTACTGGGGATCGAGCCCAGGGCCTTCATATTGAGCTACATCTCCACCCATTTTTATTTCTTTTTAATTTTTGAGACAGGCTGTCAACAAGTTACTAAATTGCCCTGGCTGGGCTTGAACTTGCCATCCTCCAGAGTGCTGGGATGACAGGCCTGTGCCCCAAGGCCCTGCTATTAAGGAAAAGACAGGTAAGATGTAACAAAAATGAGCAGACTGACAATGTGGTTGAAAGAGTAATTTAGTAATTTTCAATGTCCCAAGGGACCTGGGGTAGCAGAGCCCTGGAGAACCAGGTTTGGAAACTCTCAGAGCTGATGGTCTGGGGGGACATGAGAGACAGGGTACGAGGCTTAGGCTGGGCTGGTCACAGGTACATAGATGCAGGTGGGTGGGGATGGACCCTGGAGCTGAACATCACTACTCACTCGGCAATCAGTCTGCTGAGACTCCAGCTATGCCAGGAACTGGCGTGCATGGCGTTATTAGAGCTTGACTATCCCTGGCTGCGAAGACCAAGAGATAGATGCTCTGTCTGACAAACGATGCTGCAGCTCACAAGGCTTCTAGTCTGCACAGAATTTCTTTCTTTCTCTCTCTCGTTATTTCTTTCTTCTTTCTTTTAGACAGGGTCTTGCTCTGTCGTTCAGGTGAGTCCTGAACTCACTCTGTAGCCAAGGTGGCCTGGGTCATGCAATCTTCCTGACTCAGCCTCCCAAGCTCTGGGATTGCCGCACTACACCTGTTTTGCTGATGATTTTACCAAAATGATACCCTGTAGGTCTTCTAGTACGTGCCTTCAAGGACCCTTGTCAGCCACCATGCTATTCTGTGGTATCACCTCCTGCCCGCCCCAAATCATTCTTATTAGTATGACCTGGCAATATATGGTAATTCCATTGACTTGGGGGATGGGTGTGTATACATATCCCATATAGACCATTTTGACTTCCCTCTCTCCTCCCCAGCTTCTCACTCTCCCCAAGCCTCTCCTTTGGAATCTTTCTGTTTCCCCCCATCACTCTTTCTGGGCTCTTTGCTGATACACTTTGGGCTTTTTTATATTAGAGAAGCCATGTGCTACTTAGCCTTCTGTGTCTGGTTTACTTCGCTAAACATAATAGTCTCGAGGTGCATCCATCTTCCTAAAATGTGTCCTTCTATACAGCTGAGTAGTACTCCCCTGTGCCTACATACCCCACCTCCCTTAGCCATTCATCGGGCCCTTTAAGGATGAGTGTTCCGTCTCTCAGAGGACACAGACCTCTCTGGGGCCTGGACCTGGGACTGCCACCATCTGGAACTGTGAGGAAAGCAAGCATCCATGGCTGACCCCCTCCAGTGGGTGGTAGTTTTTTTACAGGCTGCCCTTGCAAATTAATCCAAATCTGTCTCTCCTGTGTGTTCTTATCCTCATCTTGATGCATTTGTAAATAGAGTAGGTTCTGGATTGGTTTCTGGTCAATCGGTATATAGTCGGATTCTGTTTTGCTGAAAGTGTCGGATAGGTGCAGCTCTACATTGTCTGAGCCTTCTAAGGTCCGCCCTTAAGCGTTCCTCCCAGTGTGGCTTCCGGAAGCACAGATCACTCAAGTGCTCTTACGTCTGTTGTTCAATGGAGGGTAATGTAAACTCTTTTCTTATTTTTTTTAAATAAAAAAGTACCCATTTTACAGAGATCATCACAAGAGCCTGAAGAGATGGGAATAGTGCTAATTTCTAATCATTTTTTTTTGTAATTACCCATGGCTAATTTTAGCCTACCTACTGTTTTCTCATTTGTGGGTTTTTCTTAAATTTGTGGGTTAGCTAAGAGGGGTCAATGCATTTTTAAAATTACATTTTTGGTTTTTGATAAACTAATTGCTCCCATAAGGTCACACTAGATGAGACAGGCTGTCACTAGGCTGGACAAATACACATGGTTCCGGTGACACACCACGCCATGGAGGTCCCATGCGCGTCATCAACTGATATTCAAGGAAGGTGCCAAAGAAATCCAGCTGAAGCAACAGCAATTTTCTCAGTGAAACATATTGGAACAATTGAATATCTATATGAAAAATGACAGAGCTTAGTTCTTACTTTCCCAAATGTGCAAAAAATAGATTATAGGCTGCAATATAAGCCAGAGACCTTAACATGGCCAAAAGGAACATAGAAAAAATAGCATTGTAACTAGAGGTTAGGCAAATTAATCTTTTGTGGAACATTGCAAAGAAAGAATTATTTTAAAAATGGTATCTGATTAATTGGTTTCACAAAAATTAAAGCTATTTCTTTTTTTTCCATACTGAGTCTTGCTTTGGAGTCTGGGATGGTCCTGACCTCCCTATGGAGCCCAAACTGGCCTCAAACTCAAAGCAATTCTCCTGCCTCAGTCCCCTGAGTGCTGGGATTATGGGTACAATTTTGTATTTTAAAATGCAATATAGGGATTGGAGAAATAGCACAGTGGTTAAAGTGCTTGCCTAACAAGCAAAGGGCCTGAGTTTGATTACCCAGCACCACAAAAGCCAAGTGTGGTGACACATGCCTGTAATCCCAGAATTTAGAGACTGAGGCAGCAGGATTACCATGGGTTTGAGGCCAGCCTGGGCTACATAGTGAATTCAGGACCAGACTGGGCTACAAAGCGAGACTCTGTGTCAAAAAAAGTAGAAAATTAATATGCAAGCCATCAACTTGAAGAGCTACCTATGACCTGCCTACCCAACTATCACCTATCTACAAACTCATATCCAGAATTATTTAAAGCACTGTTATAACTGAAGAATGAAAAGACAAAAAGAAAAATACAAATTGGGTGAGCAATTTTAATAGTCATCTCAGCACAGATTACCCAGATGTGAAGCAGGCACTTAAAAAGATGCTCAACATCAGCAGCTATCAAATAATTGAATACTCAAACTGCAGAAAACACAGTGATGCATGCCCACAAGAGCACTAGAGGTTTGGGAAACCCTCATGTTATTTCTGGCATCTCTTTTAAATTTAAAATTCCACAGCCGCTTTAGAAAACAGCTTATTTCTTTAAAATATAAAAGGTACCTTTGGTTTCATCACAGCTGTTCTCCTACCTGAGAAACGAGAGGGTGTCCACGCGAGGACGTCTGTGCCCCTACATGTGGCTATATCAGCCTAACAGCAAAACCAACACTCACGTACAGAATATGTCACCGCTGCATGATGTCATTCAGCTTGGTGATAAAGGGACAATGAAGAAAACAGTCATGAGATGGATGCTCATAGCAGCGGGGAGGAGGGTCCCACACAACCTGAGAAGTGGGAGGAGTCAGGCGCAGCACTGACACCCTTTCTTGGGAGTTCAAAATGATGCCCACAGCAAACATTTCTGTGGTGTGGCGCCTGCAGGTTGGAGTGGGGGTTAAATCAAGGGCAGGAAGAAACATTTATGAGTGTGGAATTTGTTCAAAACTCAAAGGAGTGACGTCACTCTTGTAAGGATTCATGGTACCCGTGAGCTGTAGGTCAGAAGCTGTGAGCTGCGTGGGAAGTCAGCCACAATGAAGATTTTGAAAAACAGAGCTGTCTTAGCCACCTTCTCAAGTCTGGGTCAGGATACCTGGCCCCACAACGAACAGGAGGAAAGGCTAGCAGCTCAGAGATTGGAGGGCTCAGTCCCTCACGGTTGCCATCCAGGGTGGGAGGACTTGGTGTGGCGGAAACCACGCAAGGCATGGCAGAAAGGAAGCAAAGAGTAAGACGGTAGGAGCTGGGGCAGGAAAACACTCTTCCAGGCCACGCCCCACTGGCCTGAACTCCACCCCCCGCCCCCCATCGCGCGCGCTTCTAACAGCGCATGAGCTTACCAGCGAGGGGGTCCGCCAGGTCCAGCTAGCCTTCAGCTATCTTGCAAATACTGAGCTGGGGCAAACATCCAGATCCAAACCACAACAACGGCATGCGTACAGAATTGGCTGAAATGACGTTAACCTAGCCTACACGTGCTGATAGAGGAAGTGAAGTCTGACCATACGATGAGGACAAGAGAACACCGAAGAAAAGATGGAATCACAACTGTGAGAAGAAAATGGGTGTGTTGGAAGGAGGCACCCCAGCTCTGTAGAAAGATCCTGGAAGACACAGCCCGAGTCCAACCCTGCATCTTCAGGGGAATCACGGTGCCCACCACGCATGAAGGTAAAACCAAGTCGCTCGTGTTAAGGAGAAGGAATTCCTTATTCCCATTTATGGGGCATCACTGGGTAGCCGGGTGAGAGTAAGGCTATTACAGTGGACACACTTCAACTCTGTGGGGACCGAAGGTGCCACTTTCCTATCTGATTTAATTTGTAGCGTCAGAAGCAATTTGCAGGGATCTGTACCAAGAAGAGACCAGGGAGAAGCATGATGTCAGTTTCCAAAACACTGCAAGGGCTCCGCTCGCCGGAGCAGAGGTGTGCTTCAGGCGGAACTGGAAGTCCGTGCAGCCCAGGGCAGCCGAGGGGTGGTGGGTTTGCTTTCCTGACAAAGCTAAAGCTGCAACGGAAAAGATGAGTGGTGGCACTGGTGGCACCATTAGACACACGCGACACCTGGAGCATTGCTCTGGAGGAATGGCGGCAAACGTGGGGTTAAGGGACCATTGACTTCCTGTTCAGGGAGGTTACTGAGCCTTTCCTAGGACCCCCCCCCCCCCAAGTGGTGTGAATTGAATTATGTACAAGTTCAAAAACTTTCTCATTGCTGGGATAGAATACCTGACATCCACAATTTAGGGAGGGATAATTATTTTTAGCTCACAGTTTCAGAAGGTCACAGTGCACTCAGGGGTGGGTGTATGGAGAATGGTGGAATCACATGGCAGGGCTGGAACACAACCTGAGGTCCGAGCTGGAGCTGGAGACGGAGCTCATCACAGCATGGCAGGACACTGCCAAGTCTGGGAGGAAGGGTGGGACCAGCACATGCCCGCTAGGTCAAGCCCCAACCATCCGCCCCTTCCATCCAGGCTTTGCCTTCCAACAGTACACAGTGTCCTTAGGAACATGAGGCTTTTGGGGGACACTGGAGATCCAAACCACAACATTCTACCCCTGGCCCTTAAAAGGTTCCTTAAGCAAAATTCATTACTCCTCTAAAAGTTTCCAAAGTTTTAATAGTTGCAGGGTTGTTATAAAGCCCAACTCCGGAGTTTCCTATGAGATGCAAGGGGAACTCTCAGTTGTGAGCGGCTGTGAAAACCAAAGGGTTAAGCACTTCCAATATTCAACGGCGCAGGGTAAATATTCCCGTTCCCAAAGGGAAGAATAGGAGGACAGAAAGCAGTTGGACCAAAACAAGTTTTAAATCTAGCAGGGCAAGGGTTAAATCCTGTAGCTTCATGGGGTAAACTGTGGCAGGGTAAACTGTGGCAAGATGTGGACTCCACAGGGCTCGGGGGCCTCACCCTGGAGAATTTTGTCATGGGCTGTGACCTTCATCCTCTTTTCCAATGGGTTGGTCTTGCCCATGGCCTTTGGCTTTCCTCAGGGAATGATCCATACTCCTGGATTCTCCAAATCTGGGGGGTTTCCACTGCACCTTAGGCTTCTCCTTTGCAACCTCACACACTTTCCAGGGGCACCCCACCTGGTCAGTGCCTTCCTCTGCGACCTGGGGGGAGGCACATCTTTTCTATACTCCTGATGGTAAGTACTTGGCTTCTTTTTAATACAAATCTCTTAAGTTTCTCTGTGCTCTTTGGTCCCAACAATTTGGTCTGACACTGCGAACTTTTTGTATCATATTTAACTCTGTCATTTTTTTCCCTGCCTTTCACCATAAAGTTGGCTGCAAGTTGCCAACAGCAGCCATGTAACAGCTTGAATTTTGGTCTGCCTTGAGATTTCCTCCTCCAGGTTAAGTAGTCCACTGCCCTTAATTTCAGTTTCAGGCAAAGTCTCTGGACAAGGGCAAATGCTGACAAATTTTCTGCCATAGCGTAGCAAGCGTGGTTTTTAGACCAACTGCCAGTGCAGGTCTCCTTCCACCTGAAACTTCTTGAGCCTGGTGTTTCCAATTCACATGAGGCTTTCTGATTTTCTGAGCTCTGATCAGATGCCCATCACGCTTGGCTCAGAGCACTCTGTCAATGCAAAAACCTTAATTTTGCCTTAAATAGAAAGAAAGTTTATTCTGAATCCAAATATGAGGGAGCTAGGCCCAGGAACCTGAACTCAGGTTTCCCCAAATAGCATGTTCCAGCGAGCAGCAGATACATGCAGTATTTACAGTTACAGAACAGAAGAGAACTGTAAATCAAAGCACAATTTAAAAGTATTGTTGGGAGCATCAGCTCCTGTATCTTTTCTCCAGTGGATTACTTTGGCCTCTGTCAAAAACCAGGTGACTGGAGGTGCTTGGGTTTTTTTAATGTCCTCAATTCTGTTCCACTGGTCCTCTTGTCTGCTCTCGTTCCCGTACCTTGTAGACTTAATTACTGTTGCTTTGTAGTAAACTTTGAAGTCTGGAATTGTGATTCCTCCGGCTTTGCCTATGTTAATTAGTATTGCTTTAGAAAATCTGGTTATTTTCTGATTCCCCATAAGCTTTATAATTGTTTTTTTTTTTTCTAGTTCTGTGAAGAACTCTTGGTATTTTGATTGGAATTTCATAGCGTCAGGCTGGGCTCTAACTTGTGATCCTCCTGTCTCAACTTCTCAGAATGCTGCGGTGACGGCCTGCGCCACCAGGCCTGGCCCCTTCACCCTTCCTTGACCACAAGACACATCTGTGGTCACAGCTGCATTAGTATCTGTCCTTCACGAGGGAGAGGGAGAATGCATCCTGAACTGCTAGAAAAAAGAAAATTGTGTCTCTTCTGCTTGAAGGCACTTTCGTTTCTCCTTGATATTCCCCTACTTAGGACTTTTCAGCTGGAAAGAAAATCAGATGCATATGTAGAGTTCATCCCAATGGAGGCACAGACCTGCCCCTGACTTGCTAGCCACGCCCATCTCCCCCGAGGGCTTCGTGGCAGCCCTCGAAGTTACCCCGATTATCCCCCTTGTGTCACCTTCTGGGTTTTATTAATACATGGAAAAAGCATTCCTCCCTGTTGCTTTTGTAATCTCCTTGTCCCTGAATCACGAGGACTCTGCCCATCTGCTCCTAAGACACCTGCATTATGCTGGAGTCCTGGGTCTGCCATCTTGCCACTGCCCTGCTCAGTGTTCAAGGAAAAGTGTGGGAGGGGTAACTGCATACATTGTGAATTATGTGCATGAGGGAAACTGACAGCTTTCCCCTTCAAGTTAAGTACAGAGAATGGCTGGACAGCACTTTTGCAGTCTCGTATAGAACTGTTGTGATTTATATACAAAGGAGTGAGGGTTGGGGTGCCTTGAAGCAGACTGGAAACTATATATCAGTAGCAGAGCAGGTCATGTATCAAGCAATCAAGGTTTTATTGGAAACTCAGATACCACCTTCTGCCCTAGAAAGCCCCGAGGCCCTATTGTAAAAGCAGTATTAACACCAGTGATGTTGAAAAAAAGTAAAGAAAAAAACACAGGAAGAAATTCCTTTCATTAGTGTGTCCCCTAATAAGAGTTTATAATTACACTTTAACAATCCTTCCTTCAGTGGTGCACGATTCTATGAGTCCACATTTATCTACCTTAGGAGTCCCTCCTCACTCACCTTTTCAGAGGCTAAAAGAAAACTCAGAGACAGCCTAAGGAAGCTCCGGGGGTGTGGAAGCAGCCAAAAATTAAATCCTGATGCTTCAATTTATTCGCTTTATGGTCCTGATCATCCCACTTCATGTTGTTATAGCCGATGACATAATATCACACAGGAGAAGCAATCCTTTTAGAAGAAAATTTAGGAGTCCTTTATTAGCTGGCGACTGAGACGGGCTCACGGTGGGAAGAATTCTCAGGGTGGAAGCAGGAGTGGGGGGATCCGGTGAAGAGAAAACCACAGTGTGGGGACAGTCACAAGAATAAAAGGGAAGAAGTGAAGAACAATTAAAAGAAATTTACACAACAATGGTCTCTCTGATATGAGAAACCCAGGTCACAACTCTTAGGGAACTTAAAATGGAAAAACAAAGTGAAACGGGGTAGGGTGGGGAGGGGGAGGGACAAAAGGGGAGTGGGAAAGTCCTTGTCACCTTGACAAAGTACATGTGTGCACAAAATGCTCAATTTCATTGTAAACCTTAAATTTTGCACTTATACATGTCAATAAAATGGGGGAAAAATAACGCAAGAATCTAGCAGTGGTTTTAATTTCAGTTGGTACCTTGTGCCTGACTGAGGGACTTCCCATAGCCATGGAGACAGGGTGTCAGAAGAGAGCCAGTCACGGGGTCATGGCCAGCTGAACGGGAAAGATGACAGGGCCAAGAGGCCATGGGGGAATCTAGCATGGCGGAGCTCTCGTCACCCCAGTGTCAGGGTGTCAGTGTGGGTGTCTCAAGACCAGCCTTTTATGGGGACTAGGGATAAAATACAAACAGTAAATAATAACAGAGACCAGTGGTGCGGGCCTGTAGTCTCAGCACGGTGAGAGGCTGAGGCAGGATAGTGCTAGTTCTAGCCCAGCCTGGGCAACTAAGCGACTCAGTAATAGCGTGTCTCAAAATAAAAAAATGGGTTAACTCAGTGAGAAGTGCTGGACTCAGTTTTTAACAACACATACATATGCACACACGCACGCATGCATGCACGCATGCAAGCACTCACACGCGCGCGAGTGCACTCACACTCAATTCCAAGCACGATGGTCTGTCTCTACAGCAAGAGAGCCGCAGGACATCTTTGAGGCCATTTCTTCACCACCCATTAGCCTGCCCTGGGTGGTTCCCAGGGAAGGTAAGTGGTGGCTCGGAACACATCCCAAGACCTAGAAGAAGACTATCTTACGTAACAGATTTATCTTCAGATTTCCGAGTTAGCACCACCTTGTACTTTTTCATGCTTTAATTTGCTTAGAGTTTACACATGGTAAGAAGGTTAGTTATAGCTTATTTTCAGGAAGTTTTAGAAATTTCAGTTTCTTTTGAGACAGGATCTGCTCTGTAGTTCCAGCTGGCCTCTACCTCATAGCAATCCTCCTGTTTCAGCCTGCCAAGCTCAGCAATCCTCCTGCTTCAGCTTCCCAAGCATTAGGACTACAGCTGTGTACCACCATGCGTACTCATTCTTAGGTGGTACTGGAGAGTGAAACCCAGGACGATGCACCTGCTAGGCAAGCGCTCTCACCTCTGAGCTATGCCTCCAACCCATTTAATTTAATTTTTAATATGGCCTTCCAAGTAATGTTTGAGACACGCTCATAGGAAAGATCACCAGTGCTCACCTGATGTTTAGAAATAATGGCACATCCTGTAATTTTTTTCTTCAGTTCAATTTGGGAAGAGGGAAGACAGAAGTTAAGGAATCAGGGATGGGAGTTTTAAACTTACTTTTAAAATCTCAGCTTTGGCTAAAGGCTGCCACTACCCGAGAAAATCCTATTCTGCTTCAAATGTACATGTTACTGTCACCCAATTGTACAAAGTCCATCCCATAGAAACATATTTTTTTGCTTCTTTCAGTGTTCACAAGGCACATAATTCTATTTTTTCCTAGAGTCCCCCTCACTCTGACACATACTGTGTGTTAGATTTATAAGTGTTTTTTCTCCTACCTCTTTGTTGGCTCCTGAGTGATGTATGTGCCTCCTTTTAAACTTCCAAAGAATACCGGCAAAGGATCTCGCCTAATGTCTTCAAAACATCATCACATCTACACAGCACTGTTTAAAAGATGGCTCTTACCGCTAACAGCTGTATTCCCAAGCCGACCCCCGCCTATGTCACCTTCTTAATTAATGACTCTCTTTCCCACCATGATAATCACAGAAGCAACTGTTCTTTAATGAGTGTTCACTGTATTTCTGGATTGGTGATGATTTCTGTATGTACTTAAAGCTCACAACAACCTTCATAGTTAAACCTTTATGATCCTTCCTGATTTTTCTGGTGAGCCACTAAATCTGTAAGTTGGAATAGGAGAAGCTGCTGTCTTACAACAGAGGATGGCAGAGCTGACCTGCAGACATGTGTAAGTACTTTCAGAATATAAAGAATACATTCTAGTATACATTGGATTGTGTTCTTTGCTTCTGAAATTTAAAACAAACCACGGTGGTCCCAGCATGATGCCCCACTCCTGTAATTCCAGCATTCTGGAAGCTGAGGCAGGAGGATTGTTATAATTGCTCGAACCTATTTTGAGCAAGTTAACAACTGAGTGAGACGCTGTTTCAAAAAAATGAAGAAAATTATGGATGTGGCTCAGTGCAAAGGTCTTGGGTTCAATCCCCAGTGTTGAAAAAGAAGTTAAATTAACAAGTCATAGTCTGCTCCCAACCCGTAATTTACAATTTTTTTTTTCATTTTTTATTTTACATGTCACTGGAAATTGAACCTAGAGCCTTCACTCTGAGCTGTATCTCACCCCCTTTTTGTTTATTTAAGACAGGGTCTCACTAAGTTGCTAAATTGCCCAGGTTGGGCTCAAACTTGCAATCCTCCGGCATCAGCCTCCCACAGGGTGAGGGTTGCAGGTCTGGGCCACGGGGCCTGGCTACATATTTTGAAAATAACCATGAACTGCCTTATGCAGCAGGGGCTGGGGCAGCCTCCTCCCAGCTATTGGATGAGATATGTTATGTTCCTGCCTCTGCCTTACAGCACTGGTGCAACACGGTAGACTCAGTTCCTCAGTCTCTGGAGGCCTCTGATCCCAGGGTGACACACCTACAGTGCCTCTAATCTCTATCCAAGGGAAATCTTGTCCAGTTACTATAACCAAAAACCCTAAAGGAAGAGCTTGTGAGTTCACAGGGTGCTCACTGAGTGTTGACTGTTCCCAGTGACTGCATTGGACCCCCAGTCTCTGCCCACACGCAGCCTATTTCATCATGATCACATAACACACGGCCCTGAACCCCAGCGGCGCAGACCTGTACCAATCAGTGCCTCTGGAGGCCTGGTCTGTGGGACAGATGAGCTCCCAGCGGGAGGTAGGCAGCGAGGGAAGCCCCGCCTCTGCCAGCGTGCCCCTATCGGGTTCTAATGCCTCTGCAGACTGACAGCAGGCAGAGCTTCCTCCCCAGCTCCCCGTGCTGCCATTGGAAAGCTATTCCCCAGTGACCTGCTGCAGAATTAATGCACCCTCCCCTGCTTGGGAGAAGGGTCTGCAACTAAGCCTACACCTCTGACGTCAGAGAAGCTGGGGACCGCTGTTACAACAGATGGAGGCCGCCAAAGCCCAGACGGGCAAAGTCACTTGTCACAAACAAATGAGTGTCAAACTAGGGGTGCTGACCCCGGGAAGTCCCACAGCCCTCAGGGCCTGCGGCTGCTTGGTGTCCCAGAAGTGACACTCTCTCGTCCCAGGCACCCAGGGCCTTCCTCTTACTTTCTGTGTGTCACGCTTGTCCTTGTGTTCCTCTCAGGAGAACATCGAGCCAGGAACCGCCAGCAGGTGAGTAAGGCGCAAGTCTTGGGGAGCTGGTAGATGATTGACAGGTGGGCCAGCCAACTGAGTGAAAACGTCCCACCCACACTTGGGTGGCACCAACCAGTAGGCTGCAACCTAGAGGGAATAAGAGAAAGAAAGTTGTGTTTTGCCTTTGAAAAACTTCCGTCTTTACTCTCACCTCTGAATGCGGATTATCTTTGGTGATTCTGCATTCAGCTTCCAGGCTTTTGACTTTGAGCTGGTGTTACAGTCTCCATCTTGGGCTGTTGCTGCCTCCCCATCGCCGGCCTGGCCTGTGGCCTCACCTTGGCCTGGTGCTGCCTTCTCTCCCCTTGTTCTGCGGTTCCCTCTTTGTGTCTGAGCAGCCCCTGGGTCCTCCACCTCCCCCACGTGCAGGTGGCAATCTTGGATGCCCCCTTCTTCGCTACAGAGGACTATTGTGCGAGCCCACCTTATAAGTCTCCTTATATAATTTTGCGTATGTTTCCCACTAACTTTGTTTTTCTGGGGCACCCTAGCCAGTACAGACATCATTGGAAAACTGGAAAGATTTCTTTCTTTCCCATCCCCAGTACCTAGAAGTTGGCCTTCTAAGTCAAGTCTCTTTTCATTCTAGCTTGTTTTCTTAGCATCCTCTTAATTCCTGGCATTTCCCAGGGTCCACTGCTGCCTGTCCGCTGGAATGAGGTGGGTCTAATTCCTAGGGTAAGTGTGCTCGCATTTGACTCAG
Organism: Ctenodactylus gundi; assembly: GCA_004027205.1. Lineage (NCBI taxonomy): Eukaryota > Metazoa > Chordata > Mammalia > Rodentia > Ctenodactylidae > Ctenodactylus > Ctenodactylus gundi. The sequence goes on from PVKB01001742.1 coordinate 261,481, forward strand.
GATATGGTGCTGTGTGTAAACCACCCAGCTTCTTACTGGATGACATAGGAGGAGAAAACAAAAGCCACCACGAAGAAATTCTCTAAAATGAAATGGAGTAGCTGGAGGTAATGCCTCTGTTGTCTTCAACTATGTGTAAAATTAAAAGAACATGAAAAAACCATTGCTATTCGTCATACTGATGTTTATGAGAATTCACTTGTTAGAAAAAATTCTTCTTTTGAAAGATTTGCAAAGGACAAATTTTAACGATCTGAGGCTTAATTATCCTTAATTAAAACCATAAAATTGCAGCACCTTAATGGGTTTACTGACCTAAAAAATAACTGGCACGAGAAGAAAATATTGATATACTTTCTTAATCTAAAACACTGAGAGCAATGTTCAGCTCATTTACTATGTTCAAATCATATCCTTTGAAATGTATGTATCTCAGAGTGGAATTGCGTACTTTACTTCTGCTGCAAATACTGTGAGATTGTAATTCTATATAATTGCAATCTGAAAATTCTATATGAATAAACCAGGTTCAATGGCACAGGACTTTCATCTCAGCACTCGGGGAGGCTGAGGGAGGAGGATGGTGGGTTCAAACCCAACCTGAGCACCTCAGTAACTTAATAACTTGTACACTCTCAGACCTATGGAATTACAATTGCACACCATTCAAACACGTGTACCACATCCATGCCTACAAGGGAAATCTGTGATAGGTAACATGTGCTTACCACTTTGTAAATTTCAGGTTCAGCATATTGGTCTAAGCACCTCTATGGCCTATTAGTTATTATTATATATTAACGTATAACTTGTTTTATTTTTCTAAAAGAAATTCAGAGAACCCTAGGGGTGCAACTCAGTGATTAGAGCGCCTGCCTAGGCATTGTGAAGCCTGGAGTTCCAATCCCCAAGTACAACCTAACAGCTGGGCATGGTAGTGCAAGCCCATCATTGCACCACCCAGGAGGCAGAGGCAGGAGGATTTATGTGAGTCTGAGGCCAGCCTGGGCTCCATGTTATTTTCAGGACCATCCTGGACTGCACAGCCAGACTATCTCTCTCAAAAGAAAAGAAAAGAAATTGAAGGAGAGCCAACTAAATTTGTGATTTGTTTTGATTAAATTTGAAGAATGAGGCTGGCAAATACCTTTTGCCAAACATAAACAAACAAAAATAATTCCCTGTAGTCTAGCATACACACTCTAAGGGTTACAAGTTGGGCAGAGAGAATTCTTTTATCCACACAAGTGACGTGACACAGACCTGGTATCCCAGAGCTCCAGGAGGCTGAGGCAGGAGGTTCAGAAGTTCCAGTCCAGCCAATGTAGTTCAGCAACTTAGTGATGTCTCATCTTAAAATTTAAAAAACAAAACAAAACAAAACACAGAACAGGCTGAGGCTGTTGCTCAGTGCCAATGCAGCTGTACTGGCTGCAAAATGAAAAAAAAAAATGAAGTGTAAAAAAATCATTAATTAGAGTTGGTAGGCAGACAAGAGCTGGTGTCTCAAAAAAAAGTATGCTTACTCAAAGCAGAATCCTTGCTGCAAATGCTCATGAGGAAGAATCCAGCCTGGCCCAGAGGCACAGGCCTGTCACCCCAGCATTCTGGGAGGCCGGGGTGAAGGATCACAAGTTTGTCCTCAGCCTAGGGAATATAAGAACTTAGTGAGACCCTTTCTTGAAATCAAAGATAAAAATGGGTTGGGGATGTAGCTCAGTGTCAAGGCCCTGGGGTCTATACTCAGTAACAGAAAATAGAAATAACCAAATAGTGAACAAAATTTAATAAATTACACCCCAAGCCATAGAAAACAAGACCATTCTATTAATGCCCATTAGTGTAGGCAGGCAGTTTAAACTTGAAAAGAATCAGTAACAATGGTGTAACTATCTCTCCCAGTGTATTTTAACATTTCCAAGGAAATCCAGGGATAAACTTTTAATAGGCTTCTCCAACCTACATCCCGCCACTTTCCTGCACTGGTTGTTTTGAGTGAAGAAAGAAATCATCTTGGGTTTCATATAAAATATATGATTAATGGATATACACAACTACTAAAGTTTCCTTTTAAAAAATTTCACTATAAGATTACAAAAAAGTAAGGCAAAAACATGGCCGGCTGCAGGTTGGACATGCCTGTTTTACTGGATCTGGAAGTCCTGATGAGCCAGACTTTCCAACTGTTTTGAATCCTCCCTCCGTTCTCTCTTTGGAGACCCCGTAGCATCTCTTGTGGGGGAGCCAGTTCTAATGAGGATGAGTTGGCCCCAGGGTTCACCCTAGGGCTTAGACCCAATGTTCTAAAAGTCTTCCACCTGCCTCACTGGTAGCTGGCACAGGATCAACTTGGAGAATGTGTACTACACGGTCACTTCTAAATTCAAGGGGAAAAAATAAACTAATCCTACTACAAGCTTAGGTGGCCAATCAAATCAAGGGATTGTAGTGTGCTGATGACATGACCTGTCATATATGATGACTTGACAGTAGCTGTCCTGTAGTCATACCAAATAATACTCCTTTGTGTCCACTGATTTGTGAAGCTGCTCACATATGCCAGTATCACAGGTATATATGGAAGTTGCTCTGGAGTCTTTAGGAGTCTACTTTTTTTCCCTGAAAAAGTGTAAAGATATTTGAGGGAATAAATTGCTCCAAATAAGTTTTATAAATGAGCTGTTAAGTCTCGTGGAGATTATTTCATTGAATATAATTTAGTTTATTTATTTGTTTTGAGACAGGGTCCCATTCTGTAGTCCATGCTGGTCCTGATCTCGGTATGTATCCCTGATAATCTCAAATTTACAGCAGTCCTCCTGCCTCAGCCTCCCATGTGCTAGGATGACTGGTGCATAGTTTAGTTTTAAAAAGAAAAATTTCCCTACTCTATGAAACACTTTCCAACAAGTTGCTAGGCAGCCTTTCGTGTCCATAGCTCAATTTTAAATGATTACATCAAATGCGAAAACATCAAAAAAAGTTGCATCCAAACCAAAACTCCCTGTTGCTACTTCTCATGTTTATATGACACATTCCTACTTCCCTTCTTAGTTCATTACCAAAGATTTCTGCAGTTACACTGACAATGAAGAGGAGTTATGGTAGTTTTTTAAATCTCAAGTTGTAGGCTTACAAAATTTTACTATTGAATTTTGCTTTGTGTATCTTTTAGATTTGTAAATGTTTTCAAGGAGGTGAGTTCCTTCTAAAAATCATAAATAGGTACTGATTTATGCTGACGTATTTATTTCTCTTTTTATTTATTTTGGTACTGGGGACTGCACTCAGGACCTTCATGCTGAGTCACATTTTTCAGCCCATTTTTAAAGTTTTGTCAGCAACAGGACATCACCAAGTGGCCATATTGCTCAAGGTGGTCTTGAAATTTTGATCCTCCTGCCTCAGCTTCCCATAGGGCTGGGATTACAGGACTGTGTTGTAGAAACCGCATTTTTTCCCTAGGAGGTTTTAAACACATATTTGTGTTATATTTTACTATGATGAATTATGTACTTGGATTTCTCTTAGTTGAACTAGGTTTGGATTCATGAAATAAATTTCTCAGGATCAACTATGACTTTGAGTTTTGCTTGATTGAGAATATTTTATGGTAATGTGACTCATAACCTATAATTTCTTTTCCAGTGCTTCCATATTCAGTTTTTCATTCATGATTGCATTCCTCTTCTACAAAAGTGAGGCTGCTTTGTAGTTTTCACCATGTTGGAAGCCAGAATTGCACATTAAGGAGAGAGCAGGAGAGGACCTTGCTCGGGGCACAGTAGCGCCAGGAGGGGTGCCTGGGCTCCTGCAGCTTTTGGTGGCGGTGGCTTTGTTTGGCTTCTGTCTGTGCTCTCCAATGACTGGCCCAGTGTCACAGGAGCTTGTCTTCTGCTGCCTCTCCTCTGTGTCTCTTGAAAGGCCACTTATTACTGGATTTCTCATCCCCAAAACATTTATTACGCAATGGTCTTATCTGAAGATTCTTAATTACCTCATTTTTTTTCTAGACAAGGTCTCCCTCTGTAGCCCGTGCTGGTCCTGAATTCACTGTGGAGCCCAGACTGGCCTTGGACTCATGGCAATCCTCCTGCCTCAGCCTCCTGAGCATTAAGTTTACAGGCATGTGCCACTATGCCTGGCTAATTTTTATGTGGTTCTAGGCAAATGCTCCCACTGCTGGGCTACACCCTTACCCCTTAATTACCTCTTGCAAAGACTTTTTTTTTTTTTTAAGAGGGTCACATTTAAGGGTGTGAAGAATGAGATGCGGTTGTAGGTGACGGGGCATGTGTCGACTCCCTACAGGAGAAATTTAAGGTGGAGTGTGTCTGTTACGCCGTGAGAGCCCTCGCTGTGAAGAGGAGCAGCTCGCAGAGAGAACACGGAGCTGCCGAGCACTCGTCCTACGGCCTCTCCAGGCCACCTACCCTAGCAGGAGTGTTGTCCTTTGTGTCTGGAATGTCCCCCAAAAGCCCCATGTACTTGGGATTTATGGATTGTCTGTGGAATCATGTACCAGTGGGAGATTGGGGCCTGGTCTGGAGGGGCGTATTTCAGGGATGTAGATTGGATTACAGGCTTGTGGTGGATTAGAACCACACCTGCAAGGGGTGGGACACCGAGGCTGGACCCAGAAGGGGCAGATCACTGGGATGGGACCTGGAAGTGGGTACATGCCGCTACTTTCCTCTGGGACTTGACTTGGTCTGACTTGGTCTGACTTGGTCTGATGAGGCTCGGCTTCCTGTGGGCAATGCTGTGAGGAGCGGCCTCCATCTCTGCCTCTGCCATCGCTTTCCCTGTGACCCGCTGAAACTGTGAGCTGAAACTTTTCTAATCTGTGGGTGTTGGGCATTGAGTCATGGTGACCATGAAGTCACTAGGACAAGGAGCGACTGTGGCCTCCGGGTGCTGCCCTCCTTGCCAGCGCTCTCTGGAGGCCTCTCTTAGTCCCCCGCCTGCAGCTTAGCAGGCGACCTCCGTGCTGCCATTCTGTGAACTGTGATCCAACTTCTGCCCCGATTTATTTTCCCCAGATGACTCTTTGCATCAGTGTGCGTTTGTGAGGCGCAGCGGGGCCTTCTGCCGGGGGAACTGCCCCACACGCACGTTGCGCCCTGCCTTTCGCCTTCCTTCCCCCTGCCTCTCACTCCTCCCGCGTCCCTCTCCCTCTCCACGATCCATCTCCCTGTGTCCTACCATCACTCATGTGGCTCTTCTAGTTCTCTATACTTTGGGTTTCTCATATTAGATAAACTGTGATAGTTCCCGTGTCTGATTCATTTTGCTAAGCATTTTGCTAAGATACAACAGTTTTCCTACAAGTGATTCGAACTTATCTTTTGGCTGAGTAGTACTCCACCATGTGAGTCTACCACAAATTCTTTATCCATTCATCTGTTGGTGGACATATGGATTGCTTCCAAGATTGGGCTCTGATGAGATGTGCTGCTATAAACATGGGTGTGTGCGGATCACCCTTGTATAATGACTTCTCTCTTTCGGGACAATCCCTAGAAGAGGCATAGCTGAGCCAAATGGGACATCTATTTTGCCATGCTGTATTTTGACACCATCTTTCTCTAAGATTCCGTCAGTGAAAGACTGGGCAGATTGGCTTCTATATCTCATTTCTGTCTTTTTTTTTTTTTTTTAGCAAAAACAAAGCAAAACCAAAAAAAAAAAATCACTTCTTTTCTTTCCGACAAAATGAAACATTCCAGACTCAGTTTCTTTTTTACTGTCCCATGCCTGGAATCCACTTTTTTCTCTCTTTTCGAGTTAGCATCAATGGTTGTCTACTTGGTGGCATGTGTTTCATTTGTTTTGGGGTGACACCAAGCTACAACCCTGGTGGCAAGTGTAGTTGAGTGTCTTTCCATGCATTCCCTGGACTCCTGGAGATTCACTGTTTTGATTAATTTACTTACTTTGTAATGTATTTGCTGTTTTCAGTTTTTCACTCAAGTCAAGCTGGAGATTTTCCATGTTCAATATAATGTTATAACATCTGGAAAGAAAAATATGGCCTAAAATGCAGCCTCCTTCTTGGAGGAAAATGATATGTTGATTGAAATTCACAAGGAGAGAAAGGGGAAGTAGAAATGATCTAGGTGGTCTGTGTTAGGCACTGGTTCCCCCTGCTGTGTGTCACCAGTGTGCATAAACATAATAATTATGGGGGGGATATCATGACAGTTCTTGCTGTTCTAAATGGAAAAGAGACTGAAAATAACTTTAGCACTTTGCAAACTTGTAAGTTCACCTATAGTGTTTTGTCTTAGAGTTTCGGAAGAAATGGCCAACAGAAAATCTCAACAAAAACGTGAACCCACAGAACCAGGCTTCATTTCATACCTGCCTGCCACTTTGTCTCCTCTCTGGATGCGGTGATCTCCATAGATTAGGCATTTGAAAGTCTTTCATCCCTTTTCTATTTGGTGCAGCCTATTGCAAAGCATATTCTGGGTTGGGGCATAGCTCAGCAGTTAGAGAACTTGCTTAGCATATGCAGGGCCCGGGTTCGGCTCCTGAGTACCACCTAAAAGTTAACTGAGGCAGGAGGCCGGCCATGAGTTTGAAGCCCACCTGGGCTACAGAATGAATTCAGGACCAGCCTGTCTCATAAAACAAAATAAAGATGAATAAAAAATAAACAATAAATTCTAAGGAATTTTTTTTTAATTTGGAAAATAAACTTTGTTTTAGCTTTCTTCTGATTCTTGCCATCGGTCAGGCTTCCCTGTCCTCCTTGTGGCCTCCAGAGGCAGGGGCTCCATCCTCTTAGATCTTGACAACGGTGTGCAGGCATCTCGGGTGCTGCCCATGTACCTTATCAATAACAATCTTACCTTTTATAGCTTTGCTTAGAAAAGCAGCAGGGGTGTGTGTGTGTGTGTGTGTGTGTGTGTGTGTGTGTGATACTGGGGTCGAGTCCAGGGCCTACACATTGAGCTATACTCCTGCCCATTTTTCAGTTTTGATTTAGAAATACTTACTTGTCCAGGCTAGGCTCAAATTTACCATCCTCCTGCCTCAGCATTCTAGAGTGCTGGGATGGCAGTCTTGTGCTTAAGTTATGGGACACTAACAGAGTACTAAGAAGCCATCCAAACAGAGAGAGAGATGGATATGCATGTGATTATTTAAGGTAACAGGTAAGAGGCTGTGCATGGGACAAAGCCAACAGGGAGGACTGCACAGGAACACCCACAGAGGAGGGTGGGGTGGGCAGGCTGCTATCCTGGCACCCTGGGAGGCTGAGGCCCGAAGAGAGGGAGGCCCAGGCTGGCTGAGGCAGCTGTAGTGAGACTCCGGGTGGGGGGCAGCTCAGCGCGAAGCTGCCGAGCTCATTCCTGCGGTCACGATGAAGAAGCTGGAAGTAAATAAGAGCAGCAAATTTAACTTCCAAACACCTCCTCATCTCTCTTCGTGCTCTTCACATGCCTCACACAGGCATTTCCATTCATCATTTATGATGACTTGCGTGTTAGCTTTTCTGAAAAATATTCAAAAAGACTTTTATCTGTAATAACTTTGTTCCTTTGATGTAATCGCGTGCCACATGCTATTTTAAGCGATTTAGTTACACTATTGAAGCCGACTCTGCCACGTGTTGTCAGACAGAGCAGGCTTTTTCCAAATTCCCTGTCTTACACACAGAGTACCATGGCACAGAGAGTTCAACTGCGTGTCCCAGTGGTACGCAACTAGCAAGGGGCAGGGCCAAAATTTGGACCTGGGCAGTTGATTTCAGCATGTAATCTCTTAAAACCACACAGAATTCCTGTCCTTTATAATCAAGTAAGGCTTCAGACTGACTTCTAAGTAAATATTTGTTGTGTAATTAATTATTTACCAATCTATCTATCCAGACAGAAACCAGGGACTCCTAGAATGGAAAGGACTGGGTATATCTCTGTTTTCTGTTCAGTATCCAAAAGAATTCATGTGACTTAGTAGGACTAAATAGGCTGGACCTGGTGGCACAGGCTTGTCATCCCAGCACTCTGGGAGGCCAAGGCAAGAAGATTGCAGGCTCAAGCCCAGCCTGGGCAATTTAGCAACTTAAGTGAGACCATCTCAAAATGAAAAATAAAAATTGTCTTGGGACATAGTTCAGTGTGAAGGCCCTGGGTTCAGTCCTCAGTACCTGGGCTTGGTCATCAGTATCAGGGCTCAGTCTTTAGTATCACACACATATACACAAAAGGACAGGGATTCAACAATTTCAGAATACCTTAATAATTTTTGAGTAATGAAGACCCTTAAATATTGCGATTTGTTTTTCATTAGGTCACCTCATTTATATATATAATTAAAGAGAGCTATTAGTAATTTGAGACATAAATTCATGTGAGACCAATCAAATCTCAAAACAAAGTCATAGAGTCATATGGCTGGGAGAAACATTATCTTTCATTATTTTTTCTTATGGTCATTTCAATCAGAATGTTAAAATCTGATTTAATAAGAGGTCATTATAGTAATGTTGTTTTCATTTCTTCTTGCTCTCATGAAATTTAATCAGAATTTGAAAACTAATTCTTAACAATACACACACTGATTTTGTTACTGAACATAGAATTATCAGAGATATTCATGGCTGGTGCTCACCTGAGTTAAGTTTTTTTCCTGTGAAAATCTGCTTTATTATTTGAAAGTCATAATTTGAACAATATTGAGCATGGAGAAGTAATGACTCAAAAGCATACAAATCAAAAATTATCCAATAATCAGAAAAAATTCAAATGAATCTTAATTTTAATACAATGAAGTGTTCATGATTCAGGAATTTAAAATTTGTATTATGTATGCAATTTTATCTTCTTCATATATATATATATATATATATATATATATATATATATATATATATAATTTGTTGTTGTTGTTCAGGCTTCAGGCATGAATTTTTGTGAAGCCCACCTAGGGCTGCTTCCATTCCACAACTCATGCTTCTGGCTTCTGTCCATGGTGCTGAAGGCACAGAACCTGGGCGCTCCAGGGCTGGAGTTCGAGTAGAGGTGTTGAATGTAATGGTCCATGTTATCTCAGATAAGTCACGTATATACTTAACACTTTGGCTTTCTCATAGGAGAGATGTACATGCATGTGTTCATGTGCATATGTTCATGTGTGTGTGTGTGCCCTGATTCAGGCACAGCAGTGATCACTTAACAGGTTGTATCATTTCAGCAACAAACGGGATCCAGCGAAGGTTGAGAAGAATGCTCAATGTTTGACTTCTGGAATTTTTGGGAAAAAATAAACTTAAATAGATTTATTTAAGAAGCCTTATCCAAGTCACAGTCTTTTTAGTGTTACTGGAGTTATAGTCATCAAACTAACTGTATGAGGTGTTTTTTTCCTTAAGTTTTCACATTCCGTAGCATCTATGTTTATGAGAACGGAATGGTATTTAATCATGTTGGTAGACTTAAGAAAATGCAACTGGGTCTGGTGACATATGCTTGTTATCCCAGCACTCTGAGAGGCTGAGGCAGAAGGATTGCAAGTTCAAGAACAGCCTGGGCAACTTCTAGATTTAGGGAGACTCTGTCCCAAAATAAAGAGAAAATCAAATGCTGAGAATGTGGCTCTAGACGAAGGCTCTGGGTTTAACCCCCAGGACTGACAAAAGACAGGAAAAGAAAAAGAAGAGAAATGGCCCTTACCTTGCCCAAATGGTGTTGCCTATATTCCTTCTTCAGCCAAGTAAAATCTTCATTAATACATGATGTTAAAATGAAGCAACCTGGTATTAGACTACCTGACATTATCATAATGGACAACGAACAACCTGTTATGTACCAAATTGGTGTCTACTCATTTGTGTTTCCAGCTGGAGGGAGGCTGATGCTGATCTTGGCTGTGTCTTCACCCTTTATTGTCCCTGGAACACTGCCTTTCTCAGAATGGGGACAATACATGTGGGTTTACTGAGTCCATATCCAAGGAATGTCACTGCATGTTTTAGATCTTCTTACATGTAGTTGGAAATTATTTATGACATGTTTGAGTTATTCTCAGAATAGGATTTATTAGACATCCATAACAGTTATCAAGATCCTGGCTAGCTCTCTTAATTCAATAGAAATAGTCAGAATTCTTGTTAAGAGAAAACATAATTTTTTGGCCAAATGAATTACTGAGTAATTAATGGCCTAAATTGATGTAAAATAGTTATTTTCATTTAAATTACAGTAGATAATCATATAATTACACACACAAACACACACACACACACACACACACACACACACACACACATGCTTTAAAGCCAGAGAAAGTTATACTGCAAAGAAAACTTACATTAGGCAACTTCTCCCTTTATATCATTTTGATTTTTGTTTTAATTTTAAATGGAAAACATTCTTTTATTCATTTCATAGATAAAGGGGAAAACACAAATAGGTAATACAATTGTTTTCACATCTTTACAATTCTGAGGAGATCTGACTTCAGCTCTCGTTCTTATTGGGACCCTTCGCTGCTGCTGAGGTCTGCCTCTAGTTTTTGACTCCAATCATCTTAAAGACAGGAGTAAATGAAAACCTGTTCACCTTAGAATGAATCGTGAGCAATGTGCTGTCAGCTTATACATGACAGTGACTGTACACACATTTTTTGAAATAATTTTTTAAAATCAAAAGACAAAATGACCACCAGATGTAAAACTATCATTGCCCTTGCAGGGGGCTGAAATAAAACTGCTTTGAATAACAAAAATTTACAATTGATAAATTATAATAGAGCAGTTGCTAATCACAGTTGGTAAGTCTGCTTAGTAATGAAATCATTACTATAAAACTAAGGAAACTACCAGCATGAATAGGCAGAGAAAGAGATTTGCAACCAGAAGTTAAATAGCTGATATTTTTTTCACTTTTCCTAAAAATTTCTATGCAATGTTGCTGAATTCCAAGGCCTTTGAGATCCTCTCTGAGACAGGATGCTTTCCTAGAATAATTCTTAAACTTTCACACATACTGCATTGGTATAATTGTAGAAATAACGGTAACATGTTTTTTCTTTAGGAATAGAAATGAAATGAAACAGAAGTGAAACAAGACAGGCCTGGTGATGAGAGGCGTGCCATCCCACCATTTTGGGAGGCTGAAGAAGGAAGAGCACAAGCTTGAGCCTACCGTGGGTAACTTGGTGACTTACTGAGATCCTGTCTCAAATAAACAATTAAAAGGGGTTGTGGATGTAGTTCCGAGTGAAGCCCTGAGTTCAATCCCCAAAACAAAAAAGTGAGAGAAAGAAAGAAAGAAAGAGAGGAAGAAAGGAAGAAAGCGAAAGAAAGAAATTAAAAAAAGAAGCAGAAATACATCTGCAAACCTTTGCAATCAGCGGTAGGAAATCAGAACCAAGAAGACTTTCGTTGCATGCTTTGTTTATCATAAGCAAATGTTTAAAATAGCATGTTCCCTGAAACGGGCCCTGACTCAAGTTCAGCCACAGTAAAGGCTGTCTTTTCATCTTTTCAACTTCTTCCCAGAGTCTTTCTCAGTATCTTATGGCACCAGGCCACAGGCACAAGATGTGTTTTCTTCCTGGTTTGAGGCTATTTGAGCAGGTGCTCTGCAAACATAAAGCCTCATTATCCTCCTTGGTAGGAGCTTATTGTTAGGAGACATAAAGAAAGCCACTCGACTGGGTCCTTGATTTTCTTTTCTCACATGTACTCGCATTCTAGAAAGATAATTTCCATAGCCCGAGAAGCCATCCCTGGGTATTATGCTCCACGTCTCCTACTAAGCATTTCTACCAGAGGGGGTTGAGGCAGGAAGCAGAATTCTCTTTGTATGGGTCCTAAGAATTCTGATGGCAATTCAATGCAAACTGTTTTGGAAGTCAGAGATGATTTCTGCAGGCCTTAAAGTTTCAGCCATTTACACAGAAAAGCTTTCTGTCTCTCTCAGTCACTTTCTTGTAGCTGGGGTACAATCCTGACACCCACCGCTTAAGAGAGGAAAGATTTATTTTGGCTCACAGTTCCAAGAAGTCTCAGCCCATCTGTGGGCAGCCTGCAGTCAGGGGAAGGGCATGGTGGAGAATAGTGGCTCACAGCATGGCAAGAGGTGGAGTTGGGGCTCGGGGAGAAGTGGGGGTAAGAGAATACCCTACCAGGCCACGCCCACTAGTGCCCACCAGCCCAGCAATTCACCACACCTGACCACAGTCCATGCCCTGGCAGCACCCAAATGCATGAGGACAATTCACAACTCCCAGCCCATGGGGTGTTTAGGGGACGTTCTAGATCTAAAATAGCAACTGTAAAATGTGGGTAAAATGCTAGGAGAGGAGGGATGATGATACTGTATTTCAGTAAAGTTTATCACAATTTCCTGAGGACAGTTTTGTAGTTGTTGTACTGGGGATTGAGCCCCCTGTGTTCATCCTGCTAGCCCCATTTTTATTTCAGATTTTGAGACAAGGTCTCCTGAAGTTGCTAAATTGCCCAGGCTGGGCTTGAACTTGTGATCCTTCTGCCTCAGCCTCCTAAAATGCTGAGATTACCAGCCTTGACCACTGGATTGAGCTCCTGAGAACTTTTACACACATGAGGTGACAGTCCTTGCAATAACTTTGTGGTGGAAAAGTTGTATGTAAAGTATGGAAACCGGAGCTCAGAGTTTCTAAGAAAAATCCTGTTGTACAACTGAACCCTGACAGGGCTGGGATGGAAATTCAAGTTTTTGTCATTGTATTGTAGGCTCTGTGTCCAGGTGAGCGACTCTGGAACCACTGTCTTGTGTGAGATGTGTGTGTGTGCGTATGCCTGTGTGTGTGTGCATGCACATGTTTACTAATTAGACCTTTCCTAATGCTGTGATTGGCTGCCTAGTCATTATTTTTCAAGGTTCCATTGCTCACTGCTGGCTCCAGTCAAAGGAGGGAAGTCATGGTGGTAAATTAAAATAAGTAAACAAATAAAAAGTTTGCTTTAAAAAGCCAGTTTTGAGGGAGAACAATTCTTTAAAATCCCAAAATCATCCGTTGTGGTTTGGATCTGGAATGTCCCCCAACAGCTGTAGGTACCTGTGGATACTGTGTACTGTTGGGAGCTGGGGCCTGGCTGGAAGGGGCTGATGCTTCGGGCCTGGAGGGGTGTGAGCTGGTTCCTCCCTTCCTCCACGCCTTGTCTCTGTTCTGCCGTGTTGTGAGCACCTCTGTTCCAGAGCACCAGCTCTGGCCCTGGATCCAGCTCTGTCCTCTCCCCACCCCCTGCCACCGTGTAGTCTACCATTTCCAGCCACCCACCCAGAAGTGAAATGAGACTTTCTGAAATTGGGAGCTAAAATTTTTTTCCCTCCGTAAGTGTGGATGCCTAGTATTTTGTCCCAACAATGTAAAAGTAACTCAGACATTGCCCATCTCTCTGAGTCGCCTCAGTGAACCAGAGACTTTATAGGATGTGCCAGAGGAGAAGAAAGAATCACATATTTGAGTTTACAAAATAAATTCTGCAGCCTATTGCGGGCCAGCACGTTTTCTCATCACAGCCCTTTGCATGGCTTTACACTTGGGAGGCTTTGGTTGCCCTGGAGGCCTGTATCGTGCTCTGAGGGGTGGAGAGGATCATTAGAGAGTCTTCAGTCCTCTACATCAGAGGTACCCGACCTTGACACAGGCTCCAGATGGTACTAGTCTGTGGCCTTGGGAGAACCAGGATGCCTGGACAAGCAAGTGAGACTCTGCCTCTGTCAGCACAATCTTATTAGAATCCAATGTTGCTGATGATTGGCAGACATTTAGTTGCTGGTCCTTGGTAGAACAATCTTCAGTTATACCAGTTCCTGGCGATTTACGTGACACGTGGAGGTGTCTGTTTCAGTTACTTATTCGTTCCTGGGGCAGTACATTCAACACTCACAACTTAAGGGAGAAAGGATTTATTTAGCTTACAGTTTCCAAGGGTCTCACACAGTCCATTCACGGGTGGCCCACTCTGGCGAAACCACATGGCGGAGGTCTAGCTGGAGAAAAGCCTCTCATGGCATGGCAGAAAGAAAGCCAAGTGAATTAATCTCTAGAGACTAAGGTGAAGGTCAGGAAGAAGCTATGCCAACATTGCTTCTTCCTTTCTTCATTCAGCTTAGCTGCCAGTTGGGTCCCCGTACCCAGGGCTGGTGTTTGTCTCTTGTTTCTTGGCTCACAACTCAATCACACACACCTGAAAGCTCTGCCCTGGGGATTTCCTAATCTCAGTAAATCTCTCCAGCCAAGTCCCAAGCACTGGCCCTTTCCAGCCAAGCCTCACCTCCCAACAGCCCATGGTTGTGTAGATATCCCACTATACTTAGATATAGGAGGCTTTTGGGGTACACTCCAGATTTGAACTGTTACATTTCTCCCCTAGCCCCCAGAAGACACATATTTACTTGCTTATGCAACATGCATGCAGTCCTTTATTACGAGTTGCCAAAGTCCAGCACTGCCAAACGTCCAAGTCCAGAGCCTTCTCTGAGACTCAAGGCAAACTCTTATCCGTGACCTCCCGTGCAAAGCAAAGAAGAGTTAAGTACTTCCAATATGCAATGGCCTCAGATAAACCCTGCTGTTTCAAAAGGGAGGAATGGGAGGACAGAAAGCAATCAAATCCAAAACAAGTTCTAAACCCGGTGGGGCAAGGATTAAATCCTATAGCCCTGTGCCCAGCATCTGGGATAAACTGTGGTGAGATGAGCTTTCCAAGTGCCTGGGTGACCCTCGTTATACAGCATTGCTTCTGGCTGCAACCTCTGTAGCTTCTCTGGTGGGCTGGCTCCTCTCACAGCTTGTGGCCTTCCTCAGTAGATGATCTGTGTTCTAGCATCTCCAGGTTTTTGGAGTCTGCACTGTCAGCCTTCTGGTCTTCTGAGTCCTGACCCAAAGCTCCTATCAAGCTCAACTTGCAACATCTGAAGGATTGTCTAGCCAGCATCATTAAACCTGACTTAGTTACCTCTTCACTGGACAAAATACCTGACTTGCACAACCTTTTCTCAGTTTCAGAAGGTCTCACACAGTCCATTCATAGGCAATGATAGAAGCACATGGCAGAGGTTGAAGAACTGTCTCACAGCATTTCAGACAGAAGCCAAGTGAGTGAGGAGCCAACTGATGTCTGGAGACTCAGGCAAGGCCAGAGCGTTTCCAAGAACAGGCTGTAAGAATGTTTCTACTTCCTTCCTTTATTTAGTTGAAGATGCCAGTTGGGCCAACCACATCCTGGGTGGGTGTTCTACTCTTATTACCTGGCTCACAACTCAATTACACATACCTTAAAGCTCTGCCCAGGCATTTTCAGATCTCAGCAAATTGACATAACCCCTCCAGGTCAAGCCCCAAGCATCAGCCCCTTTCAGCCAGGCCTCAACTCCCAACAGTCCATGGTTCCATATGCCATCACACACAAATATGTGAGGCTTTGGGGGATACCCCGGATCCAAGCTCTAACAGCATCGCTGAAGCCTGAGAGGGTTAAAAAGGGTGAGTTTTTAATCTGAAAAAGCTCTGTCTCCCCTTTTCCAGGTTGCATTGGTATATCTACCCAGCTGGGCTTTGCCTTTCCTGTTGGTCCCTCCTCCGTCGAGGTCCATGCCTTGCCTCTGAGGCAATGCAGGAGGGGGGAGCACCCCTGGGAAGATGCTGTCCTGGTGGTGTTGATGCTCTGAAAGGATTGCCCAGTTTCCACCTGGTGCAACCCTTACTTTGGCCTGTCTGCTTTGCCCTGTCAGGAGTGAATAGATGTGGGTTTGTCTCTCGAAAAAGGCCATGAATGCAAGCATGGTAGGGATCAAGGGCAATTCATGACCCTGTTCCTGATTGTCCCCCAAAGTCCTCTTGTTCAGGAAGTTTACTTCCAAGCATTTGCTTGGAGGTGGGGCAGCTCTCAACAGAATCTGTGAACTCTTAATAAATGTAGGAAAATTTATCATCTCTCTAAGTACTTAGATCTTAGGTAGTTTTTATCTCTGGCACCTCTGTTTTTATCAAACATCAGCTCGGCATGGATTGAGGTACTGTTTAAACTCAAAGATTGAATATCAAAAGTGAGACACCATAGGTGGGACCATGGTTCTCAGGGACCAAAACCAAAATACATCAAAACACAACAACAGAGTGCGGAATCGCTAGAACTAGTTAATGGGATCAGGACATATTCCTGGGAAAGTTAACATTTTAACTACTTAAAGCTGAAATTTAAAACAAAAATGCATTTTTAAGACCTTGTTTGGAACAAATTTTTATGTTTTGTATGGCTTTGTCTTCCCTTGCCTGCAGAAAGCGCAAGGGTTCAAATGGGTAACTGTGTGTGTGTGTGTGTGTGTGTGTGTGTGTGTGTGTGTGTGTGTGTGCATGTGCGTGCATGTGTACATTGGAGTTTGAGGAAGAGGTGGAAAATTTCACAGGCACATGAGTTGTTTTGATTGGTAATGAGATCAATTTACTCAACTGCAATTTTAAAAGTCTCTTTCCATTCAAATAATATGCAAATGCGACTTATTTTTTGCTTGGCCACTTCAGGCACACAGCTTTTGGGAAAGAGACGTGCGGACCTCCAAGTTCAGTGTTTGTAGGGGAGAAGCAGAGAACAAACTGTGGGTGGCTTTCAGAGTTCACCCATGGGTGTTCAGAGAGGGGCTGGGGCAGCCTCGCCGGGGCAGTGGCCCTGCAGGGGCAGAACTGGCCACAGCGTGTACTGGAAGGACTAGGCTCCCCTCCATCCCCAGCTCAATGTCCTTGAATGGGCTGACATTTTGTGGGGACTATTAGGAATGCAATAGCTCTGCACCCAAAATGTCAACTGGTATATTGAGAAAGAGCAACTCACTTTTGGCTCCACAGCAATAAAACTTTTCTAGCTCTCCCCTCATCCTGCTTTATAGACAGACTGTACCCTTTCTGATGAGGTGGGCTGACATCCAAAACACATCACATGAAAATTTTGCAAGGAAGAGTAAAATCTCTGAAAACCTATCTTTTCCTTTTTTCAGCCTTCAGTTTGAAAAAAACCCCGAGGTCCTGGATATGAGTTTGACGTAGCCAATCATGCCAAGAATCACTCGGGAGGTGAAGATGACATCTTTATTCCATTTTCTTATGACATTTAAAGTGTGTCCTCATTTCTTTTTCATCTGGATAACTTTGTGAAATTGGATACTTGTACAAAAAAATCGGACTAAGTTCTATCATAAAGCAAAGGGGTTGAAACCAGCTTGGCATTGAACGTTGGAGTCTATCTCCCGCCAAGTCTCAAACTCAATGAAAACTGAATGCTTTCAAGTAAAACAAGTGCTTTATGGATTGTGACCCCCTCTGCCTGAAGAAGAGTCCCCCCCACCCATGGAAAGCTAGATTAACTGCCACATGTGACCCTGAAGTATACAGACCACTGTACACTTGGCTCTGGGCCCTGCAGCGAGCAGCAGCCTGTGTGCGATGCCCCTGCCCCCACCTCGGCTCACGCATTGCTTAAGGGACTTCTGGGGTTGTTTCTAATATGGACTTCTGGGGTTGTTTCTAATATCCGTGTTGTGGCGGTTTGAATCGGGAATATCTGCCCCCAAACCCTGTGTATGGGGAAGCTGGCTGAATCCTGGGCTAACGCAGTGAGGTAGGTCAATCAGTTGCTGGTTCCTGTGCTGCGAGGAGGCGGGGCCTGTGAGAAGGGTGGGTCGTTGGAGGCGGGACCTGGAAGGAAGGACTTTTGCTCAACTTTGTCTCCCTTTGATTCCTGTGTCCGCGTGGTGACATCCTGAGACCTTCCACCATGTCCCTTGCCATGTCCTTCCACCACTGCTGGCTGACCATGAACAGGTTGAGACCCCTGAACCAGGAGCTAAAATAAACTCCTCCTCAAATTTTGACTTTCTTGTGCCCCAGCAATGAGAAAATGGCCCTGCACAGAGTGTCACCGCGACCTCTTGCCTCACAGAAAGTGCCCCTGCACACACACACATACCTGTTCCAGGTTTTTCATCAAGCTCCACCTTATTTCTCTGCAACTCCCCAGACACCTTCCTGTTACAAATACTCTCCACTTCTAAACGGGTATCTACACATGATTTTTCAAAGCATTGCCTAATACCTAACCAAGAAGATAAATTACTAGGTTAATTTAACTAAATTTAAAATCAGTTCTTATTGACTGATAGAGATATTTAAGTGTTCTCTAACAGCTCAAACTGAAAGAACTATAGTTCCCTCCTTAGGAAATAGTAGGCGGGTCAAGGCAAGACACTGACAGGCCAGCCTGGAGCAGCACCCTTTGGGTGGTTACCAGAAGTCATCCTCTGAGGTGAAACAGTAGAAGGAAGACCCCGAGGCTATCGACGCAAGTAGGCGAGGGCTGCCCTTTGCTTTGTGCTGCACGCAGAGTACAGGAAGGGGAGCAGGGAACCAAGTCACAGTGTCAAGTACCGCAGCAGAGCCAAGCGACCAGGTGGTGAGTGGAGATGAGTGGCCCCTGGACTGGCCAGTCCTGAGATGCCAGGTTTTCTTGGGCACTTAATGTTTGCTTGCCTTGATTTTCCCAGCAAAAGTATGCAAAGTAAGTTTAATTATCTAAATTTACAAATAAAAAATACTTGGACCAAGATCAGAGAGACAGAGGTGGCGCTCCAGGGTTTGAAGTCAATCCTATGGAGTGTAAGGGGCGAGTTTCAGGGATGCACTTAATTTTCAGGCCTGATTTTTGATTCTTTCCTACCTTGTCCTTGTCACCTTCTCACCCCTGGGACACCATGCCTGCCTCCCACACGTGAAGGCAGAAGAGGTTTATGTTAGCTTACAGTTCTGAGGTTATAGGGTCCTCACGGTTGCCCAGAAATGGCAGAAAACAAGGTGGAAGGGTGTGTCAGATGACAGCTGTTTGTCCTTCTAGGACCAGGAAGCAGAGATAAAAGGCCCAGCCAGGGGCGAGAACTACCCTCCAGGCGGCATCCCAGCGGCTCATCCTTCCAACCAGCCGCATCTCCTGCCAGCAGGAAATCATCAGGGCATGCACTTGATCCAAGGAACCCGCGGGATCCATTTGGCCTCCCCACACATGAGGCTTCAGGGACATTGTAGACGCAAACTGTAACCGTGTACTTTTCCAAATATTACAAGATTATTCTTCAACTTTAGTAACACAGTCGTTTCAATGCCAAATCGTCCTCTCTGTAGTTGTGCAACTTTGGCCACATTGCCAAAAACTTCTGTGCATCAGTTTCTTCATTTGAAAAGTAGTGATACAGTAAAAGAGCCAAGGGAGAGGTGGGGGAGGGGCTGGGGAGCCGGAGGCACTGGAGCCGGGGGAGGGGAGGAAGGGTGGAGATGGCCATGCAATAGGGAGCACCCCAGTGCCTCGAATTTAATGCAACCACGCATATCACAAGTATATTCTAATAAAAATAATGAAAAAGGGAAATTCGGACGATAATAATAACTATGTCATAGTGCTGCTGTTGGGAGGAGAGAGCTCTGTGTTATGGGCACAGGGAGGCAGATGACTTGTAGAGGGTCACAAACTAAATAAATACTTTGGTTTTGCAGGTGGCAATATCCTTATAAAAGCTGTTCAATTCTACTGCTAGAAAACAGAGCAGCAATATGGACTTTAACACAGTGGGTGTGGCTGTTGTTGTAAAGCTTTATTTGCAAAACCAAATGAACAATTAGTCAACTTTTTTTTTTTTTGTCAGTGTGGGAGATGGGACCCAGGGCCTTCACACTGAGATATATCCCTAAGCCATTTATTTTTTCTTATTTTTGATTTTGAGAAAGAGTTGTACTAAGTAACTAAGTTGCCCAGGCTGATTCAAGCTCGCCAACATCCTGCCTCAGCCTCCCAGTGCTGAAATTACAGGCCTATGCTGCAGGGCCTGGTTTTGCTCCCTACTTGCCAGCCCTTGATATAAAGTATGTGACAAGTATGTGTTAGTTACTGTGTTCATTAATATCATTAATTTTTTTAAGCTAGAAAAATTGAGCTGGTAAACACCTTATTTGGGGCCAAACATAGTGTGTTTACTAGGCCTGAAACCTGCCTTAAGTCTTCTGAATTCAAAGCCAGCATTCTCTTCCTGCAGGTCCTGTGAGGACATTTATATAACTGTGGTGTCCTTCCTGATGCATTGGGTAATTTTCCCATACCTCAGGACCTTTATCAGAAATCCCGTGATAGGGTTTCAAAAGACCCGCCATGCAAATTTGGTGACTTTCAGACCACAGACTTCCTCTAATCAGAGAATGACCCTTACCTTACAACCTTGGCTGACCCTTCTCCCTCCAAATGCTTACAAGCCTGGCCCCCAGGGACAATGAACTCTTACACTGATTCAGTCTCCTGGAAGGTCTTCCTTACTTCGTACGCACGGCTGTTGGAGACCCTGCTCCCCCAGACTTTGCTGATCCCTTATCGCCGGTGGCTAATGGTGGCCAAGGACCTCAGAAATCCTGATGCCAGAGTGCTGGAGTCACAGGCCTGAAACACCTGGCCTGGCCCAATACGTATTTTAAACAGTGTTGCCCACATCCCGGTCCTCTCTGAACACTGGTATCAATTATTGCTCTGATGTTCTATGCCCTTATTTTAATTCATGTCTCGTGTTTGGTTTCGCTGTTTATGCATCCCTCGGGCCTTTCACATACTCTGTCTCTTTGACTTCAGTCACCTGATGAGGCTGAGTTATTTGGTGTAGAGTTCAAGAAACGTGGGCCTCTACTGATAGGCTCAAATACTTCCCGAAATTGCCACCATAGTGATCTATGTGCAAATCCAGATTCCAGATGAGCTTTCTGACCAGGGGCAAGTTGGATGACATCTTTTTAATCTGTGTATAGAATTCAAGAAATATCCATGTTTTAGTGTTCTTCTCAGGATATACAGCACCCGAATTGAGTACCTATTCCACACCTGGGAACTAATTTTTTTTCTTACTTCTTCCATTTTTTTTAACCATTCTTCAGGCTAACTTTACAGAGACCAGGCCCTCGAGACTTTGACACTTGTTTGGCAGAATTATATTATTAAAGACTTGACCATTAATCACATGTTTGTTGACATTCATACAAATGCCTTTCCATATTCTTCACCAAAATATAATGATAAGAATGTACTAAGCTGCCATAGGAGATATTCAGGGTACTTGCATTGTGTGTATTATTTAAAGTACATTTAAAAATTCATTCTGTTTTCCTTAACCTGTACAATCTGTTTTGTTTGTTTTGTTTTGTTTTTCCTCACGACTGGGGATTGAACCCAGGGCCTTGGCACTAAGCCGCATCTCTGCTCATTTATTTTTTATTTTGAAACAGGATTTCACTAAGTTACTAGATTGTCCAAATTGGGCTCAGACTTGGAATCCTCCTGCCTCAGCCTCCCAGGGCTACGATTACAGGCCTGTGTCATGGGGCCTCGCTCATGATTACTCCTAGCTACTTGTATCATCTTTCTACACCTTGTTTTATTTGCAGAAAAACTAAATAAATGAGACTCCCTAGGTTTCTCTACTCTGTTTATTTGTTGTGATCTGTCAACCCAATTTCCCATCTGCTTTCACGAAGGCTCCTGGAAACATGCAGAGCCCGGATTCCCCAGCCTGCTCTCCCCACGAGAAAACACGGAGAGAGTGACAGTGACTCCGACGTCACTGCGCGAGCCCCTCCTCTCTCCGGGAGGAGCCCCCGGTGGCTTGCCCCGGACGCCCTGGGCTCCCCAGCTCCCAGACGGTGGAGGGCAGGAGTCACTGCAAAAGCCCCAACTCGGAAGCACGGGCTGACAGACGGCCCGAGGCGCGTTCTTTCCTTTCCCCTATAAAGTACACAGTTACTGCCATTCGAAGGTGGAGGTCTCAGGTCCAACCTACATCTCGGAGACATCCCCGTTCTGAAATAGTCACCCCAGGGGAGGCACGGCTGGAGGAGGTACTATTTATTATCCTGTGCCCTTTTATACTTCATAGATTTGAGAGGCAAGCCAGCTACATCAGGGGCTACCGGCCTTTATGACACCCGGGGTGGGGCTGCTCCCTCTTCTGGCAGTCAGCAGCAGCATTAGATCCTAACAGGTGGGCGCTGGAGGGGGGCGGGGCTTCGCTCACCTGATCTGGCAGCCTGGTCCTTCCAGCGTCCGGCTGGGTCCTGGGGTGCTGTGGTGTTGGGTCCTCGGTTAAACAACTTTCCTCAGGTGACATCTGGTAGCTAATACAGCCAGAGTCGGACCCAGGAGCTCCGCCTCTCGCTCCCGTTCTTTCAACTACGACGAGATTCTGACTCTCTAATCAGATTCTTGTTCACGCTCCTCAAGTCTCTGCTGCTAGATTCTGGCCTGCCAGGTTGCTTTTAGGAGGCGGACCTCTACGCGGTGGTCTCTCCATCCAAGAGGCGGAAAGTCCCTGACGTCCGGCGAGGCAAGGGACAGCTCAAGAGAAAACAGGACACAGCCAGCACCCTCAGCTAGGATTTATCACCCCGCGGGGAGCACACGCTGTCTCCTCTTTCTAAGCCTGACAGCACGTTGTGGCCGTGAACCATGCTTGGGTGGACCAACAAATACCGAGCTGATGGGCATGGGGCTAGCACGCCTATGATGGCTGACACGTGGGACAGCCAACAGAGGAAAGAAGACCCACCCTCCATGTGGGTGGCACCAACCAAGGGGCTTGTGGCTTGGGCAGAGAAAGAAGAGAAACACGAAGGCGAAGTGCTCCTCTGGCAGAGCTCCCGGCTGCCTCGTCCCCTCTGGGTGTCTGTCTCCATCGCAGACCCCACTGGCTGTCCCACAGGGAGCTCCCAGGCCTTTGACCTTGAACCCGTGCTGCATCCTTGATCCCCTGGCTTCCATCTTCTCACTGAGCATCGTCCGGGTCCCTGGCTCTTCCACATGCAAGTGGGCATGTTGTGACCTCTCTTCTCTGACCTTGCAGGTGTCCATTTTGAACTGCTCTACCCCTTGACTCTGTAAGATGGCTTGACAAATCCCCTTACATAATGTTACGTATAATTTTTCTCTTAATTTTTCTACAGCACTCAACCACTGTAATGTTTGACGGTATATTCCTGAAGGCATCCTAAGAAAATGGCTGGCAGAGAAGCGCCCACCCTACCAGGCAGAGGTTTTGTGTGGCTCTGCTTCTGCGCCTTCACTCAGCGTATGATCCTGGTATTGAGGAAGGGCAGGGAAGGGAGCAGGGGGTTGGCTAATGAAGGCCATCTGGGGTTTCTCTTTCTCTTTCTGTTCCAGGCAAGTGCTTTAGGTGCTGAGCTATTCCTCCAGCCCTCTATCTCAGTTCTAAAAATGTTGAAATTAGAACTTATCCCTAAATACCTATGATGAGGATGCTGACAGACCCTGAATAGAACTGCGTGTTACCATGATGATGTCTGTTGGGCAGCTAGACATGGCCCATACACACACGTGGAAAGACATATTCTGAAGCTTCCCAGCAGGTAAACATGTGTCATTCAGTTTGTCGGGGATGGTAACAAAATGTAATAGTCAAAAATAGAAACAGTATTAGTGACTGATTGGCCTACATCAGTGGTTTGCCTCTCCTACTGCCTAACTGGGATCTTTCTCCAGTCACTCATCCACTCTCAGTTGGAAATGAGGAAATTACTACCACTTACCACTGTCCAGATCCATCAGAGTGGTCATAATGGTTCAGGCTAATGCCTGTGCCCAATCAGTAAAGTGAATTATTTTTATATATCGCCTACAATACGACTGTAAGATGTCACCCATTGGCATACTCATTAGTTTTTGGTTTTTGTGTGTTTCTTTCCCAAACCTTCCTGGAAGTTTCCAGGTGCCCTGGGTAGAATTAAGTTAACTTTTAGTAACCTAGACCAGGCACGGCGGAGCACAACCACAATCCCAGCACCCTGGGAGGCTGTGACAGGAGGATCCCAAGTTCAATCTCAGCCTTGCTGGGATCCTGGGTGAGAATAAAATAGAAAGAGAAATAAAAGAGCTGTGAGTGTAGCTCAGTGCGGAGGCCCTGGGGTCAATCACCATCATGGAAAAAAGGAAGAAAAAAGTTAAGTGGAAAGAAAGATACCGAGAAGGAAAAAGAAAGAAATCTGCAGGGCTGAATGGAGGGTCGCAGAGCTAACCTCCAGGCAGCCAGCATTCTGCAGCCGGGTCTGGCAGCTGCTCTGCTCCACCATCCCCGGCCTGAAGAATTGAATCTACTTTCTGTCTTTATTGTGCTACTTTTGTTTGTTTTCTTCAAGGCCTGCTTATCTCTGGGTCTTTGATGGCCATAATCTGGGCCACTGCTGAGCTCTCATTTACTGTCTTGTCCTATCTATGGCTGAAGTTCTGGGACCATCTGTGGCGCAAGGCCAGCAGGTTCTTAAAAGTTTTCAACTGAGAGACACGGTGTGGAAGTTTCCCTTTGTTGTCACCAAGCTACAGAGACTGGAAGTCTGCATCTAAGGTCTTGCCCGAGGACGTCCCCCGAAGGCCGAGGCCAGCATTCTCACTGCCTCGGGCACTCCCGGTGGCCTCCCCACTGCCTCGGGCACTCCCGGTGGCCTCCCAGCTGTCGCTGGGCTCCCTGGGTTGCCCCACTGCGCTGGAACCGACTCTATCAGCACGCCCTTGCGATCCTGGTTTCTCTTTCGTGTTGTGCCCAGGGTCGCTCTTCACCTTCAAGGAGACCTTTGCCCCAGGGTGGGGACAATGACCTTGTTCTAGTCGGCTGCATCCCATCTGGTCATGGAATGAGTAGCCAGTGAACAACAGCATGGATTTTCCAGGTTATACACCTGTCGTCCCAGCACTCTGGGACGCTAGACTTAAGTGAGACTGTCAGAACCAAAAGAAGGTAAAAATGAAAAGGCTGGAGAATATCATGCAATGAGTGGAGCTCAGTAGAGACCCAGCGCTGGGGAGCAACGGGCTTGTCATGGGGAAGGAAGGTACCACACCCCTTCGTCTGTGGACGCCCAGGATTCCTGGGATGCCAACAGCTCCATCTGGTTTTCCATGAATTTCTGGCTTTTGCTTTGCTTTGATTTTTTTGAGACAGGGTCTCTGTCTATACTCTGTCCTGAATCACCGTGTAGCCCAGGCTGGCCTCAAACTCAGGGCAGTCCTCCTGCCTCAGCCTCCCAAATGCTGGGATTGCAGATGTGCACGGCCAAGCCTGGGTCCTTCAGTGGTTTCAACTTGCCTGAACTGCCATGTCCAAGAAGATGTCCCTGAAGACTCAGGGACTCGGGAGCACTGAGCTTTCTTTGCCTCTGGATTCTGCTCACCAATTTTTGGGTGAGGTTTTTTTTTCTAATGGAGAATACAAGTCTTAAAATCACAGCGTAGATCATTGGTGGTTATTTTCTGATTTATTTTTCATGAGTTCTTTGTGTGTGCCCCCTCCCCCTGTCTGTCTGTCCATTGATCTCTCTGTTTGCTTCTTTCTCTCTCTTCTCATTTACTTGTAAGTTTAAAACCCCAACTCTCCAGGCTTCTAATAGTTTATATAGAGCCAGGGGAATAATAATCCTGTAAGTAGGAGGGGCCAGGGAAGTAATATCCTGTGAGTCTGTGAAGAGGCGGGGCTAGGGTAATAATACCCTATGAGTCTGTGAGTAGGCGGGCCAGGGGAATACTACCCGTAAGTAGGAGGGGTCGGTTTGCTAGCCACTTAGTTCTGGGTTAAGGGCCTTTCAAGAAAGCAATCATCAGCAAAGAGGAGAGGCTACCGCTGGAAGGCGTCTGTCCCACTTTCTTCCATCTTTACTCCTAAAATGTCCTTGACAGGCTAATCATCTCTCATTTGCAATGTTTTAACTGGGGCTTCGTGAACCTGCCTTTTTCCCATCCAAGAACTAAACCAGGCCCGATTCTGCTTAGCTCCAGAGATTAGATGAGATCATACCTGCCTTTCTACCTGCTGTGTCCCATTGTCACTTTAAAACTACCACACAAGGACCAACGTTTATTACTGCCCGTTCAGTGTGTGTGTGTGTGCATGTGCGTGTTTTTCTGAAACTCATCCTGGTTGCTTTTAGGCTAATGTATTCCTCTGTGCAGTGATCTGGTGAGCCTTGTTCTTTTTGTCTTTCTTTTTCCCTTGGGAATGAGCAGAAAGTAACACAGCCAGTGGCAGCATTGGACTCGAGTCCTCATTGGCCCATCCAGCTGTACGTCTGGGGACACTTTGGTCATGAACTGTTTGGGGCTTAAACCCAACCCATATGTTCCTTTTCAAACCTTACACTTGGGATTGTTTTGCAGAAGTGTGTGTGTGTGTGTGTGTGTGTGTGTGTGTGTGTGTGTGTGTGCATGTGCATGCATTCAACAGTCCACATTAGCCAGGTGTGGTGACACACACCTGCAATCCCAGCACTTGGGAGGCTGAGCCAGGAGGACTGCTGAGAGTTTGAGGCCAGGCTGGGCTACACAGTGAGCTCAGGACCAGCCTGGGCTGCAGAAGCCGTCCACCTAAGACAACCACGCGATCACTCTACTTGGTGCAGAAGGGCCACAGAAGCTAGCACATCCTCACTGTAATTGTCAGGTGGGATTCCAGACCAAGCAAGTGAAACTCTGTCTCCAAGCCTCTAGAAGCCGTTTGCATGAGGATCCGAGCAGTCTGCCTGTTTCCAGTTGGTCCATGTCTTTGGTGTGCTGGGAGGAAATTCCTACGTGTCTAGTTGCTGAGCTTATGTCGTTCATATTTACACATGCCTTGCATCGTTCCTGGGGACGCTGTTAGGATTCAGTAAACAGATCCTGCTGCCCACACTCAACCCGCAGCAGCGTGAGTGGCAGAGTTGCTAGGGCTTCGTTCCGTTCTGTGGCTGAGGGGATTCTTCCATGTCGTCAGATGTAAAGACTGCTTTAACTGTACTTCCAGATAAATGTGTGAAGAACATTATTTCATTTGTTCTCTCCAAATATCTGGTAGTATTAACTGGGCCCCATGGCTCAGCCTGAAATCCAGCATTCTGGGAGGCTGGGGAGTAGGATCTCAGCCTTCTGAGTGCTGGGATTGCAGGCATGCACTACTATGTCTGGCTAAGAAATAGACTTTTAGAGAAATGAAATTTTTATGAAGGAAAGAATCCCTTTGGATGTGTAAATTACAAACCATAATGTGCATTTTAAAAATTTAGATTTATAAGATTTTGAAGTAGAAGAATATATCTGTTCTCAAGAAACAATGTCTTTCAAGAATGTGACTTTTGTAAAAAAATATTTAGGAAAGAATAAAAAAGAGAGTATAAATTCATCACTTCAGAGTTATTGATCTTGCTGGGCATGGTGGCACACTTCGTAATTGTAGCACTCGGGAGGCTGAGGCAGGAGGATTGCCATGAGTCCAAGGCCAGCCTGGGCTCCCTAGTGAGTTCAGGACCAGCCTGGGCTACAGAGCCAGACTGTGTCTCAGTACACAAACAAACAGAGAGTTGCTGGGCTGAGCAGGCACAGTGTTGCATTGGAGAAGAGAAAGGGCTCAGGCAGACAGAGATTAAGAATTAAATAAAGACAAGGTCCTTATTGATATTCTGCAAGGATTTGCAAAGAAATGAGAACACAGAGAACATTCAGAAATAAAAATGCCAGGAAATCTGTTACGAACGACACCATGATGGTATTTTGGTTAAGCACAAACATAGCTGGGAGGGGAAAAAGAAGAAATTGTCGCTTAATTCATTATGACATTTGGACCCTGAAGGGTGTCATGAGCACCGTGGATGTTGGGCAGGGTTGCCGGTAATACACAGAAAGCACAGTAGTAAAATGTGAATTTCCAATAAATAATGCAACTTTTTTTCTCATATAGACGTATCCCAGGCCACAGTGGACTCTTTCTTATACTAAAAGTTATTTGTTGTTTAAGTGGAATTCATACTTAACTGAGCAGCTCCCATTTTTATTTGGCCAAAAGCAACATCCTCGATGTCAACTGGATTTTTAAAAATAAAATGTTTAGGAGGAACAGCTCCAAGTAGTTCAGCACCAGTAGGCACGGCTGTGGGCATCAGCATGGACGCCTTCCAGCTCAGACCAGCAAATGTGTATTTGTCACAAGATTCGACTCAAGGAGAAGGAACCTGAACTTGAACCCTAGTCTGTAGAGGCACAGCTGCCGGAAGTTGAATTCTTCTTGAAACAAAACAAGGGGCTGGGAGTGTTGCTCAGTGGCTAAAGTGATCTCGCAGGCGCAGGGCACTGGGTTTGATGCCCAGCACTACATAAAAACTAGCCCAGTATGATGATGCACACCTGTAATCCTTGAACTCGGGAGGCTGAGGCAAGGGTACTGACGACTTACATATGTGTCCGTCATACTAGATGCCGAGAAACAGGCTCAGCCTCAGCCTTTCCAAGCCAGGTGGGGCAGGGGCCCGTCAGCCCAGCACTGAGGGAGGCTGAGGCTGGAAGTCTGCAAGTCTGAGCCTAGCCTGGGCAAATTCGTGACTCAGTGAGGTCCTGTTCCAAAATCAAAAATAAACAAGTGGGTTGGGGGTGTGGCTTTACCCAGGGCCTCTGGCTCGGGCCTCGGAATTAAACGCACAAACGAACCTAACCTCACGCCACTCAGCGGGACACAGGAGCCGTCTCTCCCATTTCACATCACACGTGCATTTGTCCTTCCAAATTTTATCTATGTTGGTGCCTCTTGCGCGGAGGCCGGACTACGTTTGTATCTATTAGTGACTCTCTTTTTTGATAATTTGTCTTAATCCAGAAATAAAAAGATAACTTTTTCCAAATTGTTATTTTGTTGTGTTGAATTATTATTATTTTTTTCAGGATCTTTGAGCTCTGGGTTGTTCAGCTCACTTTCCAAAGAGAAGGGCTCAAAAAGGGCTTGCCCATGACTGTCAGATGAACTATGTCAGCCCTCAGAGAAAAGTCACCGCTGCACACCACAGTTTGTAGTGTTTCCTCCAGCTGTGAAGAAACGGACATCTCCCAAGGGGGCCTTGAGTTGTAGACCCAAACTGCCGTGAACGAAGAGCCCAGGGCAGCAGCCTGCCGTGATTCTAACCCCTACAAACCAAGCTTAGCTTCTCCTCTGGTTCTCAACTTTTCAGTGGTTTCATTTCCTCTTACTATCATTTTTCTACCTAGCTATATCCCTGCTTCCTGTGAGACACCGTGACCTCCTAGAGGGTGAACATCCGGTGTCACTGCATGGGTCCTCTATGGCAATGATCACGGACCGTATGGTAGCAGGAGCTAGTTCTGCTGATCTGACAGGAGGTGGCGCTCAGGCGGCAATGTGGGTGACAGGGAGCGGCTGTAAATACAGATGAAGCTTCCCTCACTCACCTGCTGCTCTCCTCCTGCCATGTGGCCCAGCTCCTACCAAGCCCCAGGCCGGGGTCTGGAGAACCTGCTGTACCAAACAGGTGCCAAGAAAACATTTCCCGGATGCGTTCAAAGGGGAACCATCCACCTGGGAGGATTCAATGTAGACAACAGTGTTGACACAGTAACGGGGGCAGACAGACCACCCGATCATAGGTGGAAACGCAAGTTCATCTCTTCATTTCCTTTTAAAAGATAACGTGAAGAATGACATGCTTTGGGGCACACATGGCAGTGATGAATGCACCGCATCCTTCCCGGCAGAGGCCTGTCATGTAGCTGTGTGCATTTTACTTCTTTGATACATGAAGGAGCATTTCAGGCGGTAGGTTTGACAGATTCGCTTCTTGGAAAAATAAGGCAAAGTGGGAGAAAATGTATTTTAAAACAACATATTGGCAGACCAGGTGGCCCACACCTGTAATCCTAGAGCGCTCGGGGAGGCTGAGCCAATAGGGTGACCACATGCAAGCCCAGATGGGGCAGCTTAGTGACTTGATGAGATCATGTCTCAAAATATTATAAAAAACGGGATGGGATCGGAGAATGGAGTTCCGTGCTAAGTCCGATCCCCTGTTCTGCCAAATGAATGAATGAATACAATCTTGTCCACAGTAAAACGTCAGAGGCTGTATTAGTTAGGGATCCCCAAAGGAACCACGTATGTGTATTTCTAATTTACTATATGTAGCAGGTTCAGATGGTTATGGATGCTCACGTACCCAAGCATCTCAATGTCCAAGCTCAGGTCCAAGGAACACGCATCTTAGTAGAAACAAGAAGAGCAAAGATCCCATCACAAGAGAATTCTCTCCTACCGAAAGAGGATCAAATCGTACAGGTAGGACTTCGCCTGATTAAATGGGGCCCACCACACAAGCCGTATTATTGAGAATACAATCTGCATTACTCTATTTATTGATTTAAATTCATTTCATCCAAAACCATCCTCACAAAGACACCTGAGAGGATTTGACCAATTACCAGCCCCATCATCAAGTTGACCATAAAATTATGCATAATGGAGACTAAGGTACACCTAAGAACATCTTCATATTTTTTCAAATTTAGAGAAAATGTTAAGGAAGTAGGAGGTGGTCTTGGGCATGGTATGACATGAAGGACAGTTGAGGACAAGAATTGAGACCTTTATGCTTTTGTCCCAGGTGATTTTAATCATCCCGTGGCGCCTCTTTCTGAGGTTCCTATTGCTCAGTGGAGAAGGCAAGGCATCCGCATCACGTACACATGTCTGTGGGTTAGTCTTTGTAAGAAAAATAAAACAAATGCTTCAGACTTGCTGCATATTCTTCAAATATGTGCACAGAGCTTTCCCTCGTCCTTTGGCTTCCATTTGTGTTGACTGTCAGAAATCATTTCTAACAACTCTGAATCAGATGTTGTTGAACAATGAACTTTAAGTATGAGCATTTTCCCCATTGTCTCCTAAGCCACTCTGGGAGCAGTGATCTATTTTGAGGAAGGTGCAAAATCAATCTTAACCCTGTCCAGGGTGGCCTCCACAGTGCCCAACCACTATACATTTGTCATGAGTTTATGGGAAGAATGAGATTTTAATTTTTGCTACAGAATTTTGTCTTTTATGTGTTTGCACAGTAGAGCTTTCTAATAGGTAACTAAGTTATGTGACAGGTAGTTATCAGGCACCAAATGTCTCAGTCACTTTCTTTACCTGGACACCCGCAACTTAAAGGAGAAAAGGTTTACTTTAGCTGGAAGTCTCAGAAGTCTCAGTCCAAGAGTGGTTGATTGGCAATGGTGGAAGGGCCCTGTGGAGGACAGGTGCTCATTCCATGATGTCCAGGAAGCAGAGAATGGGGGGAGGCTCTGGGGAGAGAACACATCTTCCTGCTTCACACCACCCGTGACCCACCTCCAGCCATGCCCCACCACCAGCCACGCCCCACCTCCAGCCAGGCCCCACCTCTTAACAGCACAGAACATCCTCCAGGATGAGTCCACCATGACTCTACTGCACCCTATCGTCCAGTCACCTTCCACACACAGGAGACTTTGGGAGGCATCTTATATTTTAACTGTAACACTGAATGAGTATTTCCATCTAGATGATGGGTAGGGAAGTCTGTGCCTTCTTCCAAAAGTAATAGTAACATGGAAAAAATTCAACACGTGCATCTCATTATGTGTATGGCAAAGCTTCGGGCTCCAGTACTCTTAACCCGTTTAGCAATCATTCAGTAGTGAGCTTCACCTATGGCAGAGAGAATGTCAAGTGTAATGATTGCTACCAAAAACCCTAACACTTTCTGATTAAAAGAAAAACCTATCTACATTTGTGTGTGTGTGTGTGTGTGTGTGAGAGAGAGAGAGAGAGAGAGAGAGAGAGAGAGAGAGAGAGAGAACTGACCACAGAATGAAGCTGCTAGGAGACAAAGAAAGCGTGGAGCCCAATGATTTGCAAACAGAGATGGACTGAGTGGGGCTTATTTATGTCCACCACTGAGTCACTGTGACAAGCCACTTGCTATATAAATTACTGTGTCATTTCTTTATAATGGAAAACTTAAATTCACTTGAAACTCGGTGGTGATTTGCATGAAGTGGAGCTAGTAAGTCACAGAGAAAGAAACCTAGCAAGCCAGGCCCAATGCTAAAGGCCTATCATCCCAGCAACTTGGGAGGCTGAGGCAGGAGGATCTTGAGTTCAACCCAGCTACTGTGAGTTGTATTTCAATGCCCACCAAAAGCCTCATGCACTTGAATGTTATGAATTATCTATGGCAGCACCTGCTGCTAGGAGATGGGACCTGGTCTGGAGGGGTGGATTATGGGTATTTGGTGGATTATAGATGTGTAGTGGAAGACAGGCAGATTATAGAAAGCAGGCATGTGGATTTGGTTACAGGTGAGTGGATTGGATTATAGGCATATGGTAGGGGCTTAAGCCTGGAAGGGCACACACTGAGGCTGGACGCAGAAGGGCAGGTCACTGGGATGGGACCTGGAAGGATATATCCTACTTCCTTCCTTCCTCCTAGGACTTGACTGGGCCGGACTTGACATGGCTTCCTATTCATAATTCTGCAAGGAGTTCTGTCTCTGCCATGTGCTTCCGTTTTTGCCTGTGACCCAGGAAGGAACAGTGACCTTCTGAAACTGTGAGCTAAAACAAACCTTTCCTCCCCAGAATTGTGGATGTCAGGTATTGAGTCACAGCAATGAGAAAATAACTCAGACAGCAATTTAGCAACTCAGGGAAAGCCTGTCTCAAAAAAGAAAAATGAAAACAAGGGAGATATCCCTCAGAGTGAAGGCCCTAGGCTTGATCCCTGGGAAGAAAGAAAGAAAGAAAGAAGGAAAGAAAAAGAAAGGAAGGAAGGAAGGGAGGAAGGAAGGAAGGAGGGAAGGAAAGAAGGAAGAAAACCAATCAGTTTCACAGCACTTCTTTCTCCTCACAGAAGCACGTCCCTGGTGCCCCAGCACCCAGCAGCAGCGTGGCAAGGCAGGCCAAATCCCCAGGGGTGGTGTGGAGAGTTGGCACTTACATCCAAGGGGATTAGCCAGCCCCTTCCATCCAACCAGGGCCTTGACTGTGATACAGTCCACCTGCCTGGATTAAGAGTTTATGCTGATACTGGTAGCACTCTGGGAGGCTGAGGCAGGAAGATCACAAGTTCAAGCTCAGCGTTGGTAACACAGTAACTTAGCAAGAACCTGCCTCAAAATAATAAATGAGCAAGTAAATAAATAAGTAGCCGTGGTGGTTCAGTGTGGAGCCTCTGGGCTCAGTCCTATCTTGGTTCTTTTCTTGTTGGGATACAATACTTGACAACCACAACTTAACCGGAGAAAGTTCATTTCAGCTCACATTGTCAGGAGGTTTCAGGCCAATCATGGGCAGCCAGCAGTGGCAGGAGGGTCTGGGGGAAAGAGAGCTACTCACAGCATCACAAGAAGGATCGCCATTTGGGACATGCTGTAACAGAATATATCACTCCAGGTTACACCCTCAGTGGTCCCCCACACCCTCAGTAACTGCCCCCTCCAACCAGACCCCATCCTCCTAACAGCACACCGAGTTTGTAGATGATCCACAATATCCAAACACGTGAGGCGTTGGGGTCCTCTCGAGGTGCACCCTGGACCTGGTCCTGAGCTTTTCCCATCCTGTCCCACAGGAGACCAGTTTCCTAGGCTCCACCCAGCAAGTCCTCCACACTGGATACTCATCTTTGAATTGTCAATCAATCGTCAATTAATCTTCCCCTTCATGGCGGCTGCCCAACTCACTGTTCTTGAGTTACTACTCGTGTCTTGAGTCATAATGAGCTACAGTTCCCTGGGAGCTGCCACACGGCGGTGTGGGGCGGGGACCACGTCGGCTCCCCTCCCAGCCACCACACAGGGGTCCTCGTTCCCAGCTCTGAATTGCACGCCAATGGCTGCTTCCTTATCTCCACCCCAATTCCTGCCATTGAGCCTTGAGTTCCCGGGGACACGGGCTCCAAACCCTCACAGGTTACCAGGAAAGGATGGATGCCTTTGCTCTTTCAGTGCTGCTGTAACAACACACCCTGCAGTCCTGCCAGAAGCTACCTCCACCTCCGCCGGGACTATATGCCCTGTCAGTGGAAAAGTACTTTCTCACGGTTGCAAGGCTGGAGAGTCTAAGCTTAACCCGCAACAGGTTCCTAGGTCTACACTGTGCAAATAATCACGAAGTTTCGTGTGAATTAATCTTTCCATTATGAAACAAACAAGCAAGCACACAGGTAAACTTCTGTGGGACTCAGCTCCTCCTATGCCTCAGTTCCAGTCCTGACAGCGCTCCCCGTGCACGCAGCCCCATCTCACCGCATCCTCACACAGCCTAAAAGGAAACCCGGGAGTCCCGTCTTCTACGGGGATGTAGTCCTACAAGGTCGGAGCTGGACCGTGTCAACCTGACTGGTAGGGCTTGGGTGAACCCACCCTGGGCAACTTAGCAACCTGGTGAGATCTTGTCTCAAAAATCTAACAGAAAAAAGGTTGGGATATAGCTCAGTGTGAGGCCCTGGGCTCATTCCCCTGTACTGGAAAAGGAAGCCACCGACTAACCCAGGAGGAAAGAGAGCAGCACCACTTACGTGTTGGTCCCAGAGCCGTAGGCCCATGGTCCCGCGGTGGCCTGGCGACTGGCTTCCATCTGGTCCTCTCACGGAGCCTCCTTCTTCCCTTTCTCCTCCACCCTCATCCGTCAGCCTCCCACCTGTCTATCTGTCGGTGCTACTGAAGACTGGCCCGGGGCCTTTGCTGCCCCGTGCCGCATACCTGGGCACACATTTATTCACTTATTTAGAACAAAGTCCTGAAGTCCCTAACGTTGCCCAGGCTGGGCTTGAACTTCTGGTCCTCTTGCTTCAAGCCCTCAGAGTGCTGGGAGGACAGGCCCGTGCCACCCGCCCACTCTCCTTCTGTCTGTGGTGCTGGGGACAGAGCCCAGGGCCTCACACTGAGTTACGTACACCCCTGGTCCACTTTTTAGTTGTGACTTTGAGAAGGAGCCTTGCTACATTACCCAGGCTGGGCTCCAGCTTGCAATCCTCCTGCCTCAGCCTCCTAGAGTGCTAGGATAATAGGCCTGCACCACCCTGCTGGACGGATTATATTCTTCCCATTTATAAAAAAAAAAAAAAAAAAAAATCAACATCGGCTTCCCGTATCATCACTCCGCGCCCTACGCGAGTCCTGTGAGTTGGCGCAGTAAATGGCACTTGGCATGCTCACGACAGCCGCTCAAAGGCAGGAAAGTGCGCCCAGCGCCTGTGGGGGGTGGGGTGGGGGGCAGCCCGGCCCCAGAGCAACTGGCGGTGGACCGTGCACCGGCCCCTCTGTCCCTTCGCTGTCCCGCACTTCCGGGCAGCTTCTCGGAGCTTTTCCGTTTGTGCTGTTCGGCCCCTCATCAGGTCTAAGATTCGGTGGAGACACTCTGGTCTGCATCACTCGCGTGGGGCGTGCGTGCTCACCGTGGGAGGGCCGGAGCCGGGCGTTGGCTCTAGGGCAGATGTCATAACAGACCCAGCTGCTTTCCCCCCAACAGGCTGGTCTCGGACCTAACTCGCCCATTGCAGCAGCGCCCTGGAGGCAGAAAACAGGATTCTCACCATTGTCCCCAGGAACGCTGCAACCTGGAGCACAGAGGTGTGCTTTAGTTCCAGCACACAGTAGGACAGGAAGCAGAGGCAGGTGTAAGTGAATTAAGTCACATGTGGCATTTTGGGGGGGTTGGGGGGATTGAGCCCAGGCCTTAGCAATGAACTACATCTTCAAATGTTTTGTAATTTCCTTTTTTTTTTTTTTTTCCCAGTTTGAGACGGGGCTTCACTAAGTTGTCCTAGCTGGGCTCCAACTCACAATCCTCCTGCCTCAGCCTTCCGAAGTGCGCGCCAAGAGTGGCAGCCTTTCCTCTATGCTTTTCCACCTACCCGGACCCCACCCTGTCCTAAGGAGGAGCCCACGGCTTCCGGCGCAGCGCGATGATGGTAAGGGAAGACTGCGCTGGTGTTCGGGTGTCCGCCATGGCTTTTCTGGTCGTGCGGCCACCATGATTTCGTGGCCGTTGCTGTTTTCACACATGAAAAAGAGAAAAGGAGACCCGGCTTCCCAGGAATAAAACAAAACGGATCAAAACGGATCGATCTTTAAAGAAACCCCGCAGCGGCTGCAGCATCTAGTGGGCGTCCACCATGTGTGATACAACTTTTGCAGTGTTGATTCTTCCCTTTATTTATATAACTCTGATGCAACTGAGCAGCTGTGTGTGTGACGGCAGGGGTAGAGCCAGGCCTTCACACCGAGCTCCGCCTCCAGCCCAGTTCTTAGTTTTCATTCTGAGCCAGCCAACGTCTGGCAAAACTGTCAAGTTATCCAGGCTGGGCGCGAACTTGTGATCCCCCTGCCTCAGCCTCCCAAAGTGCTGGGATGACAGGCCTGTTCCACCGGGCCTGGCTCGATGGATTTGTATATGTGAAAATATCCAGATAAACATGGAAGTTATGCACAATGTCATCACGTGTCATATCCAGCTAGACGTAGAAATGCCTAGAAAGTCAAGAATTTGTATGTAAACTTCCAAAATGTGGCTTTAGTAGGTCTTTGCTTCAGAAATGATCTTGGAGTATATTAATTCACTACTCATTACCATTAAAGGAATTAATTTGAAAGCAACAGCCACAATCATGTTAGGGATCTGGGTTACCTAGGTGAGAAAAGACTCAGTTGTAAAGGAATTTTGTGTCATTCAGGGCGGGAACACTACACCATGAGCGTGGTAACCGAGGAGACACCACAACATGTCACCCAGGTCCTGTGGTGCGGGCCTGTCAGTTCAGCACTCTGGAGGCTGAGGCAGGAAGATCGCAATTTCCAGCCCAGCCTGGGCAACTTAACAACTTGGTGAGACTGTCTCAAAATCAAAACTAGAAATGGGCTGGGGAAGTAGCTCAGTGGGAAGGCCCAGAGCTCCATCCCCACAGAAAAGTCATCATGGAGAAAACAGGGAAGTCATGGAAGGAAATTCCTCTGACTAAGGAATGAAAGTGGTGTTTTGTTTTTCATAGTTTCATACAGAAAAGACTAAGTAGAACTTGGAGGTTAATGAAACGACAAATATTTCTGTAGTGTGTTTCCCGTTGTAATGACACACTGGGATGGGGCAACCAAAGTAAAATATTCAGAAATTATATAAAAAATAGAATGATGATATACCAGGTAAAATCAAACTAGAAAATTTAAGTAATAGATACAATGAAGTGGAGATTTAAAACAAAAAAGAGGAGACCCTTATACCTAGGAACAGGGCAAGAATGAGAAACTAGCTAGGTGCAATAGTGCAAGCCTGTGATCCCAGCACTGTAGGAGGCTGAGGCAGGACGACCACCAAGTTTGAGCCCAGCTGGGCGATGTAGCAGCTTATTGAGACTCAAAACCAGGCTGAGGATGTAGCTCAGTATGAATGCCCTGGGCTCAATCCTATGTTGGGAAAAAATAATAATGATAATGATAACAATAATAATAGTGAATAAAGAATAAAGAGCTACCTTCATCAAGGCAGAAAGAAAGAGACCAACTGAAAGGATGATGCATTGTTCAGGAGATTAGATGTCAGATTTCAGCAGTGCATCTAGAGGTTTCAGAGCAATCTTTTGTGTTTCAAGAATTTTGCACTCTGCCAAACTGTCACTCATGTGGGTAAAGGCAGCAGAAAGACTTTTCCTGCATTCTATGGGCCTTGACAATTTGCCTGATATCGTTTTTTTTGGGGATGTTAGATAGAATTTTGACCATTTTGCAAAAGGAAAAAAAAGAAAAGTGACACAAAAGCAATTTTAGTCATGAGTGGGTGAGTGCTTAGCAGGTGCAAGGAAATGAGAGACAATTCTCTGTGGCCAGGACATGGGCACACCTTCATGGTGACCAGCCCAGGAGGCTGTGAGTGCTGGAGTCACTTGGGACATCACAAAACGAGAACAGGAATGACCTAACAGTTCAATTTAGAGGGCAAAGTTCATTGGCTATTCATAGTAAGGGAAGTAAAAAGGTATCAGTCTTAGCTATTTTTTCATCACTAGAAGACATCACCTGACACTCACAACTTCATGGAGGAAAAGTTTACTCTAGCGCACAGTTTCGGGAGGTCTCATTCCACTCATGGGCTGCTGGCAGTGGTGGAAGCACAGGGTGGAGTCCCGGATGAAGAGAAGTTGCTCATCCAATAGCAGCCAGGAAACAGAGAGGAAAGGAGCTCAGGAGGAGGGTGCCCCTCCCAAGTCATGCCCCAGGGGCTCACCCCTTCTGACTAGGCCCTGCCCCCACCTCTTAACAGAGCAGGACATTACTGAAGTAGTCCCTTCAGCACAGGAAACCAATGGAGTAACCTACAGATACAGTTAACTTCCAACCATGAGGAGGCTCCTGGGGAGTATTCCAGTTGTGAACCATAGCAGAGGAGCACAATATTACACTTTTGGAAATTAAGTACAACTTTTGAACAATTAAATATGCTGAATGGAAATCAAGAGGGAAATTGTAGAACTGTGAAGAGTCCAAGTGTCTTAATATCCTAAATGGCTGAACTTATAAAATGAGGCTGGAATGGGACACCAAGGGACCTTGGGAAAACCCACTTTTCAGTGAGCTCAATGGAGAGGAGTGCCTTGTTGCCAGAATTTACACATATTGGGTCATGTGCACAAAAGCACAACTTCCTTAGTTTTCTCTAACCGGCCCTTTCTTCATGGCTAGCCTTCAGTCTTCTCTGTCATAAGGATTTGTGATCAGGAGCTACCAAGCCAAGTTCACAACTCAATTCTCCTATTTCCTAACTGTGGGATCTTCTTTTTTTGAGACAGGTTCTCGCTTTGTAGTCTAGGCTGGTTCACGGTGTAGCTCAGACTGGCCTCAAACTCATGGAAGGCCTGCCTCAGCCTCCTGAGTGCTAGGATTACAGGCATGCACCACCACTCCCTTCTTAGCACTTTAACCACTAAGCTATTCCTCCAGCACTCTTGCTGTGGGATCTTGAGATACAGTGTGTTGGTCATTTTTTCCGTCCCTGGGACCCAATACCTGACATCCATGATTTAAAGGAAGACAGGTTTACTTTGGTTCCCTGCTTTTAGGTGATTCAGTCTGTTGTCTGCTGTCTCTCAGACAGAAACACAATGGCGGAAGGGGATGGCGCAGGGCTGCCCCTCATCCCAGAGTGGCCAAGAAGCAGGAAGCAGAGAGGAGCCACAGACAAGAACACCCCCCAGGTCACCCCGCGGCCCACTCTTCCAGCCAACCCCACCCCTAACAGCACAGCAGATCGTGCGTGAGTGAATCCACTGCTGACCGCAGCGCCCGTGTGGTCCAGTCATCTTCCACACACATGAGACTTCTGGGAGATGTTCTAGATCCAAACCACAACAAACAGACCTGTGCCTCAAGCTTCTTTGTTTTAAAGTAAGAATAATCATCACAGAACAACCTCTGTTAATTGTTAACATAGATAAAACACTTAGAGGAACATCTGTTTCTATAGTGAGGACTACATAGATGCTAACTCTTAAATTATTTTTTAATAACCTTAGGAATGTAGATACCTTCTAAATACTGATTTCAATTCTTCTGGAAGTCTATCCAGTAGATGGCTGGATCATGTGATAGTTTTAGATTTAAAGTTTAGAGACAGCTCCATACTGTTTTGCAAAACAAATGTTTTGATTTGCATTCCTAACAACAGGGGGCTGGGTGCATAGCTCAGTGGTTACAGCACGTGCCTCATATGTGCAAATCTGTGTGTTCAATCTCCCAGCACCATATAAAGATAAGCCAGATGTAGGGGGTGTATGCCTTTAATCCCAGCAAAAGGGAGGCTGAGGGAGAAGGATTGCTAATTGCCATGAGTTCAAAGCCTGCCTGGACTGTGTAGTGAGTTTAAGATGGGCCTGGACCAGAGCAAGACCCTGTTTCAGAAAAAAAAAAAAAGAAAAGAAAAGAAAAAGGAAAAAAAAAAGAGTTGTTCTTTGTTGTTCTTTTTCCACATGGTGAGTTTTCTCACCAACACTTGTCACCCGTTTGGTAAAGGTCATCTCATTAGATATGAGGTGATATGTCACTGTGGTTTGAATTTGCATTTCCCATGATTAAAAATGTTGAACTTATTTATATATACACGTTGGACACTTGCGCATCTTCTTTTAAGGAGTGTGTGTAGAGGCTGGTGGATACGCTCAGCAGTAAAGCGCTTGCCTAACAAGCTCAGGGCTGAGCTTAATTGCCCTGCACCACATAAACCAGGTGTGGTGGCACTCATCTGTAATCCTAGCACTCGGGAGGCTGGGGCAGGAGGACTGTCTGAGTTTGAGGCCAGTGGGGGATGGGAGATGCATGGTAAGTTCAGGACCAGCCTGAAATACAGAGTGAGACATTGATTCAAAAAGAAAAAAAAAAGAAAAAGAAAAAAGGAAAAAGAAAAGAGAAATGTATATATACCAAGCAGAGCAACTAAACACTGGGAAGGATAGGAGGCATCCAGGTGGAAAGGAATAAATAAGTCACTGTGTTTCTTTGCAGCTGACATGATCATATGTACAGAGAACCCTACAGACTCCCACCCCCAGAAGAGTCAGAACTAATAAATGACTTCAGCAAAGTTGCAAAATCCAAGATGAACACACAAGTCAGTAGTGTCTATGCAATATTGACGAGCCATCTGAAAAGGAAACGCAACCAATTCTATCTCCAACTGAGTCAAAGGAAAAGATGACTATTGAATAAAATTAAACAAGTGCATGGTTACAGAGCCATACACCAAGACCAGCGCAGTGAAGGAAGACCATGGCAAGTGTCAGGAACAAATGGGAAGACTTCATAGGTTCACGTGTAAAAAGAGTTGACGTCTGTCAAAGGTCCACAATTCCAGAGGTATCTACAGATTCAGCAAGTGCAATGTTTATCATGAAAATAAGGAAATACAACAAATATGGATTATCCATATATTGTACTATCAAAACTTGCTGAAATATTTACATTTAACCATCATCGATTAATCTTTTTTTCCTGAATCATCAAGTGTTCTATGTTACTTCACTGGGACATTTCTGAGAGATTCTGTTTTACAGATCTGAGTATAGAGTTACCTGGGTGAGGTCTCAGGGGGACGCTCGGCATTCACCCATGTGTCCTGGGCGCGTGGACCACGAGGCGTGAGGTGGCGGTCAGCGAGACCCAGATGCATCCCGCCATATGTGATCCTCCTTCCTCAGCATTGTTTCTCTTTCAAATTTAGACACATTAATGTTTTTCAAAAAAGAAAATGGAATTTTGACCCCATCTAGGATTCAGATCACTGGTCCAGTTTCCAGATTCCACCATCCTCTGTCTAGCAAGATCAAGGTCCTCAGTTTGATTCCCTAGCACCACATAAACGGGGCATGGTGGCGTGCACCTGTGATCCAGGACTTTGGAAGCCGAGGAAGGAGGACTGCTGTGAGTTTGAGGCCAGCCAGAGCCACACAGTGAGTTCAGGACCAGCCTGTATAGGCAGCAAGACCCTGTTTCAAACAAACAAACAAGATGGCCCACCGTTCCACGTTTCAGCCTGTACATGGCCAGCCAGCAGCAGCCAAAGTTGATGAATCTAAAAATACGTACTTACCAACACAGGTGTAGCTCTCATAGAGAATATTCTTTCTGCCCGCCCCATTCCATTTATCTCTCTTCCATCTCAAAGTTTATTTTTATTAGCATTTTTTACCAGTTTGTATTTTTGCCTTTTACAGAAGGCATCATGCTGCAATGGACGAGGTTCAGGGTGGCTTTCTGGCTGCCGAGTGTCCCTGGTTTCACGTGGCATTGTCATAAAACTGAAATGAAGGAAGTTATGCTCTGAGGACCGATTGCGTCAGCCTGGGGAGTCAGGGGCCTCGTCTCCAAGCCTATGCGCTCAGAAACCCCGGGACGCTTTTCTTTTCAATGCAAGGTCAGAACGTTCTACCCAGCCCGTGGCTGGGGTCTATGTCAGCTTAACACGGTCTGCGTGGAAAACACTTTTCCCCATTCAGTGACTTTACAGAATTGCTCAGGAAAAGAGTGTTCATGTGAATTCTTTCCGTGCAAATTAGCACTGTGAGCAAGCATAAATAATGCAGGAATTCAAAAACGATTCACCTTAACTTCAAATTCAGGACGCTGCTCCCAAACGGTCCCATACATTCAAGTGTATTTTTATATTGCAAAATGATGAAGCGTTCTTATTACTTTTTATTTTTGTGTCTTATGAATGCCACATTAGGTAGTGTACTGGTCGACTTGTCAAATGATTTTTCTCTCTGAAATAAGCAAATCGCAATTTGGGGGGGGGGGGGGGGGGCCAGAAAGGTACGCTAGTGACTCCTGCAATGTAACCGCGTAACACTCAGTACGGAAGCAGTGTAGCCCGTGTGCATCAAGGATCTTTTCTAAAGCATTATAAATTCTATGTTAAAAGATATGAAAAATTTACATGCAAAGAGCAGTTAATAAGTTCTATCGTTGGCTACAAAGTGGTTCATGTTGCAGAAATACAAAAGCAATCATGTGTAAGCACTGTCCTACAGAAACACACTGTAGCTCAGGGCCAAGTTTTTGGGGTACCGAGAAAGTGCTCGCTAAGGTTTGGACCTGGAGTGTCCCTGACATGGGGCCTGGCTGGAGGGGCAGACGTGTGGGGCTGGACCTGCAGGGGTGTGCGCTGGCTCTGCCCTTCCTCTCTGACTTGGCTTTTTCTGCCATGCTGTGAGGAACACTGGCTCCAGCTTGGGCCCTGCCATGTGGTTCCCCCATTTCCTACCGCCAACCCATGAATGGACTGTGACCTTCTGAAACTGTGATCTAAAATAAATCCTTGCTCCCTCCAGTTGTGGATGCTGGGTATTCTGTCCCAACAATGAGAAAGTAACTGAGACGGTGTAATACGCCTTGGAAGAGGAA
The DNA here is from genome assembly GCA_004027205.1 of Ctenodactylus gundi. NCBI lineage: Eukaryota > Metazoa > Chordata > Mammalia > Rodentia > Ctenodactylidae > Ctenodactylus > Ctenodactylus gundi. The sequence goes on from PVKB01001742.1 coordinate 304,274, forward strand.
AAGCTTATTCCCTATTGGATGACACATGGGGTACAAGTAAAATGGGGACGCCAAGCAGGGGAGACTGAGAAGTGTCACAGGGATAAAAGTAGTACTTAGAGAGAAGCTAAGTCAGCCTTGCAAGCGAACACTGGCAAAGTGTTAATCATCGTGAAAGATTTCCAAGATTAAAAAAATCATGAATTGCATTACAAAAAGTACAGGTTGTTACAGATTCAATTCATGAGATACATAAATTTTCATATGCACTATAATTTACCAAAACTAGAGTAACTTTAACCTTATAAGTGTCAAGTTAGCATTCTATAAAAGAACGAATAATATTTTTAATTAACTTCAAGAACTATGTAGCTTTATTTTCTGGAGCCTTAAAAACTGTATTTTTTAGACAAGGACTGAGATTCATTGACTTTATCTTTACTGCACCTAACAGTACCCTTGAATAAAAGAGACCTTAGGTAAATGTGAGCTGACGGTTGTCAAACTTTGTGCCTGAGTCAATAAGGAAAGTATTGTGGTTCTGCTGATGCCAAATGAAACATTCACCACTAACATTTTAAGTAAACAAGTCAATAAATTATTTGGAAATGCTGCTGAAGCATGTAATCACCTTTCGTGTTCCAAAACATTTTTCACTGATTTTTAAAAGAGTACATTATTGTTTTTGGCATATAATATAGTTAAACTTCTGATCACAGTGAATTGGAAAGACGATGTCGGACTCCTGGGAAATCAGGCACTTGATGTTTATCTTTAGAGGAGACCAGTACCTTCTGTCTTACTAGTTTTCCTGTTCTTTGAGGAATGAAAGTTTTATTTTATTGATAGCTCACGACCTAAGGAAGGAAAGATTTATTACGTCTCTATCTCATAGTTCCAGGAGGTCTCAATTTGTGGGCAGCTGGCAATGAAACCAGGGCATGGCGCAGGGTCAGCTGGAGAAAACTGTTCACAGTACGGAAGGCAGGAAACTGAGGAGGAAAGGGCAGAGCTAGTGTAACCCTTCCAGGTCAGGCCCCTCCCCTCTGGGTCATGTCCCAGTGATCCACCTCTTCCCCATCAAGCCACAGTGATCTGCCCCTTCCAACCTGGCGCCACCCCTTTGCAGTACCAGAAACCTATGGATCAACCCCATGGTTGAGTCACCTTCCAAACACAAGGCTTTGGAGACATTCTGAGTCCAAATCGTAACTCCTTGGTAATCCTTCCTCCCATGCTACATCTACTGTCCTCTTTCCCCTTGACACAGACACATGACACGCACTCACACTGCTTGGCCTGACCCTTCTCATTCCCACCATTGTCCATTGGGAAGGCGATACCCCCTGCTGTTGGGACCCTCAGGGCCCGGGAGCCTCAGCATTGCTGACTTCGGCCAAGTTGCTTTACCGTTTGACCGTTTGGAATTCCAGGGGCTGCTTGTTTACTCAATCTGAGTCACGTGTTGTTTTGACCGTTTGTGAGCGCTGTTTTGACCGTTTGTGTTTTGCGGTTCCTTGTTTTGACCGTTTGTGGTTTGGACCAGGTGCAGAAAAACGTGACTGTTAATTAGTGGGAAGGCAAGGAGGGTATAAAAGCAAGGATGTAAACAATAAAGCGTCTTTTGCAGCGACCCTTGCAGGAGTCCAGTTTTCTTCAATCCGCACTCCCCCTCTCGAGTTCTCGTTGACTGATTGAGCGGGCTCGGTCACACTGCAAACATGCCCACCTGTTGGCAAGCCTAAAAACCAGACTTCAAGGACTCTATGGGGGAAAATTCTTCTGAAACCAGCAAGTGTGGAGCATCTGGCCTGCAGAGGAAGAAGAGAAAGTTTGTCGTTTCCTACTGTTTTTGTATAAACCCTCAGATACCCCAAAAAGTTTGCTTCTTAATATGAATAAAGGCAGATTTACCAACAGAACAAAATCAAAAAGACCACATGCTTCGAGCAATGTTGCGCACCCACCTACAGGTCCTGCTTCCTGAGGGTCTTCAGAGGCACTGCCGAGCTCCCCTGGCTACCCCAAGTTGATTTAAAACATTCACCTTTCATGGTCATTTTGACTTTGGAGAAGAACCAGAAGTCACATGGCAGCAGTGAATAGGGCAGATGAGGATTCACGCCACCCTCAGGGATCCACCCCTCCTGACCAGCCCCACCTCCTGACACCCACAGATCACCTGCAACATCCAAATATGTGAGGCTTCTGGGGGACATGCCAGATCCATCACACCAGTAAAACACAAGTTCTGGAACTCTATCCTTTAGTCTTGTGGAATAATGTCTCCCTGGGTGGCTCCCCACTTCTTGCTTCTATTTCCCCCACATCAACCAACAGCTCGTAAAATTGTGGATTTTCATTCAAACATACTGAGGCAATATTAAAGAGAATATAAAAATTAAGCAGGCTTTTCTCAGTCCTCCTGGCATCTCACCTTCTTTACTATAACCAAATTGAAGAATTCAGTGTGCATTTTCACTGACCTGCTTGGAAATTCCCTTAGCCACATCCACAATGTTCTCAGGTCCGATGGGTTCTGTAATCATCTGCATAACAGTAGATGACAGCTTTTAAGTCAAAAGGCCTCCTAATCATAAACCAGTGTGGCATATTTTGATTGTTTTTTTATTATTGAAACATTCCTTTCTAGAAATCAACCTGTCTCTAGAAAATGTTCCATGGAAAAAGCTCTCCACAAATTATAGGGCTTAAAAAAGCAAAAGGGCCGCTATGACCAGGATTCTTGGGGCAGTTGGGGGAAGGCACAGCGGTAGAGATGTTCACTTTCATGCCCGTGTCTTAGCTACTTTATTGTTGCTGGACACAATCCTTAACATTCATAATTTCAGGGAGGAAAGGTTTATTTTTCGGGAGGTCTCAGTCCATGTGTGGGTGGCCTGCCATGGCAGAAAGACATGGTGGAGGACTACCCAGAGAGAAGCTCTTCACAGCATGGCAAGACAGGAAGCCAAGAGTGCAGAGGGCAGAAGCAGATCCTTCCAGGCCAGGCCCCAATAATCTGCCTCTTCCGGGTCATGTTCCAGTGACCCACTCCTTCTGGGTCATGTCTCAGTGATCTAACCGACCCTTCCAGATCATGTGCCAATGATCCAGAAGCAATGGCTTAATCCACCCTAGACAGCCAACCCCATATATAATATGATACTTTGTAAAAATGTTTAATCAGTCATTAGAACCAGATCTTGTGGAAATCAAATTAGGACTTGTTGCTCAGCAGTATGACGCATTAAGAAATGTCTTGTTTATAGATGGGTAAAGTAAACCTTTTCAGTGTACAAAGAGAGGCAGCTGGAGGACACAAACAGATTTGGTGTTATGGGTTATGAATAGTACACACTTGGGGAAACGTAAGTGGAATTCTGCAGGCATTTTTGATGCCAAGAAGAAATACAGTGATTTTTGGTTAGAGTTTCTCTCGGATCTGATATTGAGCTCTGAGATGACACTGTATCTGTTGCTCTGTTGACTGTAATGTCACCTACTGCCGGAAAGCACACACACACTCTGATTTTACCCTACCATCCTATTATTTTAGGCAGAGGTATACATCCTGATTTATCTGAGTTTTGCACTCTTTTCTTCTTAACCTTCATTAGAAAAAGACACAGTACCCTGTGAGCCGAACACCCGTGGGGTTGTCATTAAAGATGCAGTGAGATGGGCCAAGAACTTGGGTCGGACTCAGCATTTTCAGACAGTGGAGAACACACGTCCCTGGAGCTAATGCCTGCTCGCCGACCCATGCTGTTCTGGTCACCCAGGTATGTATCAAATAGAGAACAAGAAGGGGCCTCAAAGTAGGTTTCTTGGTCTAGAAAGATAATGTACTTAAATTGTAAAGAATGTGGCTGTGCCAAGGAAAAATGTGCCAGAGGAGGGAGATTCAGGGGGTGGACAAAGGGGTGGGGGGTGAGATGCCCATGTATCACTGGTTACCAGCTCTGAGAAGCACCAAGTGTGGGTTTCAACCTTTAGTTGATTGGAAAGTGGTGCTGGGTGTTGAGCAAAATGGAGATTATAAACACAGTCGGCTCCCTTGAGGGATCGCATCTAGCGAGACAGAGAAGAACACAGTAGCTGTGTTAAAATGCATCGACAATGAAAGGCATTATAATAAGCAAGAAAAGGTCCGAGTCTGATGCCTCAGGCCTGTCATCCCAGCACTCTGAGAGGCTGAGGCAGGAGGATCTCAAGTTGGAACCGAGCCTGGACAATTTAGCAGCTTAGTGAGACCCTATCTCAAAACAAAAGAAAATTAAAAATGGGCTGGGGATGGAGCTTAGTGTGAAGACCCCGGGTTCACCCCGGTATCACAAAAAAGAAAAAGTGCAAACGAGATTAAGAGGAACAGAGGCTGCGAGAGGGTAAATTGATGACAGAGTCCCCAGGCAGCAAGGACTTGGGAGAGCAGGGGTCCAGGGCACACTCCAAGCCGGCTTCCGCCCCGCACACTGTGAGGACTGAGGCACACGCCAGGGCAGCTGTCTTTGTGTGGCGATTGGGCACTCAGAGCAACGCAAGCTGGTGTCGGCATGGCTGCTACCTCTTTTCTTTCTCCTGCTTTTTTTGGGTGTAATACGCGACCGTCGCCCCTGCTAGGGGAGCATCCTTGCATACATATGTCAGGATCCTGCTCACTTTGGGGTCTTCTGCTCCTTGGGTGGCTCCCACCACCCATTTCCTCTTCCCCTTCTCCCCGTTTTCTACCACCTTGCCTTCGAATGTCCTTCTATTTTGGTTTCTTTAACCTAGAAAAATGTGACTCACATCACTGAGCCTAGTGTAGTGTATGTAAGTTGGGTCTACTCATATCTTCTTGCAAAATTTTTTGGTAAAGTACAGATTATATACATGGGATCCCTGAGAAATGATTGTGTGTGTGTGTGTGCGTGCATGTGCACGTGTGTGTGAGCATGCGTGCATATGGATGTATAATGCTTAGGTTGGAAATACTAGTGTTCACAAGGAAGTCTCCATGAGTTTTGTTGACCTTCCAAAAAAAAAAAAAGCCAATTCTTCACACCACACAGAGCTCAATGGACACCTCTATGCTGGAGGTGAGACTTGATGTTGCCTTAATTTATATGCGAATTATATAAATCATGCTGTACTCACAATGACTAACAGAGAATTATCTACAGAGGCAAATCTCCATATTAACTTACTCCAGAGCCTATTTCAATGCAAACTTATTTTTATTTAATCTTACTTAGTTATTTTTCTAGAACTGAGTATTGAACCCAGGGTCTTCACTCTGAACTACATCCCCAGTGCATTTTTATTGTCCATTTCTAGGTTATTAAATTGCCCAAGTTGGGCTCAAACTTGGGATTCTCTAAAGTGCCATGGGGACAGACCTGTCTCCCCAAGTCTGGCTGCTAACTTATCTTCCTAAGGGAACAGGATTATGGGTACATCCTTTCCTCTCAGAGATGACCACCATGTAATGCTCTCGGAATGTCACAGATGATTCATTGTTTCTACTTGGATAAATTTTCCCAGGTTTTATGAAACTGTGTTATAATATGACACAACTTAATTAGATAGCCTATTAAAAACTAGGAACTTTGGTCTGTGTGACCCCGCGGTATTTTAAAGCATCAGTTACATAGAATGGTGGCCTTTTATCTTCCAAAATACCGCTGATTTTTTGAGTCTTATTTGACCTTAAACATCTAGCAGTAGACTGACTTTTCTGTATTCTATGCCATAATGTTACTAAGGCAGGAGATACGTTGATATCTGACACTACTTATGGCCTGCCTCCGTCTGAACTCCTCAAAAATATTCATGCTTTATCAGTCAAACAGGGAGAAATAATTCCCTTGAGGACCCGTCATTTTCTACAGCTATGGCAGAGGTATTTTAAGACATTTAAGAGCACTTATTAAGTGGTCAGCATGTCAGTGTTCTTCTCTCAGAATATAAATATGAAAAGGAAATTCTTGACTTGAGAATATTCAGCTACATTCAGAGCATCTTCCTCCTGGATTGACCATGACAGCAACGCTGTTCATGTGTGCACTTGTGTGCACATATGTGCACGTGTGTGGTAGTGGGAGTGGAACCCAGGGTCTCCACACTGAGCTACGTCCCCAGCTCATTTTTATTTTTATTTTTTTTGAGACGGGGTCTTGCTGGGTTGCTACACAGCCCGGGCTGAGCTTGAACTTGGGATCCTTCTGCCTCAGCTTCCCAGAGTGCTGGGATGAGAGGCCTGGACCGGAGGCCCAGCTCAGAAGCACTAGTCCTTAGGCACATAAAGCACAGCATAGATGTACCAACTCAGCACACATATGGGAACAGGATTCACACCACCTAGTGCACGGCACTCAAGTGGAAGGTGGGAGTCGGGGTTCGTGTTTGTGGTTGTATTAGTTTGGGTTCTTTCAAAAGACAGAATTTACAGATTTTATCTCAAAAAGGTCCATCAGGAAGGCTTACAAATCCAAGGATAGAGGCTGTCCAAGATGGCTGCTCCACCATGAAGTAGATCCCCCATCCCGGACCGCAGGACAGCCAGTGATGTGAGAGTCTGCTGTAGATCTCGGGTGAAGACCGGAGCCTGAAGATCAGCTACTGAGGAGCAGCGACAGGCAGACAGGCACAAATCGAGACTGGAGCGAATCTGTGCTGACGATCTGCGATGTGCAGCAAGTTGGCGTCTGTACACAATTGGGAAGGTGAGAACTCTCCCAGAGGAAGAAGCTGTGTCAGTTGTCCCTCTTCCTTCCTTTCATACCCTTGGCGCGCCAGTTGGCCCTCCCACATCCGGGTGGGTGCTCTTCTTTCATTGGCCAGCCCACAGATGACTCACACTCGAATCCTGACCAGTTCTTGGTCCCCAGTCTAGGGCGGTTGGCAAATCCTAATCCTAAGGGAGGTGTGGACACGATCCGCACAGGTTGACATAATCCCTTCAACGGACACAATGGTCCACACTGTGTCGTCATCCAAGAACTCAGAGAAAAGAATGAATGCAGAAGCATGAACGGCCATCAGTAAAGAGAAAAGGGCAGTGACCTGCGGGACACCCTGCCGCGTTGCTCTGTGATCGCAGCTCTGCGTGGGCCTAAATGTCGCACTGATACTGAAGTGTGTGTATGCGTGTGCTATCAGGGCTCAGACCCAGGGCCTTCACACTGAACTCCTTCCCCAGCCCATTTTTATTTTTGATTTTTAAACAAGATCATGCTGAGTCACTAAGTTCCCCAGGCGGGGCTCCAACTTCTGATCCTCCTGCCTCAGCCTCCCAGAGTGCTGGGATGACAGGCCTGTGCCAGTGGGTCTGGATTGACTTCTAAACTCCATGCCAGTGTTGTGGTGTGGCTAGCGTTTCATTATGGTCGTATGCACAATTGCTGCCTGGGTGCATTACACATCACACACGTCCACAGCTACTTTCCCTGTTTTGTTTAAATGTACAGAGGCATGGAAGGAAGGTTTGGAGGTTGTCAAAGTGGGTCCCCATCAAAGCTGCTTGCATCCAGCAGGGCCGTGTAGTCACAAGGTAGTGCCACCTGCAGCTCCGTAAGGCTCTTCTCTCTCTCTCTCTCTCTCTCTCTCTCTCTCTCTCTCTCTCTCTCTTTCTCTCTGTCTCTCTCTCTGTCTCTCTCTCTGTCTCTCTCTCTGTCTCTCTCTCTCTCTCTCACCGGGCCGGCTCCCTCCTTCTGTTGTCTTGCACCATCTGTTCCTCTGTGAAAGGCCGCGTGGAACCCTGTGTTGGCTGAGTTGGCTGTTCCTCCTGCTTCACGCACAGCGCTTTCCTAATATCCACCTTTAAACCTGCATCCAGGATACTGTACTACTATTCTACATTTTAATTTGGTTCCTTAAGCTGAATTATGAACAATTCCAGGACAGGAAAAGGCCTCAGTCATTCCTCTTTGTAGTGTTAATTCCAGTGCCCAGTGGAATTTCTTCAATGAATTAATTAGCACTGCAATGTGCTCATGTTACTTATTTATTTATTTTTTTCTGTGATAAGGTCTCACGCTATAATTCAGGCTCACTGTGTAGCTCCCTGTGTAGCTGCAGCTTGCCGTGGGCTTACAGCAGTCCTCCTGCCTCAGCCTCCCAGGTGCTGGGATTGTAGGTGTGCACCACCACGCCCAGCTTGCACTGTGCTCTAGTTCTGCAAAGCCCTGCATGCTGAGCGAAGTGAGGTGTTGGGCTCGGGGTCCCTGCCTGCTGCTGGAAGGCACCTCCGCACCTAGGGATGGGCGTCCACGACTTCCTAGGTCTCACTTTGTTTACATTGAAGAATCAAAACATTCTAGCTTCTTTCAGTAAATACTTACACACATAAGGTTTTATCCAACACCAGGAATGAGAAGAAAGGAGAAAGCCGTAAGATTCTGCCATTTTGACCGACAGTATTTGGCAAATAAAGCGCCTACTGTGTGTGAGAGCTTCGGGGAGGCTTCCTCAGGGGAAGATCGGTGCGTAGATAACTGGCCAGGGACTGTGCCTCTGATGACATCAGCTAGGCACAAGGCTCAGGCATGACACCCTGAGCTAAAGCAGACTCTCCTCACTTGTTTCGTTTAGCAGTGCTGCGGTGGAATCCGGGGCCACAGTGCTGAGATATAGCTTCAGCCATTTTTATTTTTGATTTTAAGATAAGAAATTGCTAAGTTGCTGAATTGTCCAGGCTGGTCTTCGACATGAGATCCCCCTGCCTCAGCCTCCCAGAATGCTGGGATAGCAGACCCATGTCTCCAGGTCTGGCTAAAACATGTTCTTAATGAAGGCCTTAGGAATGCTGAGATGAGCTCTCAGTTTGGGTTGGCCTTCAAGGCCAGCCCAAGCCAGAGCTGGGGGCTGGGCCTGTGCACCTTAGGCTAACACCAGGCCTGTGCACAGGCTCTGGGTTCAAGCTCTGGTACCACAAAATGAAGAAAGTTAAGTATTTAAATGTCTACAGGAATATCTAAGATTATTGCTGGCTCCTGAAATGCCAGGTGAGTCTTTAAGGGGGAGCACCCAGCCTTAGCAAAAAGCCAGGATAGTCTCCCCAGTAATCACCTCTGAATCCTCAGGTAACCCCTTGGCTCACACTGCAATGGCTCCAGAGAAAATGGAGAACAATGAACTCTGTTTTTGCAGACTTGACTGATGGGGCACCCCTCCCTGTGGCTATGCACAGCTGCCCAGGGCCGTGGAGAAGGACCTAGGTCTTATTTGGACCTGATTACTCTGAGTACAGGATAATATGATTCGGGATAAAGGACCACAGCTGGATAAAGAGAGGATGACGTTGGGCACACAGACTCTCAGACATCCTGACTGTGGACCTGGGGTCTCCATGATACCACTCACGAATCTGGCACCATGGGAACTCCCGTGGTGTGCCAGGAGTGCTGGCTGTTCTCTTTCAAGGCAGAGACAAGGAGGCCTCGGTGGTGGCACATGGCAGAGACAGGCCTTATACCCTGGCATCTGGTGGCAGTGATTTACGTGGAAGGTAGTGATGACTTCAACTTTTATTGATCAAAATGGAATTCTTTGGAAATGTCTATTTTATTTATAAATGTACACCTCCCACCGGGCCTGGGGACTCTGCAGGCTGTCACCGCAGTATGAGAGAGACAGAGAGGGAGGGAGGGAAGAAGCGGGAGGGAGGGAGGGAGAACCCCTATGCTTCGGTCACCTTCCAAAACTCTCACCACTGATCATTTTTAATCCAAACTATAACATCGCCTGTGCATAGTAAATCCCGTATATCTGTTGCAGAGTTAAAATTACAGTAGGAAAGAAGATCAAAACTAGCATATTCTAGTTTATGTGACTGGAGCACGTGAGTTCTCTCTCTCTGTCTCTGTCTCTCTCCCTGTTTCCTGGCTGCTTTGAGGAAGCAGCCTTCCTCAGCTCAGGCTTCTGCCAGAGTATTTCCACCTGGCCATGGTCTAAAAATGATGGCGCCACATGGCCACAGCCTGAAGCCTCGGAGCTGTGAGCCAAAACAAACCTTTTCTTTATTTTGAGACAGGGTCTCCCTCTGTAGCCTGGTCTGGTCCTGAACACATGACATAGCCTTGGCTGGCCTAAAGCTCATAGCAATCCTCCTGCCTCAGCCTCCGCGGAACCAGTATTACAAGTACACACTACCACGTAGGGCTCGGGATGCGGGGCAGCTGAGCTCAGGACCTGGCGCTTGCCAGCGAGCCCTCTCACCACAGTGCTATTTGTCCAGACCTTTTTTTTCAAGTGGTTGCTTTTGCCAGGTATTCTGTCACAGGAGGAAAAGCTGACCAAGGCCTGTGACCCCCGTGCAGTGTCCCCTTAGATCTTAAGGTTTGACTATGGTGACATTTCTTTAGTGCCCATTACACTTGAGCTTTCTGCATTCGTATTTTGTGGGATGAGCAGTCCTACACCCTAGGGAGGGTTACTTTCTCTTGCCAGTCTCTCGCCTGGTTCTTTCCATTTGAGGTCTTTGTGCATACAGTTGCAATCAAATATTATAGTATCTATAGCCTTAATATGAGTGAAAGAAACATGAGGTGACAGGAAATGAACCAGAAAGTCCTAAATTATTAATTGTTCTCCATGTAAAAGCATAAATATATTGCTCAGTAAACTGAAAATAAAATTAAAGATTCATGCTATGCTTATATGTTGAGATTATTTTTTGTTTTTTTTATTATTTTGATGTTTTCATCTTTAAAATTAAATGAATAAATTTCTTGGCATTCTACATCTAAAAAGCCTGTTCATTGGTTATTGATCATGTAGTATGGTGATGTCTTATTTTTTTTATTGGAGGTGACTGTCATTGCATTAATCTGAATCAGAGTTCTTATTTGAACAAGGGATTCATCAATGACCTCTTCTTCACCTCTGGAAGAGTATTTAATTAGAATGACCTTTAATACCATTTTAGCTTGCTGACTGCAAACCTAATGAAATCCACATAAAAACACATGGCCGTGGAGCCCACGGAATGATTAAGGAGCCATGTGCAACTCTGGTCCTTCATACTTACAGACCAGCATGGCCCCACCCACCTCGCCACTGTCCCAACGGGGTCCTTTCCAACACGACACCGTGATCTGTTCTTGATTTTGAAGGGGAAAATGTATTCTCAGGGCATCTCTTTTCCTCCACTTTTATTCCAGCTTATTTAAAACACTTCTCCTCTGTTGCCGTTTCAAAATATCACTATTGATGATTTGCCTGTGTCCTTAAGTGTCCTTAATTAAGTTAATTAAATCATCTCTTACCGTTTCCAAAGTGTTTTTTAAAATTCATTTAATCATCTAATTAGCACTTAAAATCTCTACTTATTTTATCAAAAATTATTTGGGAGAATTTTCTACATCTATAGCTGCAATACTGATTTTAAGGGTTTTATTGTAGCAAAACATACAACATGGATGTGTCATTTTATCCATTTTTAGATTTACATATCAGTGGTAGCTGAACTTTAGAATTCTGTGCAACTATCACCACTGTATTTTTAAAAAAACCTTTCTATCAATAGTGGGGAAAAAAACCCCTTTCTATCACCAAAAAAAACCCCTTTACAACCAGTAAATAGTAATTCCTATTTATGTTACGATTTGGATTTGGAATTTCCCCATAAACCTCTGTATGGAAGGTGATTCAGTCATGGAGATAAACTCACTGATTTCCTGCTCTTAAGAGGTGGTGCCTCGTCAGAGGGGCGGGTCCCTGGGGTGAGACCCAGAAGGGGCAGCCCCCTCGCTGGCTCCATGCTTCACCCTTCACCCTTCTGTCTTCCTGCTGTGATATCAGGAACAGCTCCTGTCCAGCTCGGTCCTTTGCTGACTCTCCCGTCACTGCCACCTGCCCATGAGAGGGCTGAGACCTCCTGAAACTGTGAGCCAAGACAAACCTTTCCTCCTGTACTTATGTCACATACAGTGTCTCCGCCAGGAGAAGGTGGCCAGGCACTGCTCCTCCCACCCTGCAGGCACTGTGGCTTCTCCACGAGTTTGCCTACTCCACATATTTCACACAGGTGGACTCTTAAAATATCTATTCTTTTGTGGTGGTGCTTTCACTTTGGATGGTCCATTGCAGGCCCATCCATGTCTGTGTCTGTATTTCCTTTCTATGGGTACAAAATATTCCTTTGTATTTACATAACACATTTTGTTTACCTATGAATAGACATGAAGGAAGCATCCGATGACATTTATTCTTTTTTACTCCAAAAAAAATGTGTAAACATTACATTCTCTACTTGAGCCTTTGTTTTCAGTGACCCAAGGAAACTGATGTAATCAAAACCCTCAACGAATTCTACAAGGTTCAACTGACTGGTTGCAATACCGGCCGGCCTCCCTCTGCACCCAGCAGGGGCATTTCCACACATGTGGCCGCCGCAGCTTGGTGCTGTACCTCCTCCGCTGGATCACCACACACTTGGGTGAAATAACAAGGGGGGTGGTGTCTTTACAGGTTCAGTGGAAAAACCAAGAGGTGCCAAGAGTTTGTCCCGACAGAGCACAGACCGGACTCTCATGAACTGTTGACGTTGTCTTGGTGACCTGGATTTGATTCTGCAGTTCAGGAGCTCTGGAATTACACACGTGAAGTTCAACACTGACTCTCCGAGAACCTGGGCATTCTACGTGGGAGATGGAGGATGAGACTGCAGGTGGGTTGACGACCAGCTCATCTATGTCCTCTGAAAACATACCCATAGAACACTGGGCTGCAGGCCTGAAATCCCAGCGCTCTGGAAGGCTGAGGCAGGAGAATCCTAAATTCAAGCTCATTCTTGAGCATTTTAGCAACATACAGATAGCCTATCTCAGAATACAAAATTAAAGAAAGGATTTAGGATGCTTCTCCTTGCAAAGACCCTGGGTTCCATACTACTGGAAAAATGAGAAATTAAATAAAATATTACTTCTCTGTCAAGTGCAGATAGATCATAAAAGTCATGCACTTAGGTGACAATTTGAACATTAAATCACTATATAAAGTAGAGCATGTTCTGAATTTTCTCCTTAAAGGATCATAATGAACAGAAAAAAAAACCCTTTTGTTCTTTCTTTTTCTACCGCAAAACATGACCCTTCTCAAATATTGGCAATCATTTTTCAAAATGCACTATTGACAGGCTGATCAGCGCTTGGCGTCATGGTGGAAACAGATGAGATTGAGTGGCCAGCCACATGCATAACCCTGCAGGTGGCCCTCAATGGCCCACGCATCAGACTCGTGTCCTGGTTTTCAGAAGGCCATCGGTTACATGAGGGGGACCGGGAGCTGATCTGCTGTTCCCCAAATGTTAATTAAAATTGCAATCTGGCTGTGGGGCCGCTGGGACCCTGTGGTTCTTGAGCAGCTGTGGCGCAGGCCTCAGCATATTGTAATCACAGTGATATATTGGTCTGATAGCATCGCCAACAGGCCTTGCTCTGTCCCGGTGTATATCAGATTACGCACAGCCTGAAGCCTGCGTTTCAGAATATTGACTTTCTTTCTTTTCTTTTTGTTACTTTACTACGCTTAATCCAGCTGTTTTGAGTAGTCCGAGCATCCTCTGTGTACATGAGCCAGTGCTTCTGCTTGGTGTCCCAAGGCTCCATATCCACCTTCCCCAGGGGTACAGAGCATCGGGAGGGACCTGAGAACAGCACTTCCTGGCTGTGTTCTCACAGAGCCTGCTTAGAGATGCTGTTAACTCCGCCTTAAGAATTTTGCAGTTTTCTCTACTGAGACTATAAATGTCTGAAAATTTATTCTTCTGGAGCTTTTAATTAACAATGCAATCACAGCCAAGCCTGATGGTGCATTCTTGTAATTCTAGCACTCTGAACGGCTGAGGTAGGAGGATTGTAAGCTCACAAGTTCGAGCCCAGCCTGGCCAACCTGGCCACTTGGTGAGACCCTGTCTCCAACAGTAAAAAGGGAGCTGGGGATGTAGCTCAGGGTGGACAAAGCCCCGAGGTCTGTCCCTAGGACCCCAAAAAGAAAGACTGACTTGCCCTCATCCGTACAGGGCTGTTCAGACTGTCAGTTTCCACCTGTCAGATTTGGTAGTTTGGGATTCCGAAGAATGAATCTATTTCTTCTATGCTGTTTAATTTATATGGGATTTTTTTTTTAACTCTTTGTCTGAGCTATGTATGTCTTTTTTAATTGTTTGGTCTTCTTAGAAGCTCATTGATTTCTGAAAAAACCCAACAGATTTTAGTGTCATTGATATTCTCTATTGATTTCCTGCTTTCAATTTTATTGACCTGAGCCCTGACATGCATTTTTCCCCAGCCAGCCTGCTCTGGGCTCATTTTGGGTTTTTCCTCCTCTCCTTCGTCTCCGCAGGTGGGAACCGGGGCTGTAGATTTGGTGCTTTCTGTCCTTCCAAACTTCCAAACTAAGCCGGGGCCACTCTTCGTCCAGTCCCATCGCATTTGCAGCCACCACCCCCCGCGGCTGTCTCTACATTCTCTCTCTCTCTCTCTCTCTCTCTCTCTCTCTCTCTCTCTCTCTTTCTTTTATTCTCCTTCTCTTATTTGCTTTCAATACTCTGTATTTCTTCTCAGACGTCTGGTGCTTTCCCATCAGACTCACAGGTTATTTAGGAGTGTGTTATTTCTTCCGTGTTTACAGATTCACTTGTTATTTTTCTGATGGTTTCTTGTTAAAAAATTAAATCAGAGAAACCTCATACTTTAGATCATTTTATTTCTTTGACATTTGCTAAGGCCTGTCCAGCGCCTGGGGTCTTCCTGGTGGGGATGGCTTGAATCTGGAGCGTCCCCCGCAAGCCATGCGCTTGGGAGGTGACCCTGTCTTAGAAGTTACGCCCGAGATTTCCTGTGCTGCCGAGAGGTGGGGCCTGGAGGGGCAGAACCCTGGTGCCTGACTCAGCAGGGCAGATCCCGGGACGGACCTGGAAGCCTGCACTGCAGTCCTGCACTCTTCTCACTTCCTGTCCCACCGCGTCCTGTACAGCTTCTCTCTGGCTAGCCACACCGTGGGCTTCCCCCACCGGCAGCTGCCTGTGAATGGACCCAGTCGGCCTGGAACTGTGAGCATAGCCGGCCTCTCCTCCCGGAAGTTGTGGGTGTGTTGTGTCCTAGCAATGAAGGAGTAACTGAGACATCCACGGAGATCTGGAAATACACCGTGTACCTGGCTGAAATTACTGATTTCCTGCTGGACCCTTAACTTCCCACCCTTAATACCCAGGTCAGGGCTCTTAGTTGACTGTGTTCACCTCTGTCCACTGTTGTAATGGCAGTGTTAGAGCTTCCAACTATTACTGTGAAGTTATTCTCTCTCTCTCTCTCTCTCTCTCTCTCTCTCTCTCTCTCTCTCTCTCTCTCTCTCTCGGTGGCAATACTGGAGATAGAACCAGGACCTTCACACTGAGCTGAGCCCCAACCCATTTTTACTCTTCAGTTGTAACTCAGGGTCTCACTCAGTTTCTAGGCTGCCTAGGCTGGGTTTGAACTTGTGATCCTCCTGCCTCAGCCTCACAGAGGTGAATTTATTCCTTGAGATCAGTCTAGGTGAATGTATTTTCAAATGTAGTTTTCAACTTGGCTCTTCGGTCTGTTTGCATTCGGAACTCTGTTGAGTTGGTGACTGACTCATTTATCACCGTGGTTCAGTGTGAGAATCTAGTTCTAGTGTGAGGTTGTGCCTGCAGTGCAGATTTAACTTTTAGGAACCTTAGAGGAAGGGTCCCAGCTCCCAGGCTACAGACTGCTGCTGGTGGGCCGCATGTTGGGAGCTGGGCTGTGCAGCAGGGGGTGAGCAGCCACCCAGTGGGCATGACCTCACCTCTATTTACAGCCCCTCCCCATCGCTCACGCGACCCCCTGAGCTCTACCTCCTGTCAAATCATAAGCCTCATTAGATTATCCTTTTTATTTTAAACCTTTTACTTCAATTATTGTAACTACCAAGATCCACACGTTTATGTGGCTGACTTTTTACAGCAATGGGCAGGCATCTAGGACTCCATCTGGGCCCTTAACTTACCACCCTCTCCAGGACCCTTAGCAAACACTGCAAACACTTAAAGTTTAAGACTTGTTTGGGAGATGGTGTCATGACTCTCTTGGAACCCTCCCTTTCACTGAGACCTTGTCACTTTCCGAAGGAGCTCTGGAAGCCCTCTTTCATGAGAGCCTTGGGTAACATGGTCATGGTTGCCCTGACGTCCTGATTCTCACAGGAGTGTGAACCCTATGAGCAGCAAAAGCTGTAGGCTCCTAGTGAGAATTATGGGAATCTGAGGCCAGAGGACAGGACCCGAGGCCAAGGCGGGTTGCTGGCGCCGTTACCCTCCACACCCTATTACCTCCCCTCTGGTCCCAGGTGCCAAAAGATTTGGAGACCGCTGCCTTGTGTACCTGGCACACCCAGTGCTCCTGGGCCTCCCTGCCACCTTTGCTGATACCCTCTGGAAGAGCAGCAGGTGCTTCCTTTGCTATTGAGGTGGACGTGTATGTGGGTGACTTTCTGGTATCCCCAGGCAAGTAGCTGGCTGTTGCAGCATCTCTGGACAGGAAAGGACAATTTCAGCCACGTGAGGACTCAGACACTTCCATGACCCTTGAGTGCTCACTAGAGCTGGTTTCCTGTGGCTTGGGTGTCTTCAGCAGGGAAGGGGAGACTCAGGCCGTGTGGGTCAGGAGTGTTCCTCTCTTATCCTAGGCTCCTGTGACATTATCGGGGGGGCTTTTTTGGATCAGCAGGAACAGCAACCTGACCTGGATGCCTTGTGTCACTGCGCCAGGGGTGGGGAAGCATCAGCGTAGAAAAACTTCCCTCTGCAAGGCAGGAGGACGCACACTCTGTGATGCTGCACTGTTGCTTAAATTCTGATCTCCTTGGCTGGCTGATTGTCTAAATCACTCTCCCTTCCTGGGACACAACACCTGATGCCCACAGCTTCAAGGAGGACATGTTTGTCTTAGTGCACAGATTTAGAGGACTTAGTCCATGCATGGCCGGGCAATTCCAAGACAGAAATGACAATGGTGGAAAATCCTGGCATGGGAGACAGCTGCTCGCATGGCCTTTGGAAACAGAGAAGGGAGGAGATAGGGACGGATGGGCGCCCTTCCTGCTCAGAACCCAGCTCCCCGCCTCCACTCAGGCCCCATGCCTGAGAGCACAGGAAGCCACCTGTGCATGAACCCACTGAGGAACACTGTGCCTCCGTGACCCAGTCACCTTACACCACTGTGCACTTCTGGGGACATTTTAGACATAAGCCATAGCGCCACTCTCCTACTGATCCCATTGGCATTGTTCCAGTACGTGAGGTCAGGCTGATGATGGGAACCAAGAACAGACCTCCCCTCCTTACTCCAATAAACCCACAAGTTCACCAAACTGGATGTGTTGGCGCGATCATGACTTTGGCCCATTTGCCGTGCTCTGTCTCGGGGGGGGGGGGGGGGCAGATGCCAGAGTTCACGCACGCCTCCCTGGGAAAAGTTATTCACACGGCACACTGGAGAAAAAATTAGGTACCCAAACCACAGCTCATTTAGATGTTTTGATCTCTGTTTCTATCATCAATTATTAACTTAAAAACCCTTATGTTCAATCTATCCATGTTATCTGTGTTCATATAAAGCCACGAGAAGGCAGAGTCTCATCCCCACACAGCCAAGCATGCGGTCTGCAGTCTACACAGAGGTGGTGCTCCGTGTGAACCGAATGCCACAAGACAAGATTGGCCTCATGTGGACTATTTCTTTAGGCAAGAATCCAAAGGTTTCTGTGTTTTTTCATGTGTCATATGTCTAATGTTTTTGCTGTTCTCTTGATACATACAAAAAGTTTGTAATGGTCAGTGGTGTTTCACTTGGAAAGTACCCGGGCAAATGTCAAAATCATCTTGCTGTCACGAACCTCGCTGTTCACAGGGCACGATTCCAGAGATGGCTCTGATAGATACGTGACTTAGTGAGTATGCATCCTGCTTGGAAGTGTCCCCGCTCCCTTTTCCTGCTTTACCTTTTTAAATCTTTCTGATCTTTAGTGACATGAGGGGAAATCGTGGGTATTTAATCAAATGATCTCTGTTTCTGTGTAAGTTTATTATTGGTATTGTTCTTAAAAAGTAGCCCCTAATCTACCTATAAACCCCCCCCCCCTCCTTCTCTCTCTCTCTTCCCTCTGTCCCACTAAGGGAAATTGAGCCCAAGGCTTTCACACTGAGCTACACCACTAGCTCGTTTTAATTTTGATTGTGAGATATTCTTGCTAAGTCTCTAAGTCACCCAGGCCAAGCTAGACACAGTGATCTCCTGCCTCAGCCTCCCAGGGTAGTGGGATTACAGGTTAGTACCAAGGGACTGGCTCAAAAATCTCTTTTTATATTATCAAATATTCTTTGCCCACAAAATTCATTTTTCTCAGGAATTCTAAACTATGGAAGGATCAGAGGGTATGCAGCAGGAAAATTTAAAAAGAAAAAGTTATTTGATCTACATCAGAATTTAAAGCAAATATTTTTAAACAAGAGACTCTAACTCAGTGATTTCTGTGCTTACAATATCAAATTTTGTGAACTTTTATGGTAAGATATTAACAATCCAATGAAGAGTGAATAAACACAATATAACCTACCTCTAGCCTAAAGACTTTTTTCAAGTATGTTCTATGCCTTCATAAAGAATCTGTTAGAACTCTCATTACTCTTTCCCAGCTTTTTAGTATGTGGTGAATACCCACAATGCATTAGTAGGCCTCCTATCTGTGGACATTCTGTATGTGCTGGGAGTTAAGCAGAGGTAGAGAATATAATTCTGGATATAAAAATGCGTGTGAAATTTGACAATAGGGATTTGCACCTGCTGCAGAGATATGACCACCTGTCGCCTCACTTACTTCTCAAGGACTCACCAAAATTAAAAGTCCTGCCTCTACTGCCACTCTCTTCGGTCTTGTCCCCAGGAGATTCAGAATGCCACCAAGCGGGCACTGAGTGCACAAAGTGCCAAACATTAAACCACCTAGCTCAAGTCCTTCATACCAAGATCCTGGGACAGTCTTAGGATGTCTCCGAATGGCTTATAATCCTGACCCTTCTGTTAAGGATGTAACTCATGACAAGTAACATGAGTGGCAGGCTGTACATCTAGGGTCTGGGGAATGACACTTTTGTCTTCTCCCTTTGATTTATTACAATTAGTTATAGTTTTATTTAATATATATTGCCGAGGACACACACACACACACATACACACACACAGGTAAAACTAAGTCATGTCAACAAAACACATTGCTGCATATCCGTGGACGTTTACATTGAGCTATATTCCCCAACTGTTTTTTGTTTGTTTTAGGACAGGGTCTCACCCAGTTACCAAGTTGTTGGACTCCTCCTGCCTCAGCCTCCCAAAAGAAAATTTCAATCTATGAAGATTTTCAGGGGTTTACACTAGATGATGCTCCAGAATTGACTAGGGCAGCCCTTGACTCGCATCCTCCTCCACGGTCTGCCTGTCCACGCCTATCTTTCTCTTTGCATTTCTTCTGATACCCCAGGGCCACCGTTCCTTGGCCGATCAAAATGTGAGTGTGTCTGTCTCAACCACTGGTGACAGAACGGAGATTTGACATAAGGAGGAGCCTCGTTGACTCCTCTTTGTCTCTGGCAGGGTCCACTGCGATAGCTTGTCTCATCAGATGATCATGAAACTCGATGAGTTGTCCAACACCGAGACATAAAGCTTGTAATGGCTGTCGCCTGGCTCAGGACCGCCTGGCACCCCAAGCAATGACAGCCAGTAGCCGAATTTCTCATCATATCCATGGAAGAGCGTTTCTAGCAGAATTATGCACGCGTGAAATCGAGTTGGCCGGGAAACTGCGGAGCATTTCATTTTAATATCTTGAGGACAGCAACATATATTTAAATAAAAGGACAAAACTGAGATGTTTAGGAAAATTAATTTGACTCCTGCCTGGCAGGAAAAGTGTCAGTGGATATGATAGGCTGGGGGAGCTCAGTCAGGGGCGATGAGAGAACCATCCAGGACGCAGGCAAGGCTCCGGCCCTGTTGCCTTTCCGGTTCCTCAACAGCAAAACTCCAGTGTCAACACTGAGATATGTTATTTTGTGGGTGCAGTTGATTTTTAAATTTTATGTTTTTGACTTTAATCCAATTTGTTTAAATACAGTATTTTTTTTTTAATGCATAGACAGTGACAAACTAAATGCACTAGTTTTAAAGGAAGTCCCTTTTCAAAGCTCCCTTAAGCATGGTCCTTTAAAAATTTATCGATTTAACCAGACCCTCATGCTGACTTATATCCCTGGATCATTTTCTTCCTTTTACTTTGAGACAAGAAGCTACTAAATTTCTAAGTTGCCCAGGCTGCGTTTGAACTTGAGATCCTCCTGCAACAGCCTCCCAGAGTATTGGGATTCCAGTCGTGTGCCACCAGACCCAGTTAGAAAGAAGTGTCTTTGATGGGTCCTGTTAGATTGGACATGGCTGTGGAAAGATTCAGAAAACTTGAAGGTAGGTTAGTAGAAACTTTCAAATATAAAATAAAAGGAAGAAAGGTATGCCAGGAGGAGGGCGGAATCAAGATTGCATACTCAAGATTACCAGAAAGGAAGGAAAAAAAGAGCGAGAAATATATTTGAAGTAATAATGGTGAAGAATTTTCTACAACTAGAAAGAGATACCAAACTATAGATCCAGGCACCTCTCATAAATAACAAAATAATCTACATGCAGGCATTTTCACTTAAACCAAAGATAAAAGTTTTATGGCAACCTAGATGGAAAATACATCTTATCTTTAGAGAAATCAAGATAGGAAACACGTGGAATTTCTCCCCCAAAGCCATCCACGCTCGACAATAATGAACAGAGACACTGAAACTATGACAGGAAAAAGACACAGCCGCCTAGGGTTCTCCACCTGTGAAACGATCATTCACGAGAAGCAAAACTAAGCACAGACTAACAAGACCTCAGGAAAAATGCTGCTGGTACAGTACCCTGAAAAAACTCAAAACAAAACCCTACGCCACCGAGAGAAGTTCTTCAGAAGAAGGAAGGTGCACATGCTGATGTACAAGAGGAACACAGATCCCACGTTCCCGCCGCCCATCAGGTCCTCCTGGTGGTCACGTGTCCATCTCCAAACCTTGTCTCTCACACACACCAGTGTCATGTGACACCTGCGCTCATGTATATAAAACTGCAAAATTAATATTTCATATTTTCTTTTCTCTTTGACCTACCTATTATAAGGAAAGCCTCTATAATAGAGTTTGGGAAAAGTACAATTATGGTAACTTTCCTTTTCTTCTCCTTCCTTCATTTCTTTTGCATTTTTGGTTGTCTTGGGGAATGAGTCCAGGACCTTCACACTGAACTACAACCTTAGTTCTTTTTGAGATGGGGTCTAGTTAAGTCACTGAGTTACCCAGGCTGGATTTGGCCTCCCTGAGTGCTGCGGTGACAAGCCTGTTCCAGCAGGCCCAGCTACCTTTTCTTTTCCTTAAGACAAGTTTTCTATGTATTCCCCATGTACCCCAGGCTGGCCTTGAACTCACGACAATCCTCCTTCCTCAGCCTCCCAAGTGCTGGGGTCATGGGCCTGCGCCGCCAGCCTCAGCTGCTTCTCCTGTGGTGCTGGGATGTGGAGCCCAGGGCGCAAGCCCTCGTGCTAGGCAGGTGCTGTGCCGCTGAGCCACGCCCTTGGCTCCTTTCTCTGATCCTCCCTCTTCCATCCCAGCTGAATGTGGCCAGCCAGTTTACTACAATTTCTTAGGGTCTACTTTTCTTGAAAGAAGAAACAAAGTTCATTTTCAGAGAAAACCAGTCCTTCTGGCGGCTGCCCAGGGCTGGCCTGGCATGTGCAGTCTGCGGGGTGCCCTGGTGGCCCCAGGAGCCTGGCATCAGCTCCCTCCATGACTTGATGCCGGTGTCTTCCATCACCCGCTATCAGGGATAAAGTTCTGTGAAAATTGCATCTTTAAATGATCCAGAACAAGCCCCTGTCATCAAATATAATTCCCATAACGAGCCCCCAACACCGTCCATTTGAATACTTCCCCAAATGGCTGAAATTTATCAACGTCAGATTAAAGGAGCTGTCTCACATCTCCTGTGCAGCAAGGAGACCGTTACCGAATGACTCCCACTTGGCCGGGCCTCTAACGAGGGACCCTGGCTGTGTGCAGCCCGGAGAAGGCCCTGGGAGAGTGCGGGGTGCCAGGTTGCAGCCCGGTGGCCCTGTGCCCGGCTGGTCCCTCTTTCAGGGTCTGGTAAACGGACCTGGGTGTAGTTAAGGAACTGGATCTGTACTTTTCAGATCAATAAAAATATACCCTGGCCTTGTGACACAGGCCAGTCATCCCAGCACTCTGGAGGCTGAGGCAGGAGAATCACAAGTTTGAATCTAGCCTGGGCAATGCAGAGACTTAGAATGACTCTGTCCTCAAATCAAAAATTAAAATAAGAATTGTCTGGGATGTAGCTCAGGGTGATGCTCCAGGCCTGATCGCCAACACCACCAGAAATGAGGTCCATAAACATTCATTAAAGGTTTTAGGATGGGTTATGGACGTTCTGTGGGTGGTGATACTGTACAGGTGACCTGCGCGTGGGTGCGCAGGTCTGAAGGCTGGCGCACGGGGTGCGGCCTGACATCAGGGCAGGGAGGGCTTCCCTGGCAGGAGCTGGACCACAAAGGGAAGAGAGGACAGACATTGTCCGGGGATATTAAAGTGAGGTGTGTGGGCGGGGTACAAAACCACGTTCTTGGCTCCACCATTTTTTTGTTCATTTCAGAAAATGCTATCAGCCTGGAGCGCGTTGCTGCTTTGCTCTGGTACCCCGGGCCCCAAGCTGCTACCCTGGTGGGTCAGTGCCTTGCTTTGATCCAGCCCTTTCTCCATCTTCATGTTTAAGTTTTCATTGCTATTGATGTGTTACCTGCACAACAGTCTCTACTTTTAAACTTGGGATAGGCAGGCAGCGGTTGATGGACAGGTGCGGGGTCCAAGAGGTCTCCTTCAGGGACTGTTCATTACCTAAGATGAGAAAGGGCAAAGTCCTCCCAGGCCATGTTTCTTGTGATCTACCCCTTTGAGCCCAGCCTCACTATCAACAGGTTAACCCAACAATCCAATCACAATGCACACAATTCCAGTTGGACTTCTGGGAAGTCATTCCAAAGAGAGATAATAGCCCTCATGTTTCTAAGTAATATTTACAGAAATGTATGTGTATTTACTGGCCTTAGATATTATCCAATACTTTCAAAGAGAGCCAAAGTTGGTTGGCACATGCTGGTCATCCCAGCACTTTGGAGGCCAAGCCAGGAGGATTGCTGTGAGCTCAAGGCCAGCCTCGGCTTTGCATGGGTGCTGGCCCAGCCTGGATTGAGCTAGTTCTTCCACTTTTGTCTTGCTTCTAGATACGTGATTTCGTGCATCAGATTCCTCACCATAATGACAGTGGTGACACTGAAAATAACATCTAAGTCACCGGCTACTCTTAAGCCGGCATTTTGCAGAAGGTCTGTCTACCCCCTCCCTTTTAGATCCTCACAAAAGCCTATCAAAGCGTTACCATGATGTTGCCATGCGGTTATGGCAAAGAGAATCCCAGATACCAAATTTCGCCTTTATAATATTGCTAGTAATTGGTAAAAGGAGCACCAGACCCAGATGGTCCCACTAGGTACCCGCTGTCCTGGGAACCATGCATACCTCACCGTCGCTGGATCTTATCATTTTTATTGTTTTTTTCACTTGTAGTAAAACCATCAATGCGTTCATGGTATTATAACTTCTCTGTAACTTGCCTTGTTGGTGCATAACACGTCAAGGGGACAGTATAGCATAGTTTACTACAGCTCTCTACTATAATATTATAATAAAATTAGCCTCAGTTCCAACTTAATTGTTCTCCTGAACGTTGTTAAGATAAGTATCTTTGTGCATAATTTTTGGAAAAAAATTGTAAAATCCCCGTGGTTATTTCCTTAGGACAAGATGCTACGAATGACCGTGGTTTGAAAAATAACCTGTGAAAAGCTGGGCCAGGTGGTGCAGGCCTGTCACCCCTGCACAGTGGGAGGCTGAGGCAGGAGGATTACAACTTCAAGCCTAGCCTCGGCAACCTAGCAATTTAGCAAGACTCAGCCTGAAATAAACAATAAAAAGGCACCGAGGATGTTGTCCAGAAAGAATGCTGTGGGTTTAATCTCCAGTTCTGCCAAACAAAGAAAACAACTCTGTGAAAAAAATAGCAGAACATGGGTGATGGAAATCCACATGGATCAGCTTTGTATAGAGGGAAAGTGGGGCGCAGCCTGTATTAATTACGCATTTTACAGGCGAGAGAAGGAAACTCCTATAGAGACTGTGTGGATGTAGAACTTCAGTTAGAGGCAGCTGCCTTTACCATCAGGCAGTGCAGAAGGTCCTCAGGACCCAGGAGCAGTGTGGCAATGAGATTCTGCACTTATCTGATTTTTTAAAATTATAGAATGTTGGGGAACAAAACATTTCTTCTATGCAATGAATATATAATTATAGCATGGGTATTACATTAAACACAAAAATTATGTATTAGACATTTATGGCATAGTAGGTACTGATGGAAATCTGTAGGCTTTGCCTATTATGTCTAAGAAAACCAAAGTACTTCTATTTTGATCTCACTTTGAACTTTGAGTCTGAACCTCTTTTATGACTGCTGTGGTTTGGATCTAGAGTGTCCCCACAAAGCCACATGTATGTGGATGTTGCAGGTTACCTATAGACACCATGTGCTCTTAAGAGGTGGGCCTGGCTGCAACGGTGGATGCTTGAGGTGTGACCTGGACGGGAGGGTGCTGGCTCCTCCCTTCCCCCCTCACCTGCATTCCCATCTTCCATGCTGGGAAGCGCTTCCCTCTGCCTCTCCTCTGCCATCTGCTTCAACCATTGCTGGCCACCCGGGAAGGACTGTGTGACACCTTTGTAAGCTGTGGCTAAAATAAATCTTTCCTCCCCTAAGTTGTGGATGTTGGGTATTCTGTCCCAGTGATGAATAAGTAAGAGACAGAAATCGGTGCCAGAGAAGTGGAGTCATTGCTGTGTCTTTACCCAACGATGTTTAGAAACCTTTAGAACTGATTTGCAGGAGGAGTCTGGGCAGGCTTAAGGATGCCGGCTGGAAAGGCCTTAGAACGCTGTGAGCCAAGTTAGGAGGTTTTAGTTGGGACTCACAAGGCCAGAATACTCATAGAAGTGTGAATTGCAAAGGCCTGGCTCAGAAATCTCAGATGAGATGTCTTTATTGGCAACTGGTCTAAAAACCATGTATGCTACACTGCGGAAAAAAAAAAAAAAAAAGCATTGGCATTTTACCCTGGTCCTGAGATTTTGCCTGAAACTGCGATTAAGGATAATGGACTACTCAATCTGAGGGGGGGAAACTTCTAAATAACCTAATGTTCAGGCCATTACATGGGTCTCTATGCAGCTTTTAGACAGCTCCACACTGAGAGACCAGAGAAAACATCAAATGTGTTATTGAAGAGATTAGAGTTTAAAAGAAACCAGGTCCTTGCAGTCAGGACTGTGAAAAAGATGCTTCGAGAGCATGATGAGAACCAGCCAGACCCCACCCTTTACAGTGAAAGGTGGTAAATCAAAGGACCTTGCTCCGGTAACAGCACTCCGAGGCGTCCTGCAGGCCCAGAGAGGAAGACAGCCATTGTTGTTCAGCCATTAAGGACTCAGGAGTCTTGGGTCCAGTTGTTGAACGGGGCCTGCCTGCTGCTCAAGCCAGTGGTAAAACCTCATGCTATCCGCATGCTGCTGACTTCACAGGCACACAGAGTGCATGAGTTGTGGAGTTTTGGAGGCTTCCACCCAGATTTCAGAGCAAGACCTTGGTGGCCAGGGTGCCCCTGCGAGGGCAGTGTGTGACGTTGTGATGGAGAAGCCTAAGGTGCAGTGGGGACCCCAGGAATGTGGAGAAGCCAGGAGCATGGACCATTGCCTAAGGAAAGCTATGGGCTGTGAGTGGATTCAGCCCAAAGGAGAAAAATGGAGGTTGTAGCCACAGGGAGTAGGGATGGGACTACCCAAGCCCTGTGGAGTTCACATCTCACCACAGATTGCACACGGAGCCGAACATAGAACTGCAGAATTTAACCCTCAGCAGACTGGGCTTAGAACTTGCTTTGGTCGGATGCTTTCTGTCCTCCTACTCCACACTTTAGTAACAGGAATATTTACCTGTGCCATTGTATGGCCCGAGCGCTTATTCTTTGATTTTCGCAGGAGCTCACAGCTGAGAATTTACCTTGAGTCTCAAGGAGACTTTGGACTTGGACTTCTTAGGAATGCTGGAACTGTTCAGATTTTGGAAACTCTTAGAAGACTAAATGCATTTTGCATAAGGAGGAGGGCATGAGTCCTCTGGAGGCCAGGGGTGGAATGCTGCAGTTTGGATCTGCAGAGTCCCCAAAGCCTCATGTGTTTGGATGTTGTGAATCACTGTGCGCCCTTGGGAGGTGGGGCCTGGCTGGCAGGGGCAGCTGCTCGGGCGTATCCTGGAGCCTGTGTGCTGGTTCTGCCCTTGCTCTCTGGCTTGGCTTCCCAGCTGCCCATGCCATGATGAGCTCCCCTCCAGCTCACCTCCACCATCTGCTTTCCCTTCTGCTGGCCACCCCTGACTGGCCTGTGTGACCCTTTCCTCCCTGGAGTTGTGGATGCCAGGTACTCAGTCCCAGCGATGAATAAGTAACAAGACACTGGTTGAGCATGCAAGACACACCAGCAGCTTCACACACAAGTCAAAACTTCCTGCTCTATGATGAAAAATCTTTACCTACAAAGTTTGTTTAAACTTGTCAAACAATTTGGGACTTTCCGCCCAACTGCAATGCCTCTTTTACCCATCAGCCAACCGTGAAAAGATATGCAGCTGTAATCCAGCCAAGGGGATGAAAGGTCACGGCGTCCCTTGCAGTAGGACATAAGCGTCCCTATCCCTCGGTCCCAAGGGCACGCTCTCGGCTCATTCTCGGTGGGCACTGACTACATCCTTCCGCTGAAGAAATAAGCTGGCTGGCTTTTCTGGGGTCTTGTCTGTGTGCTTCCTTCTGACACTGACAGGTGATCGACCCATTTCCAACACCACCACACACATTGGAAGATTTGATTTATGCCCTACAGTCACAAGTGACAGGTTCAAGTGTACTATTATGAGTGCTGTGTCCCCTTTCACTGTTCTTTACACTGAAAAGCTAGGATGAAATGCTTGGAACATCAGAGGTGAATTGGCTTTCTGGTTTTGATTTTGTACTGAGGATTGAGCCCAGGGCCTTCACAATAAGTTACATTTCTAGCACATTTTTAAAAAAATTATGAGACATGGTCTTATTAATTTACTTAGTCTTTGCTCAAACTTGCAATCCTCCTGCCTCAGCCTCCCGAGTGCTGGGATTACAGGCCTGAGCCACTGGGCCTGGCTGAAATTGCTTTCAAAGGAAAA
Source organism: Ctenodactylus gundi (assembly GCA_004027205.1). Taxonomy (NCBI): domain Eukaryota; kingdom Metazoa; phylum Chordata; class Mammalia; order Rodentia; family Ctenodactylidae; genus Ctenodactylus; species Ctenodactylus gundi. The sequence continues at coordinate 331,753 of PVKB01001742.1, forward strand.
TGAGAAGCCAAGTGCAGGTCTGCTGTCCTGCACAGAAATGGTGGCACAGTATGACACGATTGACAGCCAAGCAGAAAGGCCCACTGACTGGAAGAGAACTGTTACCCAGTGACCAGAGCGCTTAGCATGATCCAAAGAGCCGCTGTGGTGGGCCGGGAGGTGTAGGCAGCCGCCCAGGGCTGGGGCAGGAGGTCACAAGTTCAAGCCCAGCATGAGCAACTTCGGGAGGTAGAGAGACCCTGTCTCCAAATCAGAACTAAAAATGGGCCGGGAGGTCGTTCCGTGTTCTGAGGGCCCATGGCTCTCGGTCCCTAGTACCATGAAGAAAGTTGTTGCTTGATTGTGCATGTTTACTGATATGTAAGTATCAGCAAACATGGTTTGCACTGTTCCTGGAAATACCTGCACGTGACGGCCTCTCCAGACACAGGGAGCCTGGAGACTCCCTGGTGACCGCCACGTGGCCCCACTGTGGGAGGTGGCAATAAGCCCCAGGCCTACTTGTCCAGCGTGGCTGGCTGTGCTGCCCTGCCATCGACAGTCAGGGTTACTAGGCACAAAGGACTCTGCTGTGAAAACAATTTTAAAAGGCGCGCTTTCGAGTGAAAGACAAAACTTCACTTCTTATCATGGAGGTTGTGAGTCAGTCCCCGTGCAGTGAATCTTCGTGTTAGTGGCACCGTAGGGACCATGGCATCCATGCTATTAATTTTAGAGATGAAGGAGTGGTGCTGAAAGAGGAAGCCCGCCTCCTTCAGGTTAGTGGACCCTGCGGTACCCCGTCTTGCTCGCTAGTGCGCGGATTCGCTCAGGAAGCATCTGCGGCTTGCCTTTGTGTCTGCAGGAGCGCTACGGCCTGTAGAGACTGCCAACAGGAGGACAAGGGCATGCACCCGTCAGGTCACAGAAGGACCGAGCGAGGCCAAGGATATGAGCAGCCATGGAGGGATTCCAGGGGAAAGTTTGCAGCCTCCAAGACCTACCTACACCTGGGTGTCAGGTCAGGTGTCAGGCCCGAGCCAGGGGGTGAACCAAGCTTTTATGTCATGTGGGGGGATTAGCCACATGAGGGGTGGGATTGGGCAGAAGAGGGCAAAGAGGGGATGCCTGACCGGCTGGGAGGGCAGGCCAGGTATGTGGGAGACAGTCCCCGTGGGGGCTCAGGTTGTCATCATCGGTTGGCCAACTGCAGGGCCAGGTAAGCTGCTATGTCGGCCTGCAGAAGTTTGCCAGGGCTGGTTGTCAGGTTGCTGTGGCTGGGAAGGAATGAGGACGAAGCCTTCACTAAGCCAAGGCCATGCACAGGAAGCTAAGCTAAGTCCAGTGGAACTTCTGGCACAGAAACACCCAATTGCTACAAATTGGCCTTGTATTCAAGAAGCAGACTCATGGCACCAGGCCACAAACATGTCAGGAATGTCATGCACATCTCATCTGAATGTAGTTTCAGCCATCTTTTGCTTCTATGGGCTCCATTTTATAAGGGACGTGCACTTAATTCTGCATTTCCTATGGGACAGGTCAATGATCTATACCATTTTTCTAAGCATCCTATTGTTCTTATAGGCATCATGGTGATATAAAATATACTAAAATTATAAGAAAATAGTGTATGTGCCCAGTATGAGCTTTAAGGTGTGTGTGTGTGTGTGTGTGTGTGTGTGTGTGTGTTTGTAAGTGGGGATTGAGCCTGGAGTCTTTGCACTGAGCAGTGTGGTGGGCCCAACCAACAGGCTGGCAGCTTGAAATAAATGAAAAGGAAGGAAGAAGTTATGTTGTTACGGCTGCTCCTCCTAGATGGCTCCAGCCCTCGCCGTCACCCGCAGACCTCGCCTCGCTCCTGCCTTCATGTCACAGAGCTCCAGCGCAGATTTGCTCCAGGCTTCAGGTCTTTGCTTTCCCCTTCTGGACAAGGATCTGTGGCAGACTCACACCGGCTGTCCTGGAGACTCAGCCAGGGGTTCTTCTGCTCAGCGATGGACTTGGCAGCTCTTGCACATGCGGGTGGCCATATTGGACTTTCTCTTCAGACTTGTAAGCCACTCAGAAAAATTCCTGTATGTGTGTGTGTGTGTGTGTGTGTGTGTGTGTGTGTGTGTGTGTATGGCGTGTATGTGTGGTGGGTGTGCGGCATGAGATTTCTATTAATTTCATTTCTCCAGGAAGCTAACTAATACACACCTAATACTATATACTAATTATTTATATTCTCCTGTGTCTTATATGGTAAAACCTTCCGATTTCGCAAATGTGCCTTAGCACATGGTGGGTGCTAAGTATTGATCACATGAGCAAATGCTGTGCAGAATATCTTATATTAGAGAAGTGTATGATCTGCTGAATAATTCCTTGTACATTTTTACTGAGTGACCATGCCAAAAGCTGGGAATCAGACTTTTGTCATCTAAAATCTCTTATTTTTCTGGGTCAGAATCATGCTATCCTATTTGTAAGGTCAACACATATTTTGCTAACAGCTGGTAGTCATTAGGTTTCTAGAATGTAAATGTCGTGCTGGGCTGGGGATGAAGCCTAGTAGTAGAGTACTTACCGGGTGAGCCTGAGCCCCTGGTTCAATCTCCTGTACCATAAAGATAAAAATAAAAATAAATTAAAAATAAAAAAATAACTGGTCTGGAAGGCATCATTGTAGTTCACACTCAAAAGAAGATTGCTTGCCTGATGTAGCCTTTCTTTTCCCACTTTACACACATAATAATGGAGACCACACACATGTCACTACTTACCCATGGCTGTCCACAGGAGTGTCCCCATTAATTAAAGCTCAGATCTATTTGACTTCAGATCCCATGCTATTTACATTATATTTTCGTTAACTTATCCATATTCACACAACACAGCCCTAATTTCACATATCCATTTTGCTAGCTACATAAATCACTTCCCCTTATAAACTTTTTACATCACTTTGGTTCCACTCTGAGGTGCAAGCACATTTTTTTTTTTTTTTGTCCTTGATCTTCAAATGGTCTGAGTCTAACATGAAGTTTAGGTGATTCATTCAGAAGTTAATTTAGGCCAGGTCCAGGGGCACAGGCCTGTCATCCCAGCACTCTGGAAGGCTGAGGCAGGAGGATGGCAAGTATGAGTCCAGCTCAGGCAACTTAGTGACTCAGCACGACCCCGCCTCAAAATCAAAAATTTAATGAACTGCTAATAATATGGGCTGAGGACGTAGGTTGGGGTGCGACACATACGCGGCCGGTGTGGACTCTTCAGCGCCTCATCCAGATGGCAGCCATTCTGGACTCTCCCACCTCTGATCCCGTGAGCCTCCCTCGTAAATCCCCTCGCATAAGTACACGTGGGTTTCCTGTTGCTCCTGTTTGTCTAGGGACACAGCATCAGTACAAATTATTGTCTCTTTTGTGTTTCCAAATTCAAACAAAGTGCGCGGCATATAGAAGAAATAGGGGACAAATGAATGAAAGAACTGAACAATCTCAGGCATTAAAATAAATTTAGGCTTCAAAACTAAAGCTGGGTACTGACAGGGAAGTTGAGATGAGAAATGCTGGATACTGTTTGCTATTGATCACATTTCCATTACCAGCAGGTAGAATCAATCAGTTTAGAGGGGTATGGGAGGGCTTAGGAACCAGAATGTCAGTACCTAACTTTCCGATCCTTTCCCAGGGGTCCTCTGCTCAGCGTCGTCAGGCATGCTGCTAGACATTTTGAGTTTTACAGTGCTCAGTTAGAAAAAAGGACTAATGCTTTCTGTGGTCAATTGAAGTTATCACAGTGACCTTTTTGAAAGAAAAATCATGGTATTCAATTATAAAAAACTAGGTTAGTAATTTTCCATAAGTCTGCTTATTGAAACAACACATCACAATTAACATTTTTACAAAGACTAATAATAACCATTATTATAATCAATAGCCATTACTGATTATTGATTATGTTGATTATGGTAACCATTATTATAATGAATATATTTGAAATAATGTTTTAACATGCCCATCCACAGGCAGGAGTGTGGTAAAAATTAAGTAGCATGTTCTACACATGGACAAGATGTTTCTATGCTCTCTCTGTTTATTTCAATGGGTAAATACTTCGAAAGTGAAAGGGAAATCAGGCAATAGGATATACACAGAGCTGTCCTTATCCGCATAAAACTTCATGTCTGAATCTTATGTGACACTCAACAGGGCTCTCTCTTTATGCCTCGTTGGCCCATTGTTTCTTCCAGCTGGACACACTGGCAATACACCAAGAGAATGGAGCTCATGCCTAATTTCCATAATTATGGAAATTGTTCAGCAGCTGCTGTTTCTTCTCTTTTAACCTTCCTATAGAAATATGCATTTTGTAAAGGAATTTGAGAAGGATTAATCTACCTGTGGACCACTGTTGTAGACAATGTGTACTTAACAGCCTGTTATTAACCAGCTATTAACTGTATACATATTTTTTATCTATTCAGTGAGTTTGGCTCCAACGCAATGCTTGATAAACAGTATTTTCCCACTTTATACATGGCAATGGAGACACTTCTGAAACAAATCACAGTGTCCAGTCTCCCAAGGGCCCTGAGCATCTCAGTGACATTTTCATCCGTATGTTTGACTGAACGTTCTGTGTACTTATTAAAAAGTTTCAAACAACTTAACAATGACTTATAATGCAACAACTTGAGTGGAGGTTTGAACAAAAAATGTGTGCTAAGTAACAAATTTCATTCTTGAGTAATCATGACTACTAAAAATAGAAGTGTCTTTGGGGTACCACACTACCTCCCAGAGTTTGGAATCAACTTGAACCTCATCACCCTTGTTTCCTGTTCTACCCTGACTTTCTTGCTTTATTCCAGTGCTTGCTTTTTGTCAGAGCAACCAGAGAAAACCGAAGTTTGTGAACACCATGGAAAGAAATGAAATAAAATTCAATGTTGGAATGCTGAAATAGTTCAAATCACTAGTTCACAATTTCCAAAAGATCCTGAACCTCTCTCTTTACCTTTGTTCCAAAACATTTGAGGACTGTTCCTCCAGGGCCTTTTCTGTGAGTCTTGAGGATACATCAGCGCATAGATTTGGAAGTGTGAACTCAACATATGTAGAAATATTTAGAAAGCTCGTGTTTGCCCTGCTCCTTTGGCAACCTGTTTAGATCTTAAAAACATCAACAGAGTTCTGTACAAAAATATTTTTCAAAACCAGGACTAAAATTAATCCCTAAATTATATTCATTCAACTAACTCTTTTGTAAAGAGTTGACAAGGAGTGAGTCCCAAGCCTGGACACACTGCGGAGCTGATAGGAAGTCTGTGTTGTATCAGTCTTGATGCTTTGCTATAACATCCTGTTGATTTAACTTTGATCACTGAAAAATAATAGTGCCGCACCATTGGTCTTTCATCCCACCGTCTTACTAAAAGGACAAAATTTTTATATGCCCCCAAATGTCTCCTAAATTTATTCAAAAGGTAAATGTCTGCAACTTAATTCAGATCTGGTTCTTTTTAATCATAGTATCTTTGATAAATGAATTCCTGTAGTAACTCATAATACAAAATTCAAAATTTAATTTGCCTTCTAGTTGGATAGAAATCTACTTTTCTTGATCCCTGATACAAATTCCTACAACAATTCATATTCTCTTAGAGTATGAAAATGTATTCAGAGCATCGCATCTCCTATACGTCCATTGCAGCCAGTTTTATCCATTGTCTCTCTTAGCAACCGAAAAATGTGATTATTTCAAATATCCACAGCTATCTGTTTTTATGGCATGCAGAAAGAATAAAAGGGCTGAGAAAAGTCAAAGAATTGGTTGTAAAAATAATTGACTATTAACTAACTTGAAATTACTATCTAATTGAATGTATTATTTTACGGATTTGCTCCTTTATTCAGTCTCCCGATTTAATTAAAAATGTCTTAATTGCCATATGCTGTTGTAGCTTCTGTGAATCTAAAATAGAACCGTGTGCTACAATCGGTGGTTTGCAAATCTAGTGCCATGCACAAAAACACGAAGAACGAGCTTTGATAAACTGTGATGAATCCTCTCTAAGGACACTTGAGGTGCCACCCAAGAAGAATAATGACTACTGTCCGTGTGCTGTGTGGAGGGGATGCCGCTGAGGAGGTGACGGAGGAACCACAGGAGGAGAGAGCTGGCTGAGATGGAAGAGGAGTATGACACTCCTAAGAGAGGGTACTCATTATACAAAACACCCAGTACATTCAACTTAAAAATGGGGAAGCTAATTTGGGCTCCAGGTTTCAGAGGACTCACTCTAAAGTTGGCTAGCTAAAAGGGAGAAGGGCTTGGCCAGGAGAGCTGCTCACCACGTTGCACCTGCACCTTCTAGCCAAGCCCTTCCTCCCAACTGTGCGGAACACACACTTCTAAATACATGAGGCTTTCCAGAAACAGTCAAGATTCAAACCTCAGCATTCTTCCCCTGGCCCCCAAAAGACTCATGTCTACCTTCGTATGCAAAATGCCTTCAGTCCTTTTCTAAGAGTTGCCAAACAGTTTCAGCCCTGCCAAAAAGTCCAAGTCCAAAGTCTCCTCTGAGATTCAAAGCAAACTCTCAGCTGCGAGCTCCCGTGAAAACCAAAGAGCTAAGCACTTCCCACATACAATGCCACAGGGGAAACATTCCCATTCCAAAAAGGGGAAACAGGAGGACAGAAAGCAGCTAGACCAAAACTAGTTCTAAGCCCAGCAGAGCGAGGGTTAAGTCCTGTGTCTCTGTGTCCAGCATTTGGGGTACACTGCGGCAAGGCATGAGTCCAAAGGGCCTGGGTGGTCCTGCCCCTAAAGCCTTGCCTCCAGCTGCTCATGGTTTTCCTCTGGGTTGACTCTGCTCACAACTTGGGCCATTCTTCATCTGACAATCCGTGTTTCTGGCATCTCCAAATTTCTGGGGTCTCCACTGCACCTTGGGATTCTCCTTTACAATTTCATGCACTGCCCATTGTCCTCCCAGGGGCACACGGCCTGGCCTCCAAGGTCTTTCTCTGAAATCTGGGTGGAAGCCTTCACAACCCAATTCTTGTACTCCGTGTGCCTGTAAAACCAGGACAATGTGGATGACACCAAGGTCTGCCACTGGCTAGAGCAGTAGTCTGGCCCTCCTGGCCTTTGACTGCAGTAGCCACCAAGTGCCTGAAAGGCTGAACTACAGGTGGCTGGACTCTGGAAAACCCTTCTCTCTTCGGCTCTACAGAATGCTGTGAGACATTCTTCTCAGAGCAAGATCTTTTGTCTTTGAACCCTTTAATTGGTAAAGGGTGGAATCTTGCTGATGCCTGAGACACCCTCAAGGAATCTTTTTGTAGTCCGGCTTCCAAGTACTTGGCTACTTTTTCATGCTGATCTCTTGACCATCCCTGTGCTCTTTTGCCCCACGTTTGCAGCCCCTTCCCATCCTGAAAAACTGCAGACTTTTCACATCTTTTTTCTCTGCCATCTTTTCCTGCTTTTCAGCATAGAGTTGGCTGAAAGCCACAAGGAGTACCTGAGTGACAGCCTGCACTTTAAGCTGCTTCGAAATTTCTTCCACCAGATTATGTAGTCTATTGCCTCTAATGTTAGTTTCAGGCAAAGACTCTGGATAAGGGCAAAATGTTGACTCACTTTCAGCCAGAAAGTTTTCTCCTGAGCACACACAACTTCTAGACCAATTGCCAATACTATCCTCCTTTCCATGTGAAACTTCTTGAACGTGGCTTTTATAATCCACACTTCTATCAGCAATATGGTCTTCTGATCTCTCATCAGAATCTCCCACCAGTCTTGGCTCACATCATGTTAAGGCTTCTCCAACTGGTATCTTCAAATATTTCCAAATTCTTCCCACAAACCAAACTCAATGACTTCCAAGCCACATGGTTGGGAAAAGTCACAGCAACAACCCACTTCTCTGGTACCAATTTCTGTCTTAGTTGCTTTCTCATTGCTGTGACAGAATACCTAACATCTACAATTTAAGGGAGGAAAGATTTATTTGGTTTACAGTTTCAGAAGGTCTCACCTAGACCATTAATAGGCAGCTGGCAACCATGCAGGTACATAGCAGGGGCTGGAGAGCTGCTCACCCCCTTGCGCAGGGAAGCCAAGAGAAAGCTGGAGCCAAGTCAATGGAGACAGGAAAGGCGACAGCTTTCCCAAGAAGACAACATTTCTTCTTCCTTCCTTTACTTAGTTCAAACTGCCAGCTGGGCACCCCACACCCAGAGCAGGTGCTCCTTCCTGACTTTCGGGCCCATAAGTTCACAACACACACTTGAAAGCTCTGCCCTGGGCAGCCCTCAATCTCACTGAGTGGACACAGTCTTTCAGAGTCAAATCCCAAGCACCTGTACCTTCCAGACAAGCTCTACCTCTCAATAACACAGAGTTCTTAATACAAGAGGCTTTTGGGTGACACTCAAGATCCAAACCACAGCAGAGAGAGAATCAAAAAGGAAAAAAGAAAGAGGAAATAAGGAAGAAAAGAAGAAATGAAGGAACCAAGGAAGAAAGTAAATGAGATTGTTTGTCTTATTCAAAAGTCATTAATGTGGAGCACTTGACCTGCCGCACTACTATTTGAATTAGCTTTTGGCATTTTCCTTAGGGCAGGTTGAGTAAATTCCAATAGCCAGGAGAGGTGGTAATTAACCTAGCAGTGGGAAGACAAGAAAGCTGCCGAAGTGGGCCTATCCTGCGCGGGTGGTAATGGACGCCTGGAGCTCAAACGTCCACCCCAAAGAGATATTTAACATCAAGTGGAATGTTGTCACGCTGAAATGCAGGCTTGCTTGTGCCGAATCTTGGTTTTCCTAAAAGAGGCTAGAAGTTGTATTTTGTTTTGTTTTGTTTAGCACTGGGGATAGAACCCAGGCCCTTTGTGCTGAGCTACATCCCCAGCCCATTTTTACGGTTTTTTTCTTTTTTCTTTTTTTTTTTTTTTTGCTTTTATTTTATTTTATTTAAGTTACCCAGGCTGGGCTGGAACTTGTGACCCTCCTACCTCAGCCTCCATGAGTGCTGTGACTAGAGGACAGCATGGATTTTGTGAAAAGCAAGCTTCTAGTGTTTTCTTTTGGATTCAGTCAAGTCCCTTGTGTGGATCCTATGCCGGCATCAGGACCAGGTCCACAGATGATCTAATAAGAGTTGGAGGGCATGTTCATTTTAATTTTTTTCTCCTAAGCTACAGAAAGGTTTTGTAATATAAATGGTCCATCCGGTCCACACTTGCTAGTTAGCTAAAATGAAAGAGCAACGAGAGAACACGCATTACCCCGCACGTTACTGGTGAGCATCAAAAAGAACAGAGTGGCATCTCCACTGCCATCTCAGGAGGACCAGGACTTTGAGCTCGTACTTTTGATATTTTACCTAATAAATCTCTCCTGAGCTAAGGCCAAGTAGTTCAAGCCTGTCATTCCAGAACTCTGGGAGGCTGAGGCAGGAGGCTGGCAAGTTGGAACCCAATGTGGACAACTTAGCAACTTAGTGAGATCCTGTCTCAAAATTAAAATGGGGGAAGGGCAGTGGATGTAGCTCAGAGCAAAGGCCCTGGGCTCCATCCCTAATACTAGAAAGAAAGAAAGAAAGAAAGAAAGAAAGAAAGAAAGAAAGGAGAGATAAAGAGAGCTTGAAATACATCCCATTCCTCGAGGTATCTCTGCTGCCCCACAGGGTGGAATGCGGGAAAGTGGCCCTTTTCCTACAGTTCCGTGCTTGGGTGACAGACAAGGGGAAGCTAGTTGCTCTCTGTGAACTCGATCATCACTCTAGGCTCTAAGCATCTGGTGACCTGAATGGCCAGGACCACAGCCAAAGAACGCAGCGACAAAGTGAAGGCGAAGGGAAGGAGAGGTCTCAAGACACAGATTTCTATGGGAAAGCCCCCAGGTGCTTGGGGAAGCAAAGTACTTCTGCATCTGGGTTGAGGCAGCTTCCTCCTAGGTCTGGCACTGGACTTGGACCGCCTTTAGCAAAGCCCGGGTAGGCACCAGCTTGCTCTCCCTTAGGCTGGGACTCTGTGGCCATGCTTCCCCACACAGCTCTTCGTGACCCACTTGCAAATCCTGCATCATTAGACAGAGGAAAAACTGAACCCAGCTGCCTGTGGAGAAAAAGTCCACTGTGAAACAGCAACAAGAATTAAACGGGACCCAGGAGAGGAGCTCGTGGTTAGAGCACTTGCCTAGCATACACAAGTTCCTGGGTTCGATACTAACCACCACATAAAGATTAGCAGGGCCATGGTGCTATATCTGGGAGGCTGAGGCAGGAGAGTTGCCATGAGTCCAAGGCCAGCCTGGGCTACATAGTGAGTTTAAAACCAGCCTGGACTACAGAGCGAGACCCTGTCTCAAAAAAGAAAAGAATTAATGAACGAATGAATGAGGAGAGAAGACGTTAAAGGCCCCATGTTTTGGGACACTAACCTTGGAGAGCCTTTGGTCACCAGACAGTGCTTGCTGGGTGGCTTTTCCCTCTGCTCAGCGAGGAGGATAGAAGAACACTTGTTTCATAGTTGGAGACCTGAGTTGAATTAAAATTACACTTGATATTAAGAAAGTGTCTAATTTACCTGAAGATAAGGGTCTTTTTCTCCAAAATCTTAATTTTATTGTCATCAATTGATTTGAGGATTAAAGTAGTAGTTTAGGTAAAATAACCAGCAGAAATAAAAAGTAGCATATCATTTTTATGTTTTTCTGAATATCATTTTGAATTAGATCACTCTGCCACTAACACACACACAAATATAGACAGAGATATGATTAACAAAATGTAAAATGCATGAAAACTCTGGACTGCACTAAAGTTAACCAAAAGCTTCTGGACTAGATCATGGAAAATATGATTTCATATGAAATCTAATCATTTAGTCACAGAGTCATTTATGGTCATGTGACCATCATTGCCCCTGTCCCTCTAATCCTTGTAATTCTTATACTTGTTAAATTCTGCTCTCTGTGTTATAAGAGGTAAGAGAAGAATATAGGCTCATTAGTGCAACTTGTTTATTCATTTAATTTTTGAGGCAGGGTCTTGCTCTGTAGTCCAGGCTGGTCCTGAACTCACGATGTAGCCTTTGTTGGCCTCAACCTTGTCACAGTGATCTTCCTGCCTCAGCCTCCCCAGTGTTGGGTTACAGACGTGTGCTCCCACACCCAGCTAATTTTGTGTGGTTCTGGGGGACGGAACCCAAGGCCCTCCCATTCCAGGCAAGTGCTCTAACCGCTGGCAACGCTCCCAGCCCCCGGCCATAGATTGATAAGGAAGACTCTCGTAGAATGAGTACTCTAAAGAGTTAACCACGCAAAGCCACAGTGCAGAATACTCAGGCTGAAACACACGTGCCTAAGGAGACGCGCATCCGCGGGGTTTATTATACCTGTATGTGGCATTGTGATGGCTTTCCTGAAAAGCACAAAGCCCTGCACAAAATGGATGGGGAGGAGACGCAAAAGAGGCAAACTGCAGCTCTAATTGCTCGCTCCGCATTTATAGAGTCGGGAAAGGGGAAAACCACACACAAAAGATTTCCTCCCTTTATGCTGAGCTCGTCTCAAGAAGAGTTATTCTCGACACTCTGAATAGAAGAACCTAACATCTATCAAAGGAATAAATATTCAACAGGAGGAGGGCGCGGACGTTCCCATAAGCAGCACAGCGAAGCGGAGGGCTGACTCGACTCGCCTCCGGGAGAAGTATCATTTGCTAGTTTGGGAGAGTTTCTTCTCAATGCCCTGTAATAATGAAAACCCATTTTGGAAGCATGAAATTAAAAAGGACTGAATATTGTCACTCTGAATTGGATTCTAAAGACATTCTTAAAGCCATAATATTCTACTTAAAATGCCACTAAAACTTACTGCCTCGCTTTTGTAAAAAGAAGTTTGGCTTTGGATGAGAAATTACAGTTCTGTGCAAAGGATTCTTGCCTCGGTTTCTGCACAGAAAGGCACTTTCTCTACGCATGAATTGCGTCTCTGTGTTACGCACTTCTTCTTGCCACGTAAACATTTGTTGGCTATGTACAAAAGCAGTTTTGGGAAGCATTTCATTAAAAATGCTGCACTCCCAACGGTTTCCTAGAGGAGCAGGGAGAACACGACATCGGAATCTTGGTTTCTTCCTCTAGCATTCCCAGGACTCGTCCATGGTCCTTTCCAGACTCTGTCACAATTTGGATCTGGAATGTAACCCAAAGAGTCCCATATATGCAAAAGGGGATTCGATCGTGGGGCATATGGTCATCTGTGGATTCACCTATTGGATTATGGGGGCTCTGTGCTCATCAGTGGATTCACCAGTAGGCTCATGGGGGCTCTGTGCTCATTGTGGTTTGGATCTTGAATATTCCTCCAAAGCCTCATGCATTTGGATGTCATAGATTATCTATAGAACTATGTGCTGTTAGGAGATGGAGTCTGGTCTGGAGGAATGGATTATGTGTGTGTTGTGGATTATAGCTGTGTGGAGGAAGACAGGTATGTAGCAGACTGTAAATTACAGGTGTGTGGTGGATTAGGGTCTTAAATCTGGAAGGGGCAGAACACAGAGGCTATACTCGGAAGGGGCAGATCACTGAGAGAGGATCTGGAGGGATGTTTGCTACTTCCTCCCTTCAGGGGCTTGGCTTTCTGTTTACAAGTGTGAGGAGCTGCCTCCCCCTCTGCCGCAGCCATGTGCTTCCAGCCTGATCACCCATGAATGGACTGCAACTTTCTGAAACTGTGAGCTAAACTAAACTTTTCATCTCCTAGTTTGTGTAAGTCTGGTATTCATTCACAGCAACGAAAAAGTAACTATGACAGAAATTGGCACCAGAGAAGCGAGGTCACTGCTGTGACTTCACATGATCATGTGGTTTAGAAGCCTTTGAAACTGGTTTGCTGAAGCAGTCTGTACAGAATTGAGGATGCTAGCTGGAGAAGCCTTGGGATGCTCTGAACTGAGCCTGATAGGAGATTCTGGTCAGAGCTCAGAAAATCAGAATGCTGATAAAAATGTGGACTGAAAAGGCTGGGCTCAAGAAGTTTTAGGTGTGAAGAAGGAGGGAATTGACAAGTGGTCTAAAAACCATGTGTGCTACATTGTGGCAGATATTTCATTGCCCTTGTCCAGAGACTTTGCCTGAAACTGAGATTAAGGGTGATGGGTTACTTAATCTGGTGGAGGAAATCTCAAGGCAGCTCAACGTTCAGGCTTTTACATAGCAACTGTTTGCAACTTTTAGCCAGCTCTACACTGCAAAACTGGAGAAAACAGCAGACCTAGTGTTAAAGAGATCTGCAGTAAAAAGAAGCCAAGTACTTGCAATCAGCACTATAAAAATGAGGCTTTAAGGGTGTGTAAGGAACCAGCAGGACTTACCCTTTATCAACTAAAGGATGGAAAGGTAAAAGATTCACTTTGGAAAGAGACTCCTATGGCATCCTACAGGGCAATCCTCAAGGAGTCCAGCCACCTAAGAACTCAGAGGCCTTAGCAGCGATTGTCCAAGGGGCCCAGGCTACTGCTCAAGCCAGTGGTGGATCTTAGTGATGCCCACACCGTCCTGGCTTTACAGGCTTGCAGAGTGCAAAAGCTGTGGCGTTACGAAGCTTCCAACCAGATTTCAGAGGAAGGCCTTGGAGGCTAGGCAGAGTGCCCCTGGGAGGGCAGCATATAACATCGTGAAGGAGAAGCCTAAGGTCCTATGGAGACCTTGACAATTTAGAGAAGCCAGTAACATTCATCGTCAGCTTAGAAAAGCTGCAGGCCACGAGTGGTGGATCCAGCCCAAAGGAGAGAAGATGGAGGTTATAGCCAGCAGCAGCACTGTAGGGTTGGGGGCCACCGAGGCCCTCTGAAGTTCACGTCTCGCTGCCACCATCATTTATCCCAGGTGCTGGATGTGAGCTACAGGAACTAACTTGTGCTCTGTGAGTTTAGAACTTGCTTTGGTCCTATTGTTTCTACCCTCTTTCTTCTCCTTTTTGAAATGGGTGGAAATGGTTACCCATGCCATGATAGATTAGAGGTATTTAACTTTTCTTTGATTTTCATAGGAGCTCACAGGTGAGAGTTTGCCTTGTGTCTCAGAGGAGACTTTGGATTTTGATTTTTTAGTAGTGCTGGGACTGCTACAACATTGGCAATTGTTAGAGAAGGACTAGAAGCGTTCTGCATGAGGAAGTGGATGAGAGTCTTCAGGGATCCAGGAGTAGAATATTGTGGTTTGGCTCTGGAATATCCCCTAAAAGTCTCATGTATTTGAATGTTATGGATTGTCTATGGAATTATATGCTGTTGGTAGACTGGGGCCTAGACTGGAGGGATGGACTACAGGCATGTAAGTTAGGATTAACAGTGTGTGATGGTCACACCTTCCACACCTGGATCCAGGAGGGGCCGGTCACTGGTATGAGACCTGGAAGGATACTTCAGCTGCTTCCTGCCTTCCTTGAGGACTGGTCTCACCTTGCCTTGACTTGGCTTCCTGTGTGTGATGTAGTGAGAAGCTGCCTCTGCCTCTGCCTTGTACTTCCACCGATGCCAGCCGCCCTGAATGGACTGTGATGTTTTGAAACTGTGAGCTAAAATAAACCTTTCCTCCCCTAAATTTGTGGATATTGGGTGTTGAGTCACAGCAATGAACAAGTAACTAAGACATCTATGGAACCATGTGCTGTTAGGAGATGGGCACCTGGTCTGGAGGGTGGATTATGGGTGTGTGGTAGGTCACAGGTAAGTGGTAGAAGGCCAGCATGTGCAGATTACAGATTACAGTTGTGTGTTAGGTTACAGATTACACACATGTGGTGGATTAGGGGTTTAAAGAGAGAAGGGGCAGAAGACTGAGACTGGATCTGGAAGAGGGAGATCACTGGGACAGGACCTGGAAGAATACATACACTTCTTTCCATTCTTCTTTTTGGGAATTGGCTTCCTGTTGGCAATGCCATGAGGAGCTGCCTCCACTTCTGTCTCTTCCATGGGCTTCCACCATTGTCAGCCACCCATGAATGGACTGTGACTTTCTGAAACTGTGAGCTAAAATCAACTTTTCCTCCTCTAATTTGCATATGTCTGGTATTCTATCACAGCAATGAGAAAGTAACTAAGACAGTGAATTTCCCATGGTTCACAGGGGCACCATTCTCATCCGTGGCTCCACCTACTGGGTCATGTGAGGGCAGCGCTTATCAGCGGATCTGTCCACTGGATCACGGGGGCTCTGTGCTCACCAGTGGATTTTATCCATAGGTGATTTTCTGTGTTTTTAGGAGGTAGGGCTTGGCTGGTGGCTAGTTACCGAGGATGTGACCTGAAGGATTTGCTTCTGTCTCTGGCTTCTCCCTTCTCTCTCTGCTTCCTGTTGCCATGAGGTGAACACCTGTCTTCCTTTGTGCCCCTCTGCCATGTCTTTTCACCACTGCCAGCTGACATGCATGGATTGAGACCTCTGAAACTGTGAGCTAACATAGCCCTCTCCTTCTTGAAACTGTGGTGGGCCTTGTGTCTCATCAAAGAGGAAGTGCTGAGGACAGGCACCCTCCCTTCCATGGGGGCATCCATGACATTGCACCCATGGGATCGTTCCCTTCAGCACTCAGTGGACTTTCCATGGGACTTCTCCAAACAGTCTCTTCTTCTTTTCCTGATTCCGTTTGGGCAAAAAATAGCTCCAGAAAAGTATGTGTCTTCACAGTGGGCACCACATCCACCTTGCTCCAATTCTCTCTTGTTTTGGGTATTCCAGCTGCAGAAGAGACCAGCCCTTGACCCCAGAGAAACTCCCTGAAGCTCCTGCCCTAACTAGCCGTGAAAGGAGGTGTTCTGTCTGCATTTCAAAATAACAGCAGCACACCACCTCTCCCAGTGGCCTCTGTATCACCGTAGTGACCTGGCATGACAAACACAACAACAGGGTACCCGTCTCCTCCTTGGAATACACCTGGTTCATACATCCTATGCATTCTGTGGGTCACGTTTCCTGAGCACCCAAGATTCCTCATGGACAAGGAATCTTATCTTCCCCAGGAAAGGTTAAAGCAACCGAGGACTGCCATTGCTTGGTTTAAAGGGTTTTTAAATAACCTTATCTCATGCCCATGCTTTAATAATAATTTGCAAATGCAAACTCTTCCTCGTACTTCCTCTTGCTGTCTTCTGAGCTCAGAGAATGTTTCGTTTTTATTAGCTAGGCTATTTATTTATTTATTTTTAGCCCTGGGGGATCTAAGCCCAGGGTCTTCACACTGAACTATACCCCTAGCACATTTTCTATTCTATTATAATTTTTGAGACAGGCTCTATCTAAGCTACTAAGTTGCCCAGGCTGGGTTCCGAGTTGTGATCCTCCTGCCTCAGCCTCCAAGTATGCTGGGACGACAGGCCTGTGGCACCAAGGAAGTTGGCCTGCTTCGCTCTACATCCTGCCGTGCCTGCAGGTCTCACACAGGGACGTGTTCTCTAAGCCTCAGCCGACCCTTTCATGCCGGCCATGGCTTGTCTATTCAACACATATCTGCATCGTGAGGAGAAACATCCTTGGAATAACTGCTCCTATAATCATGGAAATGTCCTTGAACTTGATTGCTATTCTCCACCTGTGTGTAGAGAAGTACCAAAAATCATCACTATTTTCTGCTCACTGTAAACGAGAGCTTAGAGGCAGGTCCCACAAGGCCCAGTGTACACTACCAGCAACAACGTCACTGGGCCTGTCATCCCACCCTCTGGGAGGCTGAGGCAAGAGGATCACAAGTTCCAGTCCAGCCAGGGCAGCTTAGTGTCGTAGTGAGACCCTGTCGTGAAATCAAAATATAAAAATACAAAAATGCACTGGATGTAGTTCAGAGCAAAGGCCCTGGGTTTAATCCTCAGGAATTTGAAATTTTTTAAAGAAGCAAACTAGGTATGACTTGTGATAAGAGTGCTGGAAGCAAAAGCCACGTCTGACCTTTCACGTGAAGATCTTGCTAATCATAGTAAGTTGCACGCTCCCCAAGTCCACCCAGACTCTACCGTGGCCCTGAATCTGCAGGCTGCTAGGGGAAAGTGGAGGGAGAGATTCTCTCAATGTGGTGGAATAAATAACAACCTCCCCAAACCTATGCTAGTTATTCCAGCTGTCTGAGCTTCAAAGTTCTTGTCGGTAAAAACACTTACACCACTCAGAGGGGAATGAAGAAGGCGGATGTGAGGGCCAGCATCCTACCTGGACACACTCACCACTCTGGAAAAGCTGCTTGTCTCTCCCAGAAAGTGAGAGAAAATGTTCCTTGAGTTAACTTTGCAGAATTCAGTACCAGAATTTTAATGAGGTTTGATTTGATACCTTATTTTTCCAGGGATGAGTAGTAAAGCCCAAAAGTGTGCTGGGATTTTGAAGTGGTCATTAAAAGGAGACAAGCTGGGCCTGGTGGCACAGGCTGCATAATCCCAGAACTCTGGGAGGCTGAGACAGGAGGATCTTAAGTTTGAGCCCAGCCGGGACAACTTAGTGACTTAGGGAGACCCTGTCTCAAAATAAAAGATAAACGAATAAAAATGGTTTGGCATTGTGGCTCAGTGTGAAGACCCTGGGCTTGATCCCCAGTACCACACACACACACACACACACACACACACACAGAGAGAGAGAGAGAGAGAGAGAGAGAGAGAGAGAGAGAGAGAGAGAGAAAGGAGAGGAAGTTATAGAACATCTAAACTATGGTTTAGATGTTAGGAAATCTACATCAAATCATGCCCAACAGGCCAAGAGATGCTGTTCATCATACCAGTTCTACACTGCTCATCCTGTGAGTTACTGGGCTCTGTGGGGCAGGCGTGCCATCCCTGCACGTGGGAAGGCTGAGACGGGAGGGTACCAAGTTCAAGCGAAGTCAAGCAACTTAGCGATCTAGCGAGACCCTGTCTCAAGTAGTCAGAAGAGGCTGGGCATGTGTACCTATCAGCCCGGATGAGGCCCTGCGTCCATTCCCAACGCCGCAGAAAAGGCCTGAAAGCCATCACATGCATATTTGTCATTTTTCTAAAGCCCTGCTAATTATGCAAGGAAATTGAAAGGTAGTATACAAGAAGACAGTATTTTAAAAATACAATTTATGGAAAATCATTTTAGATACATTTCTACTATGAGATCGATGTTCCATGCATACATATGCAATTTTGAAAATTAATTGTCCTGGAAAACCTTCTCACTTTCAGTTTAAAAAAATGTCCTAACTCACTTTACTCCCTTTCATCATTCTACCGCAGCGTGATGTCACAGCCACCGCACGAGGACACCTTTATAGTGACACTTTTCAGATTACACTAGACAGCACTGAGGAAGAAGAACTTACCTGCAGCAGGCTTCCCAGAAAAAAAAGTGATTTACTGCGATTGTTAAATGTGTTAGCTGTTAAGTACTTTTCCATGAAACTATTTAGGAAATCTTTCCTTTGTTTTGCTAAAATCTCCAGGAAACATATATGCTTCACTCTGCAGGCAGCAGCTGAGCGGCGTTCTCTCCCCAGGGGTCTATCTGGCTGGGTGGGCACACTCTACCACTTGATGCTACCTGATTAAACCATACCAGTTGGGCACGATTTAAGAATTCTTGTAGACTTCAGAAATATTTTAGGCAGGAAAAGTCTAAAATTTAGATATCTTCCTCCTATGAAAACTTGGATGGTAACTTGCATAATATGTGCTTGAGAATAGAGAACATGCTGGGTCCAGTGGTACAGACCCGTAATCTCAGCATTGTGGGAGGCTGAGGCAGGAGGATTACAAATCTGAGCCCAGCTGGGGCAACTTAATGACTTAGCAAGACTGTCTCAAAATCGAAAATATAATAAAGGGCTAAGGATGTAACTCATTGAGAAGGCCCGAGTTCAGTCCCTTGTATCACACACACACACACACACACACACACACACACACACACACAGAGAGAGAGAGAGAGAGAGAGAGAGAGAGAGAGAGAGAGAGAGAGAAATAAAAAAGAAAAAATATAAGAAGCAAAATCGCAGGCTTAGAGTAAGTGTTTAGGAAAATTCTCTCTCAGCATATCTACGCCTTTACTACCCCATGACCTTTGATATGTCAATTCTAACAATACTTTTTAGCACTGAGAGCTACTGACCGTGTCTCCCTGAGTCCTCACATCAGCCTCAATTCTAACCTGATACCTTTTGCATAGATTTTTGAATTTTAATATTTTATGGGAAAATGGCTTCATCATAAATTCTCTGCCAGCCACGGGTTCCTGCCTGCTTCCTTCCAGCCTTTCCTCAGTCTCCTGAGTGAAATCACTGTATTCTACACCCTTGACCTGGAAGTTTCTCCACCTCCATGCAGCCCTGACCTCATCGAACAGGAAAATTTACTGGCAACTCAGCACTAAGAATCCTGGAACTTTATGTATATTTTTTTGAAAAAACTTTTCTTTCCCCAAAGAAAAATTAATCAAGACTAAAATTAAAAATATCTTAAGAAGTATCTATCTGCTTCCATGGGTTTCAGATTCTTACTGTAAAATATTTTTTGTAAAGGATTATTTTATATGTTAATGTCCACTACAGATGAGGATTTTTTAAAAACAAACAATATTCTAGGCAATGAAACTTATGATATTCATTTAATATAACATTACATAGAAAAATATGTGAATTTGGTACTGGGGGGCAGTCCTTGTGACTGAGCACGTCACAAATCTTGCAACACTGGTCATTTGGGGACTTTGTGCTGGTTGTTTAGTACCCACAAAACTCTGATTCCCACACTTAACTAAATGTAAATAGTGGTGATGCTTAAACAAGCACAACATACTGAGGAGATCTTCTTTCGTTACACTCAGAACAAGAATCTGCCCAGTGTGCCAAAGCCACATGCCCCAAAGTGGGGAGTCTGCACCCGGAGTACCTGAATCCTCACACTGTGAGGAACTAGAAGCTCCAGATCAAGGTGCCAGCATGGCCAGTTTGCAGTGAGCCCAGAGGCTCCCTGGCTGGCCAGAGGTCCTTGAATCTTAGTGATCTCTCACAAAGAGACCAAGCCCAGCATGAGGGCCCCACCCTTGTGACCAAAGGCCTGTGTCCAAATACCATCACATTGTGGAAAAGAGAAGCTTCACGGTATGGATTTTCACTGAGCAGTGTTAGAGTTTGGATCTGGAATGTTCCCCAAGAGACTCATGTTTTTGGAAGGTGGTTTAATCATGGAGTTTAATCCACTTATTTCCTGTGCAGCTAAGAGGTAAGGCCTGTGGGAAGGGGTGGGTCATTGGAGTCTGACCCGGAAGGGGTAGATCACTGGCATGTGACCCGGAAGTATACACATCCCTTGCTGTTCTGTTACTCTCTCTACTTCCCATCTTGGCACGTCATGAACAGCTTCTCTCCAGCCGGACCCTCTGCCACGCCCTTCCCCCACTGCCGACCGTCCGTGAGTGGGCTGAAACCACCTGAAGCTACAGGCTAAAATAAACGTTTTCTGTCTTACGTTGTGTGTGTTGGGCACTGTGCCCCAGTAGCAGAAAAGCAATTTAGATAGGCACCGTTAAATTCAGTCCATGGTAAAGTGTCAGTGGTTAACCCCCACAAAAACCAACAAAAAATACAGATGGGAGTTCAGTCTGTCACACTGAAAGAAATGGGATAACCAACCATTTCCTACACAATGGACACAGAATATTAAAGAAGTATAAGCACAGAACATTTAAATGTGAACTCTTCTAGTTTTCCTTTAAAGTAAAATGTAAAATGATGCTTGAGTTATGAGCGAAAACAGCCTCTTTTCTCCTGCAACATCAGCTTTTCCCTAGCAGAACTGAAAAATCAGGATTATTTAGATTTAGATGTTTGGCAGGCTCTATGAACATCACACTTCATGAGAAGAACTGATACTATTTGTTGCTCAGGATTAGATAAGAGCTTTCAAGAGAAAAATCAGAATTTTGAGGAAATATACCCACTACTAAAAAAAAAAACATGACATTTGACAATATGTGAAGACTTTCATGATAAAATCAGTGGTAATATTGATGAATATCATTTTTTTATTATATAAGAAAACATAACAGCATTTGAAAGACCTATTTTCAGATAACTGATAGCCAACATTACAGAATCATATATGTATAAAAGACCCTGGGGGTGGAGACAGAGACAAATGGAATCTAATCAAATGAGCATGCAAATGCTTAGGCCTGTCATCCCTGCACTCTGGGAAGCTGAGGCAGGAGAATCACAAATCCAACCCCAGCCTGCGCAGTTTACTAACTCGGCAAGGCCTTTAACTCAAAAAAGAGATGGGTATGTAGCTCAGCAGGGATGTTCTGGACACACACACACACACACACACACACATCTATGTGAAAATATATCCTTTGTCTTTCATTTTAATGGTCTTTCCTAACAGTACAATTTCATTCGAACACTAAACAAGGTGGGGAAGTCTAAAGATGACAACTTTAATTGCATCATTTTAATCTGTATTTCGTGCTCCAGAAGCAGGAAGTTAATTAAACATGACTCCCATTGGACCCCCAAGCCTTAAGAAGAAAGAGAGACAGAAAAAGAGAGAAAGGAGAGAGAAAAAAGACTGAAGACAAATAGAATGCACAGCCATTAAGAAATCCTAGTTTAGACACTGTTCTATTTTTCTCTCCTAATATTGAAAAACTTGGCTTCGTTGGTAATGTGCCATGGAAGACAAACGCTCCCGACAGCGCTGCTTCTGCCTCATCTCCCGGGCGCGCAGTGGTGTGCGAGACATACTGGCCCGACGAGTCCGTTAGCAGTGAGAGCATCATGGAAATTCTTTGGCATTAAATACTTCAGCAGCAAATAAATCTAGAATTTATTTTCCCCCAATGGATAATGTGAGCATTTGTGATGATCTCCCACTTATTTTTATATGCTTGTGTTATGGTTTGGATCTGGAAAGTCCCCCAAAGCCTCCTGTGTTTTAATGTTGCAGAATATCCATGGATTTCATCTGCTATGAGGAGGTGGGACCTGAGAGGACGGAATGGATTCCTCGGGTGTGGTGGGTCACTGAGGTGTGGATCAATGAGGGTGTGTGGATCACTGGAGTTATGATGGATCACTGGAGAGGGTGTGTGGGCCACTAAGATTGGGGGAGACCACTGGGGGGGGGGGGGTGGATCCCTGAGGGTGTGTCCTGGAGAAACACACCCTTGCTCGGGCTCCTTCTCAAGCCCCGATCCTTACTCTTGTGGTGCGATCATCAGCTATCCTCCACCAGACCTTCCCGCCACTGCCAGCCACCCATGAATGGCCTGAGCATACACTGTGAGCTACGATCAACCTTGCCTCCTTTCAGTTGTGAGTGCTGGGTATTCTGCCCCCGGAATGAAAATATTAGGACAGCTTGCGTGGCTTCTGATGAAGTCATGGAAATGATTGCAGGAGACAGAGTACTAAAGATGATAGGCTACTTTCTGCTCTACTCCTTTCCCCAAGTCAGAAACAGGGTGGTTCCAGACTGGCTGACGGAGTACATGCTGACCAGGGTATGCATCAGTGGAAGTATGGCAGATTAAAAACAAATGGCCACGATGCTTTCCCCTCATCCATACCATTGTGTTCTTTGTGATGTGATATCTCTGTCTCCAAAAAGAGGTGGCGCTTCTCTCCTCCAGAGCTAGGCCCAGACATGAGCATCGTTTGGACTGGTAGAACACTGGCCAATATGAGGCAAAGAGCCAGTCAGTAAGAGCTGCACTGAGCCTTGTTCTCTCTCGCCGAGAACTTGTAGAACACTCAGAGTTCCTGATTGTCACAGCCCTTCACCGTCATATTCACGATGGCTGGCCTGGCCGTGCCAAGAGTGATAAAGAGAATCAGGGAATTCTGCTACTTGCATGCTAGACCACACACACACACACACACACACACACACACACACTCATATGTATACACATACACACATAGGGAAATATACCAGGAGAGATAGGATTAACATCTTAAAAACAAAAACAGGTTGGATGCAATCTCTATTAAACTACCAACAGCATTCTTTACAGAACTAGAAGACAAAATCTTACAACCTAAAGGAACCAAAGAAGATCCAGAATGTTCAAAGCAATCTTGAGCAAGAGCAAAGTGGAAGCGTAAGAGCACTTCCACATTTCAACTGACACTGCAAAGCTACAACCACCTGCTGCACAGGCAGCGCTTAGTGGGCCAGAGACAGGAAGTGGTGCAGTTTAGAAGAATGCATGGGGGGCAGAGCCCAGAGGTCAAAGCATTTCCTAGTGTACCCAAGGCCTTAGGTTTGATTCCCCAGAACCATATAAAAATTAGCTAGGCATGGGGGCACATACCTGTAATTCTAGCACTTGGGAGGCTGGGGGAGAAGGATTGTCATGAGTTTGTGGCCAGCCCGAGCTACACAGTAGTCTCTGGACCAGTCTGGACTGTAGAGGAAACCCATGTTTCAACGCAAAAAGAATACTTTGGCCTTTAAAAAATTGTATTAGATGCTTCATTCTTCCATTGCTTTTTCGGACCATAAAAAGCCACCACTGGCAAAATCCAATCCATGAATATGTTCAACTATTTAATCAATCTCATGCTTGATTTCTTCTGTGAAAGTCTTGTCTTACACATACGTCACTGAGTTGTTACGAGGGTAGAGTGAGTTAAAGTGATAATGCTAGAGCCACACGATGTAACAAGGTACGCGCATAAGTTACAGATGGGCCCTTGACACGGGTTGCAATACAGAAATCGGCAGGTCTACTGAGCTTTTACGGTTTTCACTTGCGAGACTGACCATCATGATGTGTCTAAATCTGTCACAATATCTCTGGGTTCCTGCTATGACAATCATAACTTTCATATACTTAACTCTTAAAAGAAAAAAAACTGACCCACAAACAAAGTGAGTCTAATTATCATGAGCCTTCAGGTGCAACTTTTTTTTTTTTTTTTTTTGTATTAGGGAATAAACTCAGGGCCTTTGTACTGAGATAAGATCCTAGCCCATTTTTTATGATTTTTGTGGGTCTAGCTGTCTAGCTGTCTCATCGTTGCTGTGACAAAATATTCACATCCACGGTTTAAGAGAGACTTATTTAGCTCACAGTTTCAGAAGGTCTCTCACATACACGTCTGTTCGTGGGGCAGCCAGCAATGGTGAAGGCACCTGGCAGAGACAGACAGAGGCAGGAGAGCTGCTGCCCCGTTGGAGACAGAGGCCAAGTGAGGTGGGACCGAGCAGATGAGCTCTCCCAGGAAGAAGCTGCAGCAGGGTTTCTTCTTGCTTCCTTTACTTAGTTCAGAGAGTCCAAGTGTCGTCGCCCATCCCTCATTTCCTGGTCCACAAGTCAATAACTAACACTTGAAGGCTCTGTCCTGGGCAACCCCCAATCACAACAAGTAGATACGATCCCTCCAGGTCAAACCCCAAACATCCACCCTGTGGGACCCTGATTAGGCCAAGGGACAATGGGAGGTAGAAGGTGGCTCAGACCCTGATAATCTCATCTGGAGTAGAGCCCCTTCCCTCTTATCCCAGGCCCAGGTTCCACTCTACTCAAATCCCCAATTTCCCCCCTACCCCAAGACCCTTACCAGAAATCACATGGTGAGGTTTCAAGAGACCCACCAAGCAAATTAGGTGACTTTTAAACCCCAAACTTCCTCTAATCATTAAATGACCCTTATCCTGGCTGGTCCTCCTCCCTTCAACTGCTTATAAGCCTGGCCCTCACCTCCAGCAAACAAGCTGTTAACACTGATTGAGCCTCCCGGATGCTACTCCGTCAGACTCATGCTGCTCGAGACCCTGCTCCCCCACACTTCGCTGATTTCTGATCGCTGGTGGCCAACGGTGGTCAGGGACCCTGGAGACCCCGACACCACCCCTTCCAACCAAGCTCTGCCTCCCAAAAACACACAGTTTCCAATCAGTGAGGCTTTGGGGGGACACTCAAGATCCCAACTACAGCACTACGTAAGTTGCTAGTTGCCCAGGTTGGACTTGAATATGTGATCCACCTGTCTCAGCCTCCTGCAGTGCTAAAATTACGGATCTTACAATTTTCAGACTAGTTGTATTTGTGACTTTCTTGTTCCTGGTCACAATACCGGACACCTGC
Organism: Ctenodactylus gundi; assembly: GCA_004027205.1. Classification (NCBI taxonomy): domain Eukaryota; kingdom Metazoa; phylum Chordata; class Mammalia; order Rodentia; family Ctenodactylidae; genus Ctenodactylus; species Ctenodactylus gundi. The sequence continues at coordinate 356,852 of PVKB01001742.1, forward strand.
AACTTAAAGGTGAGTTTATCCTGACTTACGTCTCAGCGATCTCAGCTTGCTCAAGGTGGGCAACAGTGGCAGAGGGCGTTGCCGCCTATAGGTGCTCCCTGCCTCCAGGGAGAAAAAGCCTCTTCTCAGCAGGGTCCAGGGCTCACGACTGTCACACCAGCATGCCTGAGAGGCAGAGACAGGGAGATCTCAAATTTGAGCCCAGCCTGGGCCCGTGAGTAAGACTCTATCTCAAAATCAAGAATAAAAATAATGGGCTAGAGATAGCAACTCTGTGTGTAGGCCCTGGCTCTACCTCCAGCACTGCAGACAGACCCGTGGGCTTCCTCCTCCTCCTCGGCCCAGACGGAGCTTGTGCAGCTGTGATCTCCTGTGGATCGCCCGGGCAGGCGGAGCTGGAACCTGTGGGGACCCGCTGGTGGGTGACCCCAGGTGACCGTGCCCCTGCGCGCTGTCCCTGCTCAGCTGTCACTCACTGAGCTCCTGCAGTCCAGAGCCTGGGAGGTCTGCTGGAAACCCCAGGAGGCGGCGCAGGACTCAGAGGGAAATCGGATTCTGCTCAACAGTTAGGAATGAGGAAGGACACCAGAAACGGGTACGAACGAGAAGAGAAGACAGAGGCGGGCGTGAGTCCGAAATGACCCGTAACTGATCACATAGTAGGTGTATCCCCTGCTTGGCCACTTGGATGGATGACTTTACAGTGTTTCCGACTGTCGGAGCCTCACTTTCTCCCAAGCAAAGACGGAAGCGGGGCCGCTCCTGTTTCTAGTGAGGAGACGGTTGGTGGTCGTATTCTTAGGACTCCACACGCCCCGCTTAGCGCCGCGGGTTCCTGTGGGGTCTGCAGGACCCAAAAGGAAACCACGAGAAGCCGCCGGATGTCACAGCCGTGCCCACAGGACTCCAGGCTGCAGTGCCCCCACGTCCCAGCACGCCAGCTGCACCCCGCAGCCGCAGCTGGTCTCCCAGGGCAATCCTCCTCCACATTTCCGCGCTCTAAAGCCCAGCTGGCCAGCCACACCTGAATGCGGCTGCCTGTTGGTCCCAGAGTCCTGGGAGGCCGAAGCGGGAAGATGCAAAGACAGAGCTCAGCCGAGGCAATTTAGCAAGGTCCTGTGTCAAACTGAAGAATTAAGAAACGAAGTGGGGGTGTAGCTCAGCAAAGAAGTCTTGAGTTCCATTCCGGGGTACGGGGGAAAAAACACTGTCAGAGTGTATTTTTTTTTCCCGTGGAAATAGCTGAGTAACTGGGGTTGTCTCCGGTTCTTTGCTTGGGCTCTGAAGGAATGTGCCATTTTTATAAAAATCCCTTGTGTGTTTAGCAACTGGAACGGTAACCCAGAAGATGAAACTACCCTTCAAAAGAATCACAATAGCCACGAACATAGTGAAGTTCTGGGTGGAGGGGCCTTTTATAAACCTTTTTGCATTAATTACCTGCTCGTTGCTGGGACAGAATACCCGGCATCCACAACTTTAAGGGAGGAAGATTCATGTTCGTTCAGTTTCAGAAGGTCGCAGTCCATTTGTGCGCAGCCAACAACAGCGCAAGCTCACCGTGGAGGCTTCAGAGCTGGAGGACAGCTTCTCCCGGCACAGCGAACAGGAAGCCAAGTCCAGCGGGAAGGGAGAACGGGCGTGTGTCCTTCCAAGTCCCATCCCAGCGACCCCCCCCCCCCCCCCCCCCCCCCCCCCCCCCCCCCCCCCCCCCCCCCCCCCCCCCCCCCCCCCCCCGCCTTCTAGGTCCAGCCTCAGTGTCCTGCCACTTCCGGCTAGGCCCCTGCGATCACCCTCCTCCAGGTCACATGCCCAGCTATGTACCACAGGCCTGCACCTGCTACACGCTCAGGCTCCACTCCTCCCAACCCGGCCCACCCTCCAACGGCACAGCCATAACATCCAGACACCGGAGGCTTGGGGGGATTTCCAGATCCAAGCTGGAACACTTTTCTCAAAGGACATTCCTATTGTTGGCAAATTAATTTTCAATTCCACATTTTTCTGCATAGATGAAATGGCAGCATGTAGCTGTTACTATCATAGCTTCAGTAACAGAAGGAAAATGTCACAAGCTGGGCTCAGGGGCACAGACTGTCATCTCAGCACTTTTCAAGGCTGAGGCAGGAAGATCCCAGATTGGGTACCTTGGCCACTTTTCAAGACCACGTCTCCAAGTAAAAATTAAAAAGTGTTGGGGATGTAGCTCAGTATGAAGGCTCTGGGCTTGATCCCAGCATCACAAATAAAGAAAGAAAGAAAGAAAGAAAGAAAGAAAGAAAGAAAGAAAGAAAGAAAGAAAGAAAGAAAGAGCTTCACAAACATATGATGCCATCAGTGATTAAAATAGATGATCAGGTCAATCACAGTGTCACAGTGTGGACTCAGTGTGTACAGCACATGAAATCAGGATGTCTGGAGCTAATGCAAGAAGTCCAAAGCGGAGGCTTTACTGACTGCTGTAAGCATACCTGGTATAAAATTACAGCATGGATTACAGTTCTGTTTCCTAGGAATAACTTGGATGGGTATTTTGAGGAAACAGAGATGATAACCAAGTCTTCTTTTCTTCCTAGTAAATGAAAAATCTGGCAGGTAGATAGGTGCCTGGGTTTGGTTACAATACATATAAAACTCATGATTTTGCCCAAGCTAGGTGTGATTTACTACCATTGAAAATCTATGCAATTATGTTCAAAATTACATACACGTAGCCACATTAGATGGCTAAATTGAACTGCCAACTTGAGGCATGAAGACCCTCAAGGAAGGAGACAGATGATGGGGAATTATATGTACAGTTTGGTCTGGAACGTCCCCAAGATGCCTCATGGATTTGTATTTCATGGGATATCTATGATTTCATGAGCTGTTGGAAAGGGGGCCTGGTCAGGAGGGGCAAATCCCTGAGGGTGTGGTGGGTCCCCAAAGAGGAGGTAGATTATTAAGGTGTGATGGACCACTGAGTGTGTGTGTGTGGTAGATCACTGAGGGTGTGGTGGCTCACCGAGGGTTTGAGCATCACTGAGGGTGTGAGGACCACTGAGGGTGTCATGGATCACTGAGTATGTTGTGGATCACTGAGGGCATGGGGGATCGTTGAGGGTGTGGGGATCACTGAGGGTGTGGTAGATCACAGAGGGCATGGGGGATTGCCGAGGGTATGGTGGATCACTGAGTGGCAGCCTGGTAGGATGTAATCTTGCCCCAGTTTCTCCCCAAGCCCTGATCCTTCCTCTTGTGCTGCCATGAGCAGCTGTTCTCCACCGGACTCTTCCCGCCATTGCAGGCTGCCCATGGATGGATGGAGACCTCCTGAAACATTGAACTAAAACAAACCTTTCCTCCCTCAAGTTGGGGTGTTGGGTTTATCATGTCCAAGCAAATGACTAACACACGGGACTCATCAGTAGATTCATCCAGTCACTTCTAAAGCTGAATGTCCTATGAAGAGGTGGGCCGCTGGACCAGGTGGGCTGCTGGGGCCATGAATTGAGGAGCTCGGCTCCACCAAGCCCTCCGCCATGATGCTGCTGCTTTAGTGGCTGTAGACTATGGACTGAGCTTCCTGAAATCTTGAACCAAAGTAGTTCCTTCCTCATATAATGTGTGTATATTGAATATGTGGTCCCACTGATAAAAGCTGAACACACACACACACACACACACACACACACACACACACACAGTGCTAGCAACTGAACTGAAAATTGCTGTGATACAGTTGATGTTCAGACGTTCCCAACACCCAGACAAGAAGAAGAAACAAATCACTCTCAGAGCTGCCTGAGGAAGGAGGAAGGAGAATTGCAAGTTCAAGTCCAGCCTGGGCAATTTAGTGATGCAGGAAGACCTGTCTCAAAATCAAACTAAAAAGTGGGCAGGGACATCACTCAGAGGGAGGGATCTGGGTGTGATCCACGTACAAAAAACAGTAAGAATAATTTACAGCGGGAAAGAACACGTTTTTCCTCTTGTTGCTGCCACAATTAATTCACATTTTAGGAAAGTTTACACCTTTAAAGAATCACTTCCAATTTATCCTTGTGTTCTACTGTGGTTAAACTTTTTTTTTTTTTCTAAATGGGTCTTGTTAATTCTGGTTACATTTCTTCCATATCAGTTAGAAATGTTAATTTAAAAGACTTAATTAATGAAACATGAGAGTGCCCACAGCACTGTTAAATTCTGAAGCATTTAGCAAATCGCCACCCTGAGAACAAAGCTCACACACTTGAAGACACTGAGGATTTTTCCTTACAAAAGCCCGGGAGGAGCTGAGCAAACCCGGTGACAAAAGCTCACTGGTTAAAAGATGAGAATCCAATTAGTGCACGAAACTTAATTATTTTGAACCTCTTACATTCAAGAATGAGAATATTAGAAGTCAGAGTGAAGATACGAGGGTGAACTTTATTTTTATATTAAACAAATATATTTTATGCATAATAATAGTGAAATGATATTAAGAAAGCACGCAGTTTTACAGTCTTTAAATGCAGTTATGGGATGTAAGAATAATGCAAAAACGCAGCTATTCAATGGAGTATATCCTAGGAAAAAGTTACTGAAAATGGGGACTGAAATGCTTTACCCAGAAAAGTAACTTTGTCTGACTTACTTTAAAAATATCTATTAGTATGTGAATAAAAGTAGAATGTACGATATGTTCACACACACACACATTTATCATGATATATATATATATATACATGCATACATATGTAACATATGTACAAATACATAAATGAATCTTGGTATCTATATATTTTGATTTTAAGATAGGTTCTTGGTAAGATAGCAAGCTGCCCAGGCTGGGCTCCAACTTGGAATCGTCCTGCCTCGGCCTCCCAGAGTGCTGGCAGGACAGGCTTGTGCCACCAGGCCCAGCATGGATAGACGTTCTTCAGCAACAATGTCAAGGTTAAACAGTGGAGAGAGGATTTGACATTGATCACCTGGATAAGACGCCAAGGACACAGGTAGTGGAAAGAGAAATAGGTAAGTAGGACTGGATTCGACATAAGGAGCCTACGTGGCCCAAAGGAAAGGGGCGGCAGGCCGAGAAGGAGACCTCGGCATGAGACAAAGCACTGGCAAGCCGTGTGCCTGGTGACGTGCTCCCACCTGGACCGGGAACACACATGGCGGTCCTCCTTTTCTGTTGATGAGTATATGTATACATGGATGAATACCCAGAACACACGTGCACATGCACACGTTATTTTCCTGCTGAAAAAAATATATCTCAGCAACAGAGAAACAAATTATCTGATGAAAAATACGCAAAGGAGCCAAGCCTAGTGGTACAGGACTGTCGTGTTATCCAGCACTCTGGAAGGCTGAGGCAGGAGGATCATAAGTTTGAGTCGCACCTGGGCAACTTAGCAATATAGTGAGACCTTATCTCACAATCAAAACTCAAAAAAAAAAAAAAAATAGGGTAGGGATGGAGCAAAGGGAAAAGTTCTGGGTTCCACTCTTAATACTGAGAAGAAAAAATAGGCAAAGGACTTTGATGTACATTTTTTCCAAAGGTGTACAGATGATACAAGAATCTGACAAAATGCTCAACATCGCTAATCATCAGAGCAATGAGAATTAAATAAAGAGACACACAGCCTCTAACCCCTGCTGGGGATCACCATCAAAAAGAAAAACAGCCAGGGTCCAAGACATGGAGAATGTGGGAACACCTGTGCCCTGCTGGTGAGCAGGCAAAACGGCCTGCCGGTCAGGAGAGCAGTCCAGACAGTCTGCCAAGAGCCAGGATGCAGGTCAGATGCGCTTCCATAACCTCACTTTTGGGTATTCATCCAAGAGAATTGACAACAGTGTCCTAAACAGATACAAATATTTACCCACCTGTGTGTACTGTAGAATTTTTCATAATAGCCAGACTGGGCCCAGTAGTACAGGGCTGTACAGATGTGTAATCCCAGCACTTTGAGAGGTGGAGGCAGATAGACTGCAAATTGGAGCCAGCCTGGGCAACTTGGTAAATTAGCAAGACCTGTCTCAAATAAAAAAGGTGAGGGGTGTAGCTCAGTGTGAAGGCCTCGGGCTCAATCCCCAATACCAAAACAAAAGAAAATAAAAAAATATACCTACCAAAGACTAGGGGCAATCTAAATGCCTACAGCTATATAAAGAAAAGACTGTGTGTGTGTGTGTGTGTGTGTGTGTGTGTGTGTGTGTGTGTGTGAATATTGTTCATCCTGAGAAAGGCAGGATGCCCTGTCATACATTCCAAGAAGAACAACCCTTGAGAACAACATGTGAGGTGAAATTTGCCTGTCATGGACACTAAGTGCTGCAGGATGCCACTTCCGGGCATTCTTTAGTGTAATCAAACTCACCCCCAGGGACCACGGAACGACATGTCCAGGTGCCTGGGGAGGGTCCAGAGGAAGTTGTTTTCAGTGGATGGAGAATTCCAGCTCTTCAAAATGAACATTTTAGTGATACCTTGTCCAGTAAGTCGTATGGTTACTCGGTACTGTGCTTTACCCTTAAAAATGGCAAAGACGATAAAATTAGATATCTTTAAACCTCAACAACAACAATAGTAATAAAGAGGAATGTAGCTGGAGGAATAGTATCACTGGCTCATTCAAGAAAAAATTTCTAAGGTACAAAACACAAAAAGTAAAAGCTCCAGAAATAGCCCCTTGGCCACTACAGACCAAGCAGCAGCCCGTGCCAGGGTTCTTGGAAGCCCCGTGGCACCTTCTCCAGGTTGCCCGAAGGTACAGGATTTCTCGTGATTTCAACCTGCCATACTACTTGTTTCCTCACTTCATAAAACTGAGATCAGCTGAAACACACATTCAACGACAGTAAGAAATAACCACTCGGTAGCTAAGTCGCTGAGCCCCGTGTTTGCCAGGTGGAAAGGGACAGACTTAGCGAGACCCTGTCCAAGATCAGAATCAAAAATGGGCTGGCGATGGAACCACATGTGAAGGTCCCAGACTCAGTCCTCACTACCACAAATGAAAACAGAGTGAAAAAAATGAAGGATGCTTAAACTTAAGACACGCATGTAAGGAGAAATATTTCCTTAGTGACCAACTGAATTCTTATGCTGCATAACAGCAGAAAAAAAATTAAACCATCAAGACTGCAAAAACTCTGTAATGGCGGACAATCCTATGATTATTTCATTGCAAAATTCAAAGAAGCCTAAACATAATATAGGCAACGTTACATGAAGAGAGGCAGTCATCTTAAAAGGACGCTTAGCTGGCGCACTTCCATATACTAAGATATAGTACAAACTGCCCAGTCACACACAACCATTTGGAAAAGCAGAAAGGACTTTGAGGTGACTTAGAGACGTAGTGTATTATACATGCAGGACTTGAGGCTCAAGGGGATATTGCTTGTTATAAAGGCAAAAAGCTGGGATGACGTCAGTGACCTTAAGACATCATATTATAGCCAGGCCCAGTGTCACATCCCAGCACTCTGCGAGGTTGAGGCAGGAGGATTGCAAGTTCAAGCCCAGCTTGGGCAACATGGTAATTTAGCAAGCCCTTGTGTCAAAATTAAAGGTGGGCAGGGGGCGGCAGGTTAGAGACAAGGCTGTGTGTGAGGGTCAGTACAAAATATCGTCTTCTGCAGAGCAGTTCTGGAGTTTACTGCAATTTTGTGAGGCTTCATAGAAACACTTAACCTAACACGTTTCTTTCCTCATGGGAGACTTAAGTCAAATAATACACCACACCCATCAAACAGGGCCACTGGAAACAGTCCCCTGAGCTGCCACCAGTAGGGGAGGACCCACCCTGCTGTCATTTCTACACATGTTGCTGAGCGACTCAGATAATGGGATCACAGCCCACCTGGGCCACATTGCCTCCTTCAGAAAAGGTTTTTTACCCCTTGCTACTGGTAAATGAAGGACATAAAAAACTCTCACAGTGGCTGATGATATCTCTGATATTGGTCTTTGGCTTCAAGAAAAGTCATTTCAGTTTCCCAGGCATCGAGTGAGCAATCTGTGCAGCCTGGTCTACAGACTACCAGCAGCGAGCAGAGCAGCCGTAGGCCCATGGGGTCAGTGAGGTCCCATTGTGACCTCTGAGATGCAGGCCTTTCTCAAGAGGCTCTTAAAGGGAAGTACTGGGATGTGCTGGGGCGAAACGAAGGAAGGAAGGAAGGAAGGAAGGAAGGAAGGAAGGAAGGAAGGAAGGAAGGAAGGAAGGAAGAAAATCTGAAGCCAGAAAGGTGTAGAATTGAAATGATGGCTTACTAGGGCTCATTGCAACAATTTCAGGAGCAGAGCACTTCCTGTCCTGGCTACGGTCAGTAAGTGAAATCAGTAACGCTTCCTTTTTTCCCCCTGTTCCATTACTTCCCACACACGCTACTCCATGCCTCTCATTTCGCGGTTGGAGGGTATACGACTTTTAGGTATCAAGACACAGTATCCTGCAGTGGGGAGAAGGAAGGAAGAAGGGAAGGGAGGAGGGAAAGGGAAAAACGGGCAGTAGGCGGGGAAAGGGAGGAAGCCAAGTAGAAGGGAAGAAAGAAGAAAGATTATCTCTTCTTTTGTGGGTCTCTTTTACCACCAAAACTAAACCAAAGCAAAGAAATAAGACCACCATGGCACAGTATTTTCTGGCAAAGGGACATGGGCCTTTTGATAACTTAGTTCTGTACCCATTTTCTGCGCTCATCCAGGGTCTTATGAGAGAAGTCAAGTGATAGTCAGGAAGATGAGCGCCTATGTGATCACTGCGTATGTTTTCCTAGACGTCATCACTTTCACAACTTTGTCCTGGTCTCAGAGGGAAAAGTGAAACAGAGGTTGGGCCCCATTTTCTTTTTAAATTTTTGACACACTAGAAAGGTTTTTTTTTTTTAAATAGGCAAAGAAAAGATACATAGTGAAGAAGATGTTTGTCAAAAGATGCCTTACTAAAACTTAACCATTGTTATAAAATATTTATCTGGTATGTGCTGAAAGACATCACAGACTAAAAAGCATATTAAAAATCAGTTAGAAAGTGGGCCCAATGTGCAGGCCTGTCATTCCAGAACTCTGGGAGGCTGAGGCAGGAGGATCGCAAGTTCAAGACTTGCCTGGGTGACTTAACATCTTAGGGAGATTCTGTACCCGGTCATTCTGGTCCTACCTCCTGAGTCCAAATCCTCTGTGCTGAGTCTGCACCAGGTGGAGTGGCACCTTGTTCTCAG
>PVKB01001743.1:0-21296 GCA_004027205.1 Ctenodactylus gundi
GCACCACATAAGCCGGGCATGGTGGTGCACACCTGTAATAACAGCACTCGGGAGGCTGAGACAGGAGGATTCACATGAGTCCAAGGCCAGCCTGGGCTGCATAGTGAGTTCAGAACCAGCCTGGTCTACAGAGGGAGATCCTGCCTCAAATAATAATAATAATAATAATAATAATAATAATAATAATAATACATTTAAAATACTGACATTGCAACATTCTAGACAGCCAAGGCAGGAGGATATAGCAAGTTCAAGCCCAGCTTGGGCAGCTAACAATTTATCAGGCAAGATCCCTCCTCAAAGTGAAAAGGAGCTGAGGATGGAGCTCAATGGGAAAGCTCTGGGTTCAATCCCCCGCAACACACACACACACACACACACAGAGAGAGAGAGAGAGAGAGAGAGAAAGATTGAAAAAATTAGAAAAGCTAGATTATTCAAGCCATGACTTCTGCCATAGGGGGGACTGGTGAAATAAATAATCATACAGCTTAATAATAGAACACTATCCAGCACTAGAGAAGATAAAAGGAGTTAATATATACTAGGAAGACCATGTCTGAGATTTTTTTGGTTTGCTTTTTTTCAGTACTAGGAATTGACCTCAAAGCCTTTACTTTTTTTGTTTTTGATACAGAGTTCTGCTCTGTAGTCCAGGCTGACCTAGAGCTCGTGGCCATCCTCCTGTCTCAGCCTCCTGAGTGCTGAGATTATAAACTTGCCCCACCACACCCAGATATTTTGTGGTACTGTGGGGTCAGACCTGGGGCCTCATGCTTCCTAGGCAAGTTCTGTAATCACTGAGCTAAGCCCCAGCCCCTGAAATCAGAGCCGTTGGACAGAGCTTCTTTACCAGCCTTTTCTTTTGCTTTTATCCCAGAGTGCTGGGATTATACGTATATGCTACCATGCCTGGCCAGAATGTTTTGTAACGTGAGAAAAGCAGGGTACAAGCCAGGTGTGGTGGTGCATACCTGTTAATGCTAGCACTCGAGGAGAGGTGCAAGAGATACAGGCAGGGTAAGTGTGTGGAGCAGTCCTCAGTTAAAGAAGGGCGGGCTGCCATGTGGCTGTGGTGCAGTGCTAGCCAAGCAGTGGGTGGCCCTATCACATGCAACACCCGCGTGTGAGCCCTTGCACCCCCAAAAGGTAGGGGGATTACAGTAGTAGAAAGACCTAATTTCTTTCTTTCTTTCCTCTTTTCTTATTTTGTACTACTGGGGATCGAACCCACAGCCTTCTCACTGAGCTACATCCCCAGCCCATTTTCATTTTTGATTTTAAGTCTTGCTAAGTCACTCATTTGCTTAGGCTGGGCTTGAATTGATGATTCTGCTGCCAAAATGCAAAGTTTCCCAGGGTGGGCTCAAATGTGTGATTCTCCTGCTTCAGCCTCCCAGAGGGCTGGCATTACAGGTCGACACCACTGGGCCTGGCCTGCAGACCCTCCTTTTACTACATCTTGTGATATTCAAACCTTCTGAAAGAATACATACACTGGAATTCTGCCTATAACCCTGCACCTGTCCTAGATAAACCTCTATTGATAGTAACATTACCTATAGTTTATATAAAAAATTTTTTTTTTGAGACAGGGTCTTGCTTGGTAGTCCAAGCTAGTCCTGAACTCACTGTATAGATCAGGCCAGCCTCAAACTCATAGCAATCCTGCCTTAGCTTTCCCAGTGCTGAGATTACAGGCATGCACAACCACGCACACCCAGCCTTTTTTTTTTTTTTCTTTTTTGAGACAGGTTCTCCCTAAATCAATGAATTGTCGAGGCAGGGTTCAAATTTGCAATCTTCCCACCTCAGCTCCCCACGGTGCTGGGATTATAGGCATGCACCACCACATTCAGCTGGATATTGAGATTTAGAGAGGTAAATTAATCTGCCCAAAGCATACATCTGGTAATAAGGCTGAGATTCAAATTCTGTTCAGTATGGCTCTGGTGTGGGCTAAAGTATGTCCTCTAATTCCATATGTTGATATCACAGCTCCAATTGTGTATTTATTTGGAGACTAGGCCTGTGGGGAGGCGAGAAATAAAGTTATAATAGCAGGGCCAAGGTTTGCCAGAGGGGTTGCCTTTGTTAGATATCGTTGAGAGCTGGGCTTGGTAGCACAGGCCTATAATCCTAGCATTTTGGGAGGTTGAGGTAGGAGAATCACAAGTTAAAGCCCAGCTTGGGCAACGCAGAAACTTAAGTGAAACTCTGAAAAATTTTAAAAAGGGGCCTGGAGGAATGGTACAGCAGTTAAACCACTTGCCTGCAAGCTCGTGGCCCTGAGTTGGATTCCCCAGTACCCTATTAGATGGGTGTGGTGGTGCACACCTGTAATCCCAGCACTCAGGATTGCCGGTGAGTCCAGGGCAAGCCTGGGCTATAAAGCGACTCTGTCGCCTGGGCCATAAAGCGACTCTGTCTCGAGGAAAAAAAAAAAAAAGAATTAAAATGGTGTGGGTTGTAGCTCAGCTCAAAAGCCCTGGGCTCTATACTACTCAGGACCAGGAAAAAAAAAAAAAGAACTAGGGTTTTCACTCTCTACCATGTGAAGGCACTTCAAGAAGGCGGCTATCTGTAAGCCAGAAGTCTACATCAAATGGGCCCATGCCCTGACCTTGGACTCTAGCCTTTGGAACTATAAGTAAATTTCTCATAATAAATTTCTAAAGTCACATAGTCTGTGTTTTTTGGCATGGGAGCCCTTGCAGATTAGGACAGACTCTAGGCCCCTTCCAGCATCCTAGCAGTGGATTTCCTCACACAGGGCCAGTGCTGGCCTGAACTCACCTCTTTCAGTTTTGTTCCTTGTGCTTAGACCCATTCTCCTCTTCCCCCAAATTAAAGTAGGCAACTAGTTGCTTCTCCCTGTATCAGTCTGGGTCCAATTGTCAGTCGCTGTGATGCCAGGCCCTGATTCAGACAGGCCAGCATGCAGAGTTCATGTCTCCATGGGTTTGAAGAATAAGTCTTAAAGACAGGAGGCAGGTTGTGAAGAAAAGGGCTTTACTGGGAAACTTACATACAAGAGAGGAAAGAAAGACAGGGTAAAGCTTCTGCTACTCAGAAGGGGGACCCGGAAATGGGAGTTTCCCCAGTAGAGCTTCTGCTAGACAGAAGGGGGACCTGGAAATGTAGGTTGACCAGATGGCTCACTGTCTAGGGGTTTCTAATGTGTATCTAGGTAAGGGGCTGCTACCCTAGGGCTGGTTAGGTTCTCCACCCTTAAACCTGCTACAGCAGCCCACCCTTAACTACATCCCCCTTAAAGATCTTTCTGTTGTCTTTTAACTAAGTTCTAGGAAGTGATCAGATACAGGCTGTCACGAGTTATAGCCAGCTGCCTTCCAGTAAATCCTTTGTTTCTGGGGGACCCTGTATCCCTGAGAGCCTATACCCCTGCTGCCTCCTCTCACACAATCAGAAATTATACCATAATTTGAACAAGGAAAGTTTACAGATTATAATGGGAAAGAGTAATGAGAGGTTGGTGTCATTTGAATTAGAAACATCCCCCAAAAGCCTCGTGTATCTGAAAGGTGGCTGGATTATGGGTGCTCTTCTCATCAGGGTTTAATCTACTCTGTCTCTTGTGCTCTTAAAAGAGAGGGCCCAGCACTCCAAAGACTGAGACAGGAGGATTGTAAGAAAGAGCCCAGTCTAGGTAAGTGAGACCCTACCTCAAAATCAAAATGAAAAAGCTGGTTGGAGGCTGGCCTGGTGATACAGGCTTGTAATTCCAGTACTCTGGGAAGCTGAGGTAGAATGATTCCCCCGGGAAACTTAATGAGTCAGTGAGACCTTGTCTCCAAATCAAAAATGAATATGGGAGGTGGGGTGGGGTGGAGGAATGGCTCAGAGGTTAAAAAGTACCCGAATTCGATCCCCCAGCACCACATAAACCAGGCGTGGTGGCACACACCTGTAATCTCAGCACTTGGGAGACTGAGACAGGAGGATTGCCATTAGTCCAAGGCCAGCCCGGGCTCCATATTGAGTTCAGGACTAGCCTGGGCTTCAGAGAGAGACACTTTCTCAAAATAAATAAATAAATAAATAAAGACTATAGTTTTACTTAGCAAGTGTTTTCCCATACTGTAAGAAAGTGGACTTGAGGCAGAGCAGCAGAGCTTGAGAAAGGTGTAGATGTTCCATAGTTGAGAGATCTTTTATATTTATTTTTATTAGTTATTATTATTGTGGTATTAGAGATTGAACGCAAGGTCTTTGTACTGAGCCTCATGCTCCCAGAGTCCTGGGATTACAGACCCAGCAGGAGATCCCTAAAACTACTTTTTTCCCACCAGTAATGAGGATTGAGTACAGGCCTTTGCTCTGAGCTACTTCCCTGGCTCCTTTATATTGTTTATTTGGGACGGGGTTTCCCTGAGTTACTAGGTAGCGCAAGCTGGCTCAAACTTGTGATTCTCCTGCTCCAGCCTCGAAAAGTGCTGGAATTATAGGCCTGAGCCACCAGGCCTGGCTCTAAAACTAATTTAAAGTAGGTGTGGTGGCCCCCACCTGTAATCTCTAATCCCAGCATTTAGGAAGCTGAGGTTGGAGGATCTCAAGTTCAAGGCCACAGTGAACAACACAGTGAGATGCTGTCTCTTTGAGGCCAGCCTGGCCTAGCGTCAAACCCTGTCTCAAAAAAGAGGGGAGAGCACTGGGGACGTAGCATGGTTCAGAGGGCCTGGGTTCCAGCACCATGAAACAAAAACAAGACAAAACAAAACAAAAACATCATTATTAACAGACTTGGGTCCCCTGGCAGGGAATATTTAAGGATAGAACAACCCGGTGCTCTGTGTGTATGTGTGTGTGTGTGTGTGTGTGTGTGTGTGTGTGTGTGTGAAGTTCCAGATCTAGACCTAGGTTTTGCTCTAAGTGCCCTGAGAGCAGGTATCTTCAACCCCTGGTAGGTGGCCTGGTGGGAACCAGGTTGCACTACAGGAAGTAATGGTGGGCCAGGAGAAACTTCACCTGCATTTCCATTGCTCCCCACTGCTGGCACTGCCATCAGACTGCCACTTCACTTTATTTCTGTTCTTATTACATTGTCATGTATACTCAAATAATCATACAGCTCACCACGATGCATGATGTAATAGAGTGCACGACAAGTGTGATGTGCACGGGTCATCCCGAACATCACCCCACATCCCGGCCCCTGTCTGTGGAAACAGTCTTCCACAGAACTCATTGCTGTTGCCAGCAAGGCTGGGCCACTGCCCCGCAGAAGCCTTCCCCTCCCTGTCGCCACTTATTGAGGCGGGCCTTGCATGCATCCTTTTTTTCTCTTAGTACTGAGGATTGAACCCAGGGCCTTTGCATTGAGTTACATTCTCAACTTCTTCTTTCCTTTGTTAAAATTTGAGGCAGGGTTTCACTACACTGCTACTTCCTAGGCTGGGCTTAAATTCCAGTCCCCCAGCCCCAGCCTCCCCGAGCACTGGGATTACAGGCCTAGGCCACCACTTCCAGGCAGGCATTTTGTTTCTTCAATTCTGGGAGCAGGCCTGCTTCGGTCTGAGTAACTCTGCTTCCCAAGTCATGCCCGGTCTTGTCTTCCTGTTTTTGTGCACGTTCTCCCTCTGCCTCACCCCTTCCCACAACTCGCTCATCTCCCTGTGGACTCCATTATCCCTCCTCCTGAAGCCTCCTCTCTTCCGGAACTGTCTTCCTCTCAGTGCGGTGAGGTGGCGCAGGTCTGTAATCCAGCACTTTGAGAGTCTGAGGCAGGAAGATCATAAATTCAAGCCCAGCCTGGACAATTGTGCAGCTTAGTGAGATCCTGTCGCGACATAAAAAATAAAAGGCAGAGTCAGGAATGTTCAGTCTCTTGTGTGGGGTTGGGGGCCTGGTTGTTAGGGGTAGGGGCAAAGAACGAAAGAGAACTTTCCCCCACCCAGTGCAGTCCGAGCTGGGGACCCTCCCGCTGCTGTTAGGACACAGGTGCTCTAACAGTGCCTCATCTCCGCCTTTCCCTTTGTGCCCACCCTGCCAGGCTGGGGATCCCTACCACAGTGCCAGGGCATGAGTGCTTAAGGAAGCGAGATTGTCCCTTTAAGAAGGATGTCGCATTCAGAGGCTCCCTTGCCTGGCATTCCCTGGCCTGTCCAGCACGGAGTAAGCATCCTAAAAATGGCCAACAGGCGATGTAGGCCGGGCCAGGGTCCTGCTCACCTCCCGCTTCATTCTTAGCGGGTCTTTAGAGGCCGAAGAAAGAAGGTGGAGGCCATAGCGGTCAGGACTCCGCCAGCATCGGGAGCCTGTAGGGGCGGGGCCTCCTCGAGGGCCGGGCGGGGCCACCCGCGGAGCGGATGCCCGCCCCGAGGGGCGGGGCGTAGCTAAGGCCAGCCCCGAGGAGGGCGGGGCCTTCCCGCGAGCACCCCCGGAAACGCCGCCGAGCCTGGTCTGTCCGATAAGGCGTAGCTTTGCAGTTGTCGCCGACGCCTCTTCTGCTATCCCCGCCACAGCGGTCGCTGCTGCGTCCGTCATGCCGGTAAGTGGCTGCTCCGCCCAGCCGGCCACGCTGGCAGACATGGTTTTGTCGCTCTTAAGACTCGAGCCGTGGCTGGAGCTACTTTTGTTCCTTGGCGAGCCCCGCAGAAAATCGAACCCGAAATTACTTTAACCCAGAGCCCGGGCTTTAGAACTCGAGGTCCGAGGCCTCCATGATTACAAGCCCAAACCTTCCTTGCAAACATGGGGAAAGTGAGGCCCCCAGGGCAGCCAGGGAGCTTTCACGGGGACGCGTGCTCCCTGCGCCTCCCTGGTGGGTGGCCTGCCCGTGGAACAACGCATCTGAGAGAAAGGGGGGTGCTGAGCGAGTGGGTGGGCCACCCTTGGGTCGCCTGCTGAACAGAGCAGTTTTTCATATGTTCATGATTTACCTCGCGTCCCCTGCGCACCGCGGCTTTTAGGGCGGCTCTGGGCCTCAGTGAGTTGAATTTGAGATGGCACCTTTCACCTTTCCAACGGGGCATTTTCTCAGTCTGAAGTTTGAGAGCTTGAGGAACCCGCCCAAAGTGACGAGTTGTAGCTGGAGGAATGGCACAGAGGTTATTAGAGCACTTGCCTAACTAGCATAAGGCCCTGGGTTCTATTCCCCAGTACCATGTAAGCCTGGTTTGGTGGCGCATGCCTGTAATCCCAACATTAGGGAGGCTGAGGCAGGAGGATTGCCGTTAGTTCGAGGTCAGCCTGGGCTAGGGAGCAGAGCCCCATCTGAAAAGAAAGAAAAGTGGCCAGGTGTTCAGAGTGGAGTTGGGGAGGAATGAGCAAGTGGGACTTAGCTTGCTAGCAGCTCTCTCTCACACAGACACAGGGTTGGTTGTCAAGGGCCCCTTTCTTAAGCGATTAAGGCCCCTTGACAGTGAAAACAAAGAAAAACCTAGGAATGTATTGGAGTAATTGCTGTTGGGAACTTAATAGCCTCTTATCCTCAGGCCCCCAGACTCCCTGGGCAAAACCAGTTCTACTGGTTACAATCCTCAGATACTGGTTGGGGTCACTTGGTGCTTTAGTTTCCTCCAGGGTGTTTAGTTCCAGTTCTGGGTCACATGAGTTCCCAGAAGTGTCCTTCAGATGCAGTGTCTTGGTAGCCTGTCTTTTGGGAGTTGGCAGATGAGCCCTGGGCTTCTTGAGCATAGCCTTAAACATATCAAGTATTAGGTCTTTGGGGTCTTGCTGGGTGCCTTGAGACAAATCCTTAGATACCACAAATCATGGAAAGAGAACTTGATAGAATCAGCCCTACCAGTTGAGCTAGCCCACCTGTGGTAAGTCAGAGGAGAGCATTAATTACCCTGAGGCTGGAGCAGTGGCGCCACTGGTTTTTTGTTGTTGTTGTTGTTGTTGTTGTTGTTGTTGTTGTTGGGGATAGCAGTAAGGGAAAGGGCAGTTTGGAGGCCATCCTATTCTGTGTCCACTTGGGATTTGGGGCAAATGGTCAGAATTATGAGGGCACTTGAGATCATATTAAAGATGAGCAGCTGAGGGACGGTATTAGTGAGGGGACTGTACAAAACTAGACTGGGAGAGTTTGTTAAGCTAATCAATTAAATCTTTACAGCCCAGGCTTTGGAATCCCAGAAGCCTCAGAAAATCTGTGTCCTGTCCTGCCCCCTGGGTGACTGTAGGCAAGGTACTTTTTCTCTCTCTTGCTTGCTTTCCTCGATTGTAAAAGAGAGATGGAAACTGACCTCACAAGGCTGTTAGTAGTAACTGAGAATATGCCAGTAAAATGCATAGGACAGCCAATGACACAACTCGTCTTCAAGAAATGATAAATCTTGAGTGGATTTAGGACAAGTGGAGTAGAAGTATAGGTAGAAAGATTTTGTGTCCCTACCCCATTTCCTAACATTAAGGGTTGAACCCAGGGCCTCAGCATGCTAGGCAAATAATTCAGGGTGCTACCTCCCCAGCCCGTTAAATTTTTTGTTTTGATACAGGTTCTTGCTAAGTGCCCTGGATGGCCTTGAATTCATGATCTTTTTCTTTTTTCTTTTTCTTTTCTTTTTTTTTTTTTTTTTTTGAGACAGGGTCTTGCTGTGTAGCCCAGGCTGGTCCTGAACTCACGATGGAGGCCAGGCTGGCCTTGGACTTACTGTGGTCCTCCTTTCTTGGCCTCCCAAGTGTTGGGATTACAGGTGTGCACCATCATGCCCAGCATATGTGGTGCTAGGGAATGAAACTCGGGTACTGCTTGCTAGGCAAGTGCTTTAACCACTGAGCCATTCCTCCAGCCCGAATTCATGATCTTGCCTCAGCCTCCCAAGTAGCTGGGATTACAAGCCTGTACCACCACGCTTGTTTTCAACCCCCTTTAAGAACGACCTTAGTGGGTAAGAGTTGAGATTCTGGGGACTGGCTAATCAGACCTTGCTGCTCACTGGCCACTTCACCCTGAGGGAGGGGTCTGACCTTGAAACCTGTTTGCGCATCTGTCCAGAGGGGATAATAATAGTACCTATTTTATGGGATTTTTCTGACAATGAAGCAGATTGTACATGTGAAATGTTTAGGACAATGCCTGGCACATAGTAGACACTGTAATATTAGTAAGCTTCTAGATGTCAAAGTGTTCAGGGGCTGAGTTTCCTGAATACCTGAAAAACCATTCCACTGGAGGGGCCTGGACAAAGTGCTTTCTTCCACCCCTACCTCTGGATTTCTGAGATTTTACTGTATTAATTATTTATGTATTTATTAATATTTATTGTGGTACTGGGGATAGAACCTAGGACCTTTGCCCTGAGCTAGCTGCATCCCAAGACCATTTTTATATTTTGATTTCGAGACAGAATCTCACTAAATTGGTGAGTTCCCCAGGTGGGTTTAAACTTGAAATCTTCCGGCTTCCCTGGATGTTGGGATTACTCGCCTGTGCCACCAGGCCTGGTGTGACCCACTTTGTGAGTGACAAGGCAGGGGCTCTGAGTAGCTGCCACTGCCCAAAGGTAAGCACTTGGTGATAGCTACGTCTTGAGGTTTTCTTTTGAAGAATGGATTATTTTTTGTCCTCCTCAAATTTAGTTTTGCAACTCAGGTAGGAGAGCACTGAATTGTAACATTTGCATCAAAAGTAGTCTCTGGACTGTGGAGGATGAAAGGAGACCTGCTCCTATGGTCAGCAGCAGGAAGCTTTGGGTCTCTATTGACTTAGGTTCAGCAAATAGTGGAGCAGGGATGTGATGGTGGTGGTATGTGGCTCAGCAGTTGCTGAACAAGCCCAAGACCCTGGGTTCGATTCTTCAGCAACACATAAATTGGGCATGGTGGCACATGCCTGTAATTCCAGCACTTGGGAGGCCGAGGTAGGATTGCCTGAGTTTGAGGTCAGCCCAGGCTATGTAGTTCAGAACCACTCTGGACTACAGAGTGAGATCTTCTCCAAAATAAAAAAAAAAGGGTAAACAGTTGTGCTGTTTAGTAAGTTTCCCTGAAAGTCAGGGTTATGGCGGGGAGGAGGGCACTTTGTTGTTGCAGACCAGCAAGATTTCCCAGGGGCAGAGAGGATCTGGTGTCACTATTTGTGCTCAGTGACTCTCCTGTGACTGTGGGCACCCTGCTGGACCCTTGGGAACCTCACTCTCATCCTGAGGAGCATCAAATGGGCGGCTTCCTTTTCAGGCTAGAAAGATAAAGAGAACTTGACATAGGATAGGCCTTCAATAGGAAAGCTTGGGCTCAGTGTACAGGTCCAAACCACTGATGACCCTTGATTGTCCACTGGTTATTCTAGAATCTAGAGCAAGATTACACAAGTTTTCTTAAAGGGCCAGATAGTATATACTCAGGCTCCGCTGGTAATATAGTCTGTGTTACAGCTACTTAGTTCTGCTGTTTTCTTGCAAACACAAGCTTTGCTGTGTTCTAATGAAACATTTTTTGTAAAGCCAGGTCATGAGCACACTGTAGTTTCCCAGTGCATGTTACAGGAGTGGAGGGGAATGTCTGCTCCTGTAAAATCATGTGCTCCAGCCTGGCCAAGGCAACAACGTCAAAGAGAAGCGGTTTCAGCAGTCAATTACAGTAGGAGTGATCAGTTAAATGTCTTACCAAATATAGCAGGCTGATGAATGCTGTCATACATATCCAAATGGCCTGTGGTAGAAGAAAGGTTCCCCATCCCAGTAACCTAGAGCATCATCTTGGCTATAATTGAGGCAGGAATGATTTGGGTGTCTTATTAAAATGAGGACTCTGTTCACCAGTTACGGGGTGGGGCCTGAGGAGGAATGGGACTGCTCGATGGCAGAGATGATTGAAGCCGAAATGGATGCTGGCCACCACACTTAACGTCCTCTTTTCATCATGATCATCAACCTGGAGAAAGTCTGTTTTCCTTCTTTTTTTATCTTCTTTTCTTTTTTGAGACAGGGTCTCACTCTGTAGCCCAAGCTGGTCCTGAACTCACTGTGGAGCCCAGGCTGGCCTTGGACTTAGGATAATTTTATTGCTTCAGCTTCCGGAGTGCTGGAATTATAAGCATGACCTACCATGCTTAGTTTAAGTGATGCTGGGGAACTGAACTCAGGGTGTTGTGCTTGCTAGGCAAGTGCTTTTAACCACTGTGCCATTCCTCTAGCCCCTCCGTTTTTGTTTTTGTGGTACTGGGAATTGAGCCCAGGCCCTTCACACTGAGCTGCACCCTTGGCCCATTTTTATTTTTGATTTTTGAGACAAGATCTCCCTACATTCCTAAGTTGCCCCAGGCAGGGCTTTAGTTTGTGATCCTCCTGCCTCAGTCTCCCAGGGTGCTGGAATTACAGGCCTCACCACCAGGGCTATTGACCATTTTCTTTAAGGCAAGTTTTGCAGAACTGGCTCTGGTAGAAGTGGTGACCTGCCGGGCATGAAGGTTAAACATTCCAGCTTTGTGGATGTGGACACCAAGGCACAGAGGTGTGAGGTCACTTGCTTGTGGTTATGTGGCCAGTAAGTGCCAGAGCGCCAGATCTGAAGCCAGGTTATCTGATCTTAGATGTTCTCATTATCAGAGATTAAAAAGAAAGAAAGAAAACAAAAGAAAATGGAAAATGGTATAAGTCATCTTTGCCTGAAAGCAAAGAGAAAGACTGAGAAGTCATCAACTAGCTGTCAGCATTGTTCACTCAATGAAATATACCTCCCCAGACCTGTTTGCAGTAGTGGGGACTCAGCAGTGACCTGGACAGGCTGCTGTCTTCTGGGAGCCTGCTTTCAGACCCATGATTGGTTAGACATTCTAGAGGTTGTAGGGCGTGCAGGAGCCTGAGATCCCTCTCTGCATGGCCTCCATATCACTTGTGAGCCCAGGCAAATCCTCTTCCCTCCCTGAGCCCGGGGCCTGCCTTCGAGGATGAAGTGCTTGGGTGAAAGCAGTGGTTGCCACGTATCACCTGGAGTGCTTTCCCTAGAATGCTTCCTACATGGAGTAGATGTACCAGCCCATGCCTTGAAACACTTCTGACGCAGAAACGGCCCACCACATCAACATTCCTCAGAGTTTGGGGCCCATTTATGCCAGAATTCTTGGTGGTCCTGAGACAAAGCCCGCAGCTCCAGAATCAGCAATTTGAAGGTAGGAGTAGTGTCTTAGTTACTTTTTCATTGCTGTGACTCAATACCTGACACGCATAAATTGAAGAAAGGAAAGGTTTATTTTAGGTCACAGTTTCAGATGGTCACAGTCCATTCAGGGGCAGTTGGCAGCAATTGAAGTACATGGCAGAGAGGTGGAGGCAGCTTCTCAGGACATCACAAACAGACAGGCAGAGACTAGTCCAAGTCCCAGTCTTAGTCTCTCCTGCATCCTGGTATCGAAGGTGTGGCCACTACACACCCTTAGTCTTAACCCACAAGCCTTTAGTCTTAACTCACACACCCTTAGTCTTAACTCACACGCCCCTAATCCCAACAACTGCAATCCACCCCTCCAGGCCAGACCCCAATCCACTAACATTACATGGCTCCATAGACAATCCATAACATTAAAATACATGAGACTTTCAGGGGACACTCCAGATCCTAACCACAGCAGGTAGGAAAATAAAATTTTAATGCTAGCTGAGCAGATGATCTTCACTGAGTGCCAGATCTCTCCCCAGGGGACTTATGGGAACTACCTCATGGAGTAAAGCTTGTGGATATGGAACCCTTAGATACTCTTTATTTTTTTCCCCATTTTATTGATATGTATAAGTGCAAAATTTAAGGCTTACATTGGTTTCGGCCATTTTGTGCACATACATATCTAGTCAAAAGTAACAAGACCATCCCTGCTTTCCTTTTGACCCACCCCCTACCCTCTCCCACAGCCCACCCCCGCCCCCCATTCCCTTTATTTTTTACTTTGAGTTCTGTGAGATAATTATGATCTGGGATCTGGGTTTCTCATATCAGAGAAGCCATTTGATGTTTCACCTTCTGCTTCTGACTCACTTCATGATGGTCTCAAATTGCCTTCATTTGCCTACAAAAGCCTCCAACCTATCTGTCTTTATAGATTCATAGTATTCCATTGTGTATAAATATCACAGTTTGTGTACCCATTGGTGTGTTGATGGGTATTTTGGTGTCTTCCATATTTTAGCTATTGTTAGTTGTGCTGCTGTGAACATGGGTGTACATGTATCTCTGTTATGTGTTGTTTTTAACTCTTTTGGATATATTCCCAGGAGAGGTATTGCTGGATCAAAGGGGATATTTATTTCCAATCTTTTGAGAAACCTCCATTCTGCTTTCTATAGTGGTTCTACCAGTTTACATTCCCACCAGCAGTGCAGGAGGGTTCCTTTCTCCCCACAACCTCGCCAGCACGGATTGCTATTTGAGTTATTGATATAGGGCAATTTCTCTGGAGTTAGATGGTGTCTTAGTGATGTTTTGATTTGCATTATCCTTATGGCTAGGGATGTTAAACATTTTCGTGTATTTATTGGGCATTTGAACTTCTTCCTGAGTGAACTGCCTCTTCATTTCTTTTGCCCATTTTTCAAAAAGGTGCTTGATTTTGGGGGGCTTACTTTTCTTCAGTTCCCTGTATATTCTGGTTATGAGCCCCCTATCTGAGGTACTCCACTTTATTATTCCAGAAGAGACAGGTACTTAGAAACGGGCTCCCGGTGAGCCTGATGTCACCCAAATGTTGCTCAGTCCCTCTGCCTGTTGTTGGCTCGTGTGGGTCTGCACGCTGGTACCACATGTGGGCTCCTTCAGGCTTGGCTCACGGTCCCTCTCGGTTTCAGAAGCACGAGTTCTCCGTGGACATGACTTGTGAAGGCTGCGCTGAGGCGGTCTCTAGAGTCCTCAACAAGCTGGGAGGTGAGTGCATGGCTCTCCCCTGGGGCTGAGGGGTGGTTTTCCCCCCATGCCATATTCAAAGGCATGCCAGCACAGCAGCAAGCTGATGGTAACAGCACAACTCAACTGTGTTGAATACTTGGAAGACTGAGTTCTCTGCTTAGTGGCTTGTCTGGATCAGGACATTGAGTCCTCCTGACAACTATTTTGTGTCATTTTGACTATCCCCGATTTTTTTCCTGTGGTACTAGGATTGAACCTTACTGACCTACATGCCTGGCCATTTAAAATTTTTTTGTTAAATTTTGAGACAGACTCTTGCAGAGTTGCCTAGGCTGGACTTAAACTTTTAATCATCCTGCGTCAGCCTCCCAAAGTCCTAGAATTCCAGGCATCCACAACCATACCTTGACTATCTCTCTCTCTTTTTTTTTTTTTTTTTTTTTTTGATACTAGAGATTGCATCTAGGGCCTTCATGCTGAACTATACATCTAGCCTATTTTTATTTTTATTTTGAGACAGGGCCTTGCTAAGTGACTAAGTTGCCCAAGGTGGGTGGAAAATTGCAATTCTCCTGCCTCAGGATTCCCAGGGTACTGGGATTATAGGACCGAGCCACCAGACCTGGATGACCTTCTCCATTTTAAAGAGAAGGGAACTGGGATTGGTGGGGGTGGGGTGGGGGTGGGGGTGCGGGGTGGGAAATCAGTGATTAGAGCTCTTACCTAGGAAGTGCAAGGCCCCGAGTTCAGCCCCCAGGCACCACATAGTAGCTGTGCGTGGTAACGCATGCCTCTAATCCGAGCACTCAGGAGGTGGAGGCAGGGGGATTACTGTGAATTTGAGGCCAACCTAGGCTGGGTAGTGAGTTCAGGATCAGTCTGGACTACAGAGCAAGGCCTGGACTATAGGGCAAGACTATCTCATAAAAAGAAAACAAGGGAACTGAAGTTCAGAGAGGTTCACTAGCTTGGCTAGGATGATGTAGCCAGTAAACAGAGTCCAGCTGTGGAGCTGTGGCAGTACTGGTCAATAGGTTAATGATCTCTAGTATGACAGCTTTTGCTGTATGACACAGTTCAGAATCATGAAGACTTTTTGAGTAGTGGCAGTTTAAAAATTTCATATTTATTTGTTTGTTTGTTTGTTTATTGAGACAGGTCTTGCTCTGTAGCCCAGGCTGGTCCTGAACTCACTGTACAGCCCAGGCTGGCCCCAGACTCATGGCAATCCTCCTGTCTCTCCCTCCTGAGTGCTGGGACTACAGGTGTGCACCACCACACCTGGCTTATGTAGTGCTGGGGAATCAAACTCAGGTACTTAGCACTTGACTTAGTGCTTGCAAGGCAAACAGTTTAACCACTGACCCATTCCTCCAGCCCATAAAAAGCTAATTTTTAGCCAGTTGTGTGTAGAGCTCTATTTTTCCTTCCTTTGTGGTACTGAGAATTTTTCTTTTTCTTTTTTTTTTTTTTAAGAGCAGGGTCTTCTCTATCTAGTTCAGACTAGCTCTGAATTCACTCACTGTGTAGCCCAGGCTAACCTCAAACTCACAGCAATCTTCCTGTCTCAGCGTCTTTCTGAAGGGATTACAGGTGTGTGCCACCATGTCTGGTTTATGTGATGCTAGGGAATCAAACCCAGGGCCTTGTGCTTCCTAGGCAAGTACTTTAACCATTGAGCTACACTTCCAGCCCTGTATTGAGAGTTAAACCAGGGCCTTTACACTAAGCTACATCCCAGCTACATTTTTAAACTTTTTTTTTTTTCTTTGAGACAGGTTCTCACTGTAGCCCAGGCTGGTCCTAAACTCACTATGTGGCCTAGGCTGGTGTTGATCTCACAGCAGTCCTCTTGCCTCAGACTCTGAGTGCTGGGATTGCAGGTGTGCAGCACTTGAGACAGGGACTTGCCAAGTTGCCAAAGCTGGGCTCAAACTTGGAATCTTCCTGCTTCAGCCTCCCAGAGTAATAGGATTGTAAGTGTGTATCACTTAGGCCTGGCTATTTATAATTTTGAATCTTACTGGGTTCCCCAGGCTTTGCTTGAATTTGCACTTGTGGTACTCCTGCCTCAGCCTCCCAGGGTGCTGGGATTATAAGTGTAGGATACCACACCTGGGAATGTGCAGAAATTGTGAAGCAGCCGTTTCAGATATATTTAGAAAATCATTATTCTCACCCAGCTGGAGAAACAAGCCAAAGCAAGCTGAGATCTGGCACTAGGACTCCGTAACAACTGAGCTGTGATTAGAGGCCTGGTGGTGCTGGAGCTTGGTCAGTCTTCCAAGATTTTGGTAATAATAGGACCCAGTTTTCCAAAGGCTTCCGTGTAGATGCTCTCTCACCCGCAGTCCTCTGAGCTGGACTTTCCACAGGGACAGGGGGCAGTGACACCCGTGTGCAGGAGGTGAGTGCCTTGTCCAAAGTCCCCCAGGGAGCCAGTGGCTGGCTTGCAGCCCTGTGAACTGGAATCCTGATTCGTAAACGGTTGGGAAGTGCCTGGCTGCCGGCAGCCCTTGGGTTCTTTCCCCTCGGGCCTGGGCGTCTGGCGCAGTAGGCTGTAGTCCAGACCAGCTTCTGCTCTGATGCTTTAAAACTGAAACTCTTCATGGGACCCTCCGCTGCACAGTGGTGTGGGAGCCTGGGGCTCAGGGTACACATTTTCTTTTTCTTTTTCTTTTCTTTTTTTTCTTTCTTTTTCTTTTTCTTTTTTTTTTTTTTTTTTTTTTTTTTTTTTTTTTTTTTTTTTTTTTTTTTTTTTTTTTTGAGACAGGGTCTCACTCTGGTCCAGGCTGGTCCTGAGCTCACTAACCGCTGAGCCAGTCCTCCAGCCCCAGGGTTTTGGTGGTGGTGGTGGTGGTAGTATTTTTGAGATCAGGTCTCCCTGTATAATCCAGGTTGGCCTCAAGTTTGCTACCTTCCTGTCTTGGCCACCTGTGTGCTGGGGTTGTAGCATGTACTGACATGCCTGGCTGAGAGAGTTTGCTTTTGTTTTTGTTTTTATAGCAGTAGGGATTGAGCCCAGGACCTTCACAGTGAGCTGGATCCTCAGGTCTTTTATATTTTTTATTTTGAGACAGGGTCTCACTAATTCACTGAGTTGCCCAGTCTGGATTTGCACTTGTGATCCTCCTGCCTCAGCCTCCCATAGTGCTGGGATTACAGCCTTTTGTGCCCACGCCCAACTCTGGACAGTTTGAAATGCATTGTGTTCAGTGGTCCTGGAGCTTTCTCCAGCTTGGTATTGCCACAGAAATACTTATTCCACCTGGACCTGCAGGCCCAGGCCTATACATCCAGCATTTGGCAGAGGCATGAGGATTGTAAGTTGGAGCCCAGCTTGGACAATTTAGCAACTTAGTGAGACCTGTCTCAAAATAAAAATAAACAGTTGGCTGGGAATGCAGCTCAACGAGAGGCCCTGGGCTTCATCCCCAGCATCACCAAAAAATAAGTAAAATGAGATTTAAAAATCTCTTTCACAGATGAAAAAGAGAACCTTTTGAACCAAAAAACAAAGATCTAAGGTGTGACAAGGACACATATTTTTCCTCCCTGGGTAACTGTTACGTGCACATCCAGGGACTGAGTGACGGATTTTGTCTTGTTAGGGACTGAACCCAGGTCCATTGCTCTGAGCTACTTCCCTCATCCGTTTTTAATTTAATATTTTTTTTATTTTGACACAGGGTCTTGCTAAGTTGCTAACTTGACCAGTTGATCTTGAACTTGGAATTCTCCTGCCTTGACCTCCCAGAGTGCTGAGATTACAGATCTGTGCCACCCCACCTAACAGATTGAGAGCTTATGGTTAAACCCTGAATCATGTGCCTGGGGCCCCTTGACAGGTGCTCAGGATCTGCCAGAGCTCTGACAGTCTTCTCCCATCTTTCTTCCCCGGGCGGTGAGGAGTGTGTGTGTGGGGGGCGTGGCTCTAGAGAGGGGCCAGAGGGTTTTCTGATTTGCTTGGGTCCTAGAAATACAGCGCTAAGCTTGAGGAATCACAAACTAAGGGCATACTGCACAGGAAGAATGTCGGAGTTGGCCATCTCCAACCCTATCATGTACAGATAGGGAAGCTGAGATCTATAATACCTGTGTAGCAGTACTGAGGTTGAAATCAAGGCCTTCACATGGAACTCTGTCTTCAGCCCTTTTTATTTATTTATTTTTTGGTTTGGAGACTGGGTCTTACTAAGTCACTGAGTTGCCCAGACTGTGCTCAAACTTGTCCTTCTGCCTCTGCCTCCCATTGCTGGGATTACAAGTGTATGGCACTATGCCTGGCTTGCTGTGCATGTCTTCTGACACAGCATGGCTTTCTAGGTCCTTCTGTGTGCTGCTGCCACATTCATTCATTCATTCATGTGGTCATTCATTTATAGATAGGGTCTCATTCTGTAGTGCAGGCTAGTCCTCAACTTTCTCTGTAGCCTAGGCTGTCCTTGACCTTGTGGTAATCCTCCTGCTTCAGCCTCCTGAGTAGTAGGAGGCATGTCCCATCCCACCTGGCTAATTTTTACGTGGTGCTGAGGAATCAAACCCTTGACTTTGTGCATGCTAGGCCAGTGCTCTAGTCTCTGAGCTATGCCTCCAGCCTTGGCTGGCTTTTATGTGGTGCTGGAACATCAGACCCAGGTGTCCTGACTGCTGAGCTACGCCCTCAGTGTCGCCGCTCCCACTTTCTGCGTGGACAGAAAGCTTGCTGATGTGTCTTGAGGAAAGGCAGGGTGAAGGGAA
This sequence comes from Ctenodactylus gundi, assembly GCA_004027205.1. Classification (NCBI taxonomy): domain Eukaryota; kingdom Metazoa; phylum Chordata; class Mammalia; order Rodentia; family Ctenodactylidae; genus Ctenodactylus; species Ctenodactylus gundi. Next base: position 18,544 of record PVKB01001743.1, read on the forward strand.
ATGAAGGAAAACTTGGGAGTCCTTAGGATTCTCTTTCTTTTGGAACTGGGAGCGTCTCTACTGCCTCTCCCCACACCTCGTTTCCTCTTCTTGCAGGAGTTGAATTCAGTGTTGACCTGCCCAGCAAGAAGGTTTGCATCGAGTCCGAGCACAGCGTGGACACGCTACTGGCGACTCTGAACAAAACTGGAAAGGCAGTTTCCTACGTCGGCCCCAAGTAGCAAGGACCCAACCCTCCGACTCTGGACGAGAGCACAGGTGGGCGAGGCTCCAGGGAGGCTGCAGGGTTCTGCTTCTGGCGCTGCCTTCTTACCACTTCGGCGGCTTCTTACATGACCAAGACGTGCTCCGCGGCCCTCCTCTGCCTCTGTACAGGGGGCATAAACCTCTACCCTGCTTGCTGGCCCTGTGGGGGTTGCTGTGTAGTCTTCTATTTTAGGATTGTCCCTTAAGCAGAGGTCTCCAGCCTTTATGGCACAAGGCTGGGACCAGTTTTGTGGAAGACTGTGTCCAAGGATGGTATGGGGGTGGTGGGCAGTGTTTTGGGAATGGTTTAAGCGGGTTGTATTTATCATGCACTTTATTATTTTTGACATTGTAATACATGATGAAATGATAATATAACTCACTGCAATACAGAATCGGTGAGCTTGTTTTCCGGCAGCTAGGTGATCCAGTCCGAGGGAAGTGGGAGACAGCCCAGCCAAACCTCTGCTAATGTGGATCTGTGCATGCAGCCGCTCCCCAGCGGCCATCACCACCAAAGCTCCGGCCATCAGGTGGTAGATTCCTGTGAGGAGCGTGAAATCTCGATCCCTCCCATGTGCAGTTCTCAGTAAGGTTCACGTCCCTAGGAGACTTTAATGCGGCTGCTAATCTAGCAGAGGCAGAGCGCAGGTGGGTCTGTGGCGATGGGCCGTGGCTGTAAATGTAGGTGGAGTTTTTCTTGCTCCTTCCTGCTGTGTGGCCCTGTACCACTCTGATCTGCCTTGGGGACCCCAGCTCTGCAGAGTAAAACGCTGTCAGTTTCCCCCATGCTGGGAACAGCGCTCCTGAGTCCATTGTTCCTTCATCCCTGAGGGCAAGTGAGAGTGGGAGCCAGTGGGGCTCAGGAGCCTTTTATCTGTCCCGGACAGAATTGTTTCCTACTGGGCCTCTGTTTCCTCCTGGGTTGTGTTTGGTGGCTGTGCTCCGTAGCAGGAAGGGATGGAGAAGTGAGCACACAGGGGACATTTGCAGGGTGGACACCTTTGGTTGGAAATTCCTGGCCGGGGCGTGTACTTTTTCCCTCCCAGTACTGGGGAACAAATCCAAGTCCTTGCGTATTCGGAGTTAGCTCCACCCACCTTTGGGCTACATCCGCACCTCTTCTTTTTCTTTATTTCAAGATAAGGTCCCATTAAGTTGCTCAGACTAACTTTGAACTTGTGATCCTCCTACCTTAGTCTCCCAAGTAGCTGTGATTACAGGCTTGTGCCTGGTTGTGTGAAGGTTTGTTTGTGGTACTGGGAATCGAGCCCAGCCCCTTCACACTGAGCTACATCCCTAACCCCTGTTTTATTTTTGATTTGGAGTCTCACTAAGTTGCCAAGTTGCCCGTACTGGCGTTGAACTTAGGATTTCCCTGGCTCGGCCTCCCAGAGTGCTGGGATGACAGGCCTGTGCCACTGGGTTTACCTTGCTGTTGGTAACCTTTGTGTAACTTAATGTGTGTTTTTCTGATAGAAGGTTATTTTCTTTAATTGAAGTAGGATTGACATGGCATGTCTTTAATTATATAAAAATGTACTATTCAGTGGCATATAGCGCATTCACAGTGTTGGACAGCTACCACCCTTCTCTAGTCTTAACCCTTTTTCATCAGCCTAGAAATCCCCCCATGCCCTTCAGCAGTGACACTTCTCCCACTGTGTCCCTCTCTGTCCTTAAATACCCAGTAATCTGCGTTCCGACCTGCTGGATTTACCCATTCTGGACTTTTCCTATACAACCGACTCACACAGCTCATGTGGTGGTGCACACCAGGAATTCTGCTCTTTGGGAGGTTGGAGCAAGAGGACTGGAGTGGGCAAATGAACAACTTCATGAGATTTTGTCTCAAAGTAAAAGAAATAAAATATAGCCAGAGATGTAGCCAGTGGGAAGGCTCTGGATTCAATGCTCAGCACCTTTTTTAAAAAAGTACAATATGAGATCTTTTTGTATCCAGTTTCTTTCACTTTGTATAATGTTTCCAAGATTCGCTAGACTTGTGGTATTTGCATTTCATTGTTTTCTATGGCTGAATAATTTTCACAATAGGGCTTTTTTTTTTGGTATTAGGAATTGAACCCAGGGCCTTCACAATGATCTACATCTCAGCCTTTACTCCAAGGTCAGTGGTTTCTGGCTGGTGTTTTTTTGTAGACAGGGTCTCACTCTGTGGTCCAGGCTGGTCCTGAACTCACTTCGGAGCCCAGGCTGCCCTTGGACTCAAGGCAATCCTTCTGTCTCAGCCTCCCAAGTGCTGGGATTACAGGTGTGCACCACCACGCTCAGCTTATGTGGTGCTGGTGTTAGAAACGGCGTATAGCAATCTTCCTGTCCAAACAAAGGATGGACTTGGGAGGCATGGACGACAGGGTATGAGGCTTTAATTTCCTTTTGCAAAAGGGTGTCCTTCCCACGTGCAAGTGGAGAAAAGACCGGCAAGCATCGTCAGGGGGACCTTTTTCCTAACTCGCAAGGCCCTCCCCCCGCCGTTTCCCGTCGGT